>CM031240.1:1065890916-1065934823 GCA_018340775.1 Taxus wallichiana var. yunnanensis
GATTCATATTCATCTTATAAACATACATGAAAAAGAACTATGAAGAATCATATATGAATCTGAACCAAGAAGGATCATATTCAATAAACTTGGTAACCTCATTACATTCATTAATCTCACTACAAAATACCACATTATGGAAAGCCAAAGTCATGCATCATAAGCGGATCCATATCCCTAGTTCTCAAAAATAAATTTATAACCCCAATCCCTTGATACATCCTTCTTCTATATTTCATCTACCCAACCCAATATGACTTATCGCGGCATTTTCGTAGAACTCCACTTTTATTGATCTCTCTCCTTTTCTTCTACAAGCGCTTGTATTTATAAGCACCCCAAAGTGCTAACTCATCCTTCGCAACCTCGAGATCGGCTCCAAGTGTCTAAAAGTGGTCCTCCATGGGAGCATGATCCTCCAAGCATGAGCTCTCCACTTTTTCCATGATGGTCTTCTAGAAGCTTCCATCATAGGGCATATTCCTTCCTATCCCATCCTATCGCCAGGCTGACACCTTATCCACTCCGCATGCGTAGTCGGATCATTATTTTCACGTGTCCTACCCGATACGCCAAATATGGCTAAGTTCCAAGACCTGTCTGCAGCCGGTGCATAACACGACCCTTCTAAAACCCTCCTAGAACCTGCCTTGTGTGCCTTCTTCTTACGTGCCCATGCCTTTGTGTACTTAGTCAATATTTTAGGGGCCCAAAAATTTCAATCATTTGACCATAGTAGTCAGTTGGAATGTAGAATTCATGATCCCATTTTTAGAGAATAGAGTTTGTAAGAGGAATTACAAACAAGTAAGTGTGGGGGAGATGATGAGGCTAAAATATGCCTCATCAATGTGTAATGAATACTCTCATTTTACTCCCCTTTTAATCAATTTTTTTGCATTTCATAAAAAAATTGATCTAAATATAAGTTTAGGATGTAATTGTCCATCTTTTGTTTGATTTATTTCAAATGTCTAAAAACTCTATAATTCCTAACAAATTGTGTGGAAATTTAGTTTTTGGAATAAACAGGTCATATTTGGTCAAGATAAGCAAAATTGTGAAGTAACCAACATCTTTTTGAGGAAGTTGGCTAAAATGCGGCTTAGCTCTGGAACTCCAAAGACTTAGCTCTTAACTTTAACAATTAGTTCCAAAGGTTTCCCTTTGGTTCCGAACTTCTCCAAAGTTTTGGA
The DNA here is from genome assembly GCA_018340775.1 of Taxus wallichiana var. yunnanensis. NCBI lineage: Eukaryota > Viridiplantae > Streptophyta > Pinopsida > Cupressales > Taxaceae > Taxus > Taxus wallichiana. The sequence goes on from CM031240.1 coordinate 1,065,892,113, forward strand.
ATCAATGGGAATCATCTTACTCTATCAAAATTTGATTATGGAGCAAAGAATGGGCCTTCCAATAAAAAATAGACCAAAATTTTTATGATTCTTCATACTCCAAATATACATATGTAAGACCAACAACTGTATATCCAACTAGTTTTCTAAATTTCATATCTACTTTGGGCACTATTGGTTTCACTAGAATCTATAGGTGGAAAGATAGCTATTGAAAACTCATGATTGAAAAGGAATCTTCAAATGGAAAATATATATATATATATATATATATATATATATATATATAATTGAAGATAGATGTGGGATTCCCATTAAATTTTTGTAAGACTGAATAATTCAATAATAAGAATAGCCATTTAATTTTGAGAGCAACATATTGTGTTAACTCCTGATTCAAGGTGGAGCAAGGGCCCACTCCTCCAAGAAAAAGGATCTTCTCTTTCATTGGTATTTATATTTTCAAGTAATTTGTATAATTCTGTTATTTGTCAATTCTGTAGTACTTTTGATTCATCAATTAAATTTTGTTACGTGGAGTTATCTATTTTCCCTGCAGGTGTTATAGTTTACATTATTATTTCCTTAAAGGAATTTTAAACAAAATTTACAAAGTGTGTTCAATTCTGTAAAGTGTGTTTATTTCAATAGTGTGTTCAATTATGTAAAGTGTGTTTATTTCAAGTAGTGTGTTTAATTCTGCAAGATTTGTTCATTTCAGTAATGTGTGTTTATTTCAACAAAGTTCCTTATAGTTTAGCTTCAATAAGGCTTTGGCCAAGAGATCTTAAGACACTATAAAACCCCGGAAAAATAAAAATAATAAGTAACTACAATCAATTACTAGTTCACCTGAGACTTCACTTGTTGCATATAGCTTCGGACACACCCCTAGTTTTAATATGACATCAACCATGAGTTGATCAAATGAAGGGAATAATGACACCCATCAAATATTATAATCAATAGGGGATGAAGCATGAGGAGGTCACCAAAATCCTTGATAATCACTAAGAATGAATGAGGAGATTGGTTGAACCCAAACAACTCCATTTATGAGGATCCTTTGTTTTCTACAAACCCGTCACAGTGAGGTTTGAGACCAAACACATTATCCATAAGGTAAGAATCCATTTATGGTAATTTTAATAGTTTATAGGAGTGTTTGCAAACATTTACAAGATGGTTTGAAGTTTTTAAGACTAGTAAATTTGATTGGGTGAGGAACATTCTCATTCTTGGGCCAATCATAAAACCCTCCTAGGTTTTATAGAGGATTGAATTTTGAAGGCTTAAATAAAAAATCTAAGAGTTAAAAATTTGTAGAAATCATCCTCTAAATAGCCTAAAAAAGATTCAAAAGGTATTTTTAAGGATATAGTACTAATAATAATATTTTGTGACATTCCTATACAAGTACTATAACATTGATTGAAAGACCTAATTAGTAAACCAAAGTGTGATTTCAAGGAATTCTTTGCAAAGGAGTGAGCTGTGAAACTTTGGACCTTAACCATTCACCTAAATGGTTATCCCAAAAGGAAAGGAGGTTGTAAATTGAATTCTTTCATCCAAAGTTAGACATGAGATTCGGGGAACTAGGGCTGGTAAAGAGGATTGAGCTTAGGAGGAGGATTGTGAAACAAGTAGCTTTTGTATTAAGGGTTGAACCTAATACTTTTGTCCTCTCCTAAAACAAAAAAATGGTATTCAAAGGTGCATTTAGATTGGCTGAGTGAATCATATATTTCTCCAACCCAATAACTTCCCATCATCACCCTTCTCAAGAAGCACTAATGACAATTTTTGCAAAAGTGAACAAAACTCCTAAATTTTGTGACTTCAATCCAATTGATGGCTAGTAAGGAATGGTTAGGGACTACTAAGTATGTTGGAAGGTTTTCATGAAAACAATATCTCATTCAGGGGGTTAATTATGCAAGGTTTGAAGGTGTCTTGAGTTAGGAAAAACAATCGATATGTAAGCCAGAGCACTGATTGAGATTTTTGAACTACTTAACTTTGTAGAGTGTGTTGAGATAGTAGATGGTTTGCATCATATTGGTATCAGAGCTAAGATTGAGAAAAAAATTGACAGGAAGAAGTAGTGAAGAGGAAAGTGAATATTTTGACAAGATTCCACCAAGAATAATGACTAGAGGAGGAAACAAAGGGAAGCCAAGGGATGTTGATTTAGTTGAAGTATTGCCAAAAATTTAAGACAAGTTAGGAGCACTAGAAGTTTCTCAAAGAAGAGGGAAAGCACTAGATGAGTAAAGTTATTATGAGTGAGGACAAGTAGTAGTAAAAGAGAGTGTACCAAAAGAAGAAGAAGAAACAAAGGTTAGAATATTGAAATAAGTTTTGGGAGCAAGCACAAAGTCAAGAATGAAAGTTCCAGAATATGGAGGAATTCTACATCTAGAAGAACTCGTAGACTATATAGCCAATATGGACAAATATTTTTACTTTGAGAACATTGTAGAAGATAAAAGGGTGAAATTTACATGCACAAAGCTAATAAGACATGTTGCAATATGGTGGGACTTTGTACAACAAGAAAGAGTAAGTAGAAAAATGAAAAGATCAAGAAGTGGGACAAGATGGTGGCCAAGTTGAAAGGTAAGTTCATTCCTGTAGACTACCAAACTAGTTTATTCAAGAAGTTGCAAAATTTGAGACAGAGAGAACTAAGTGTGGTTGATTATACTAAAGAATTCTACAAACTAGCTATGAGGTTTGGTCATATACATGATGATGTTGAAGAAGTGACAAGGTATGTAAATGGTTTGAGGTTGAATATACAAGATGAAATCAGTTTATTTCATTTGAGATCAATAGAGGAAGCATATCAAGAAGCCTTGAAGGTAGAGGAAAATTTATCAAGAAATAAAAATCAATATTTGAGAGGTAGAGGTAGAGGAGTAAGAGGAAGAGGAAAACAAAAACAACAAAAATGAGGAATAAGTGAATAGTTCACAAACACAAGGTTCATTCATAGGTTGATACACAAGAGGTGGAATCTCAAATAGATGAAGAGGTGGATATGGAAGAGGTAGAGGTGAATTCATTGGCAAGATGCTTTAAGTGCAACAAATTTTCTAGACATAGATCATTTGAATGTTTTGAACATCCATAAGAAAAGGTAGCTAATGAGTCAAGAAAGTGTGCTAATGGGTAAGTGGAGAAAGTGAATACCAATTCCATTTGAAAAAGTGAATGGGTAATAAAGGTGATGAAGATTAATATGTAGATCATATTGAGAACAAGGACAATAATGTAGCTAAGAATTGAGGTAATTCAGATCAGCAACACAAGAATTTTGGTAATGGGTAGTGGAGAAAGTGAATACCAAGACCATTTGCAAAAGAGAATGGGTAAGAAAGGTGATGAAATTCAGATCATGAAGGAAAATGTAGCGTAGTTAGACCTAGTGAATTAGTGAAAACAGTCTTGAACCATGCCTAAAACCAGTCCAAGAAGACCAAAAAGTGCAAGAAAAAGAGGATACCTAGATAACAAGGATATGGTGATCAAGTATGAAGGAGAGACTCAAATTTTGCAAACTAAATTTTCTTTGGAAGTTGTGTATGTAGGTCAGAGACTTGAAGTGATGAAAGAAAAATCATATGAAGATGCATACTTCAAGAAAACATTGTAATTGCTCAAATTTGAAATTGAAAGGAATCCAAAAGAGACAAAGGAAGGTTTCAAGTATGGTTTAACAGTTAGAGAACCTCAAGAACCATCACATGAAGGCATAAATGAAGTCCATAATCTTATACAAGAATTGACTTGAAAAACATACGATCCTAAACTAGTCAAATAACTCATGAAGATGATTACTTCAAGAATGAGACAACTTGTAGGGATCATAGTACAATTAGGGAGGATGAAACAACTCAAGTATGAAGTCCAGGGAGAACCTTCAAAGACATATATATAATTGGAAATAAAGAAAGAAATAGAAAGAATCCAAAACCAAAAGAACATGGGAAGACTTATCATTTTCCCTAGGACTATGATGTAGGAGCATGACTCTGAGCATGGTCTAGGAGAAATTAGTTGATTTTGATTTTCTAATTTCATTAGGGTGGATTATGAATCATTAAAAATGTCATAGTGCTCACTTCATGTTGTGTTTTGTGCCCAAGAGGTAAAGAATTCAAATAAGGAGGTTTCCCTCCATTTTACATAGTTTTAAATTTTGAATGTTGTAGAGCCATTTTTGTCTTGCTAGTATATATAGGTGCTCTAGTTGGTTTGATAGGTCCTTAAGTAGTTTGATTGAGTCTAAGTGTTGTATTAAATGGCTCTATTATGATCTTTAGGGAATATTGTAACCCCTAACCTGATTGTAACTCTCTTCTCGTATGTAACTTACACTTATGATGTCATCATGAGCATGAAGGTGCCAATTAAAATCAAGAACTTGAGAAAGGGAGATTATATACACATATTGTAACTATTATTGAGTTCATTGATCAATCAAGGAATATGTATTAGAGCTCCAATCAGGGTTTGAAGTGAAAATTGTTGCAGTTTGGCTAAGAAAGGATCTTAATTTTGTGTAAAGTATTGGAATAGTGGATATATTAAACTTGGAATGAATCATGAACTCAAGATAATTGTTAGAAAGGTGGTAGTTCTTTAGACACATTTTTGTGATATGTTTTAAATGTCATAAAATGGGTTTTAGCTTCTTAACCTTTGTAAAATTACTTCCTATGTAAAGATAAGTTGACATATTTGTAAACATAAGAGGAATGAATATCAAATGAAGAGATAAAATATTATCATCAACAAGGGATGAATCACATGGAGGTCACCAAAAATACTTGACAAGCATTAAGAATGAAGGAGAATATTGGTTGAACCTAGACAACTCCATTTATGAGGATCATTTGTTTCCTACAAACCTATACAAAGTGAAGTTTGATACGAAACACGTTATCAATAAGGCAAGAACAAATTTCTAGTAAGTTGAATAGTTTATAGGAGTGTGTGCAGACATTTTTGAGGTGGTTTGAAGATTTGGATACTAGTAAATTTGATTGGGTGAGAAATAGTCTAATTCTCGGGCTGTCATAAAAACCTCTAGGGTTTATATAGGATCAAATGTTTGGAGGCTTAAATCATAGAACTAAGAGCTAAAATTTTATAGAAATCATCCTCTTAGTAGCCCAAACAAGACTCAAAAGGGATTTTACAAGGATATAGTACCAAGGAAAATATTTTTTGGCAATCCTATAAAACTACGTAGCATTGATTGAAAGACCTAATTAGTAAACAAAAGTGTGATTTCAAGGAATTATTTTTAAAGGATTGAGCTGTGAAAATTTGCACTAAACATTCACCCAAATGGGTATTACAAAAGGAGAGGAGGTTGTAAATTGAAGTCTTTCATCCAAATTTATACATGATATTCATGGGAACTAGGATTTGGTAGAGAGGATTGGGCTTAGGAGGAGGATTGTGAAACACATAGCTTTTGAATTAAGAGTTGAACCTAATAGTTTTGTCCTCACCTCAAACACCAAAAAAGGGTATTCAAATGTACATTTATATTGACTGAGTGAAATATATATTTCTCTAACCCCATAGCTTCCCATCATTATCCTTCTCAAGAAGCACTAATGATAGTTTTTGAAAAAGTGAACAAAACTCATAAATTTTATGACTTTAATCCACTTGATGGCTGGTAAGGTATGGTTAGGGACCACTAAGTGTGTTGGAATGTTTTCATGAATAAAATATCTCAGTTGGGGGCTAAATATCAAGTTTTGAAGTCATCTTCAATTAGGAAAAACAATCAATATGCAATCACGATAAGCGACCGATTGGGATTTGTTTAACTACTTAACTTTGTAGAGTTTTTGAGATAGTAGATGCTCTTCATCAAATTTTTAACTCAATCTTGATCATTAATTATTGAATCCTCTTGCTCATATGAAAAATGAAATATTTCATACTCACTATGATGATCAACATTATGATCCTTGGGTGAGAATGATGGAGTCAACTCCTCGAAGAGGTTATGCTCAAATTTCTCATTCTCCTTGGTTTCGAGAAAGAAATTGGCCTCTTCCATTTGTTCATCTATGGTTGTATCGAGAGAAAAAAAATTTCTCCAACTATCTCCATTTCATCATTAATTGAAAAATCAAAATTTGAAAGGAGATTATCCATGATTACCTCAAACTCGTCATCTTGAGTCTGGGATGTAGGACAGGCTTATTGTACTTCTTCATTGTTGGTGGAGTCTTCGAAAAGCATTGGATCTTCTATTGTACAACAATAATCCTCCTCACTTGAATTCATTGTTTCATCAAAATGTCATGCCTAGAAAAATGAGTTGATGAATGGAATTTCAATCATCATGTATTCTTCATCATCCTCCATAGTGTTGATTGATTCTCATTAAAAGGTTCTAGGATAAGACATTCCTCAAAAGCATCCAAGAATATTCCGGGAAAAACACCTCATAGTACAGAAAATCATGAGGGTCTTCCTCTATAGTACAAATCTCTTCTTCTTCCTTTGTGCTTGAAGTGTCCGAGTTGTTTGTCCATTTCTTGCAAGGCTTCAACATATTTCTTACAAGGCTTTGATTTACTGAAAATCACTTATCTTTATTGAGAATAAACTTTCACCCAACACTCCCACTATTTCTCTATTAGCTCACCCATATGCCTCGCATAAATGTTCCTATAAACTGTGTAACCAATCTCTAATGAGATCACCTTGTTATATACAAGGTGGGTGGTCATGATCCACTCTTAAACCTACCCGATTTGGGGTCTACCATGCTTATATTTTAAATATAATATATAAACCAAAAATATATAGTCTTTGGCGGGTTTCTAAATAAGCAATTTCCCGCTTAATATTATAAACCCAACACCCTCAACTATAAATCAAGTAATAATCCTCCATGCAACCTAGCTAGAATGCAAGTATTGGAAGCATACCAAGCTCTTTCCAATCCATCAAGCCAATCAAGCCATCATCATCCATAAAGAAATCATTAATTTTTCAAGGGGAGGTGTTGCTAAAAGTGATGCTAAAATTCCACTTTGAAGCAACCAACAACCCATATTCATGAAACCCAACAATCAAAGGAAGGATCCACTTTTTTTAATTTCCAAGTATATCTTCCTTCTTTCCTAGCTCAATATCTAAGTGTTTTATTTTTAGTTAGAGTAGAGATATTTTTGATATTTCATCCATGTTTTTCTAGAAAGCTCTAATTTTCTTACACAAAGAAGGACCCAAAAATCAAAAGTGTTAAGATTGTACACCTCTTTCATGACCATACCATGGTCCTAGCCAATTTGTATGGTCTTGGAAAAAAATTACCAAAATTAAAATATATAATTTCAAAGGCTAGAGATCTATATGACACATCATAAAAACATAAATAAGCATCAAGTAAGTCACACATTAGAGGGGAAATTAAGTAATGTAAAAGTAAGACAACAAGTACTTGCACACCTCTATGTAATGAGTTGTTACACCAAAACATCAAGGCATTGGTGAAATACACACATGATGATCATATCATCCCATCATGCTTTTAGATCCGAACTCATGTTGGGTCTGCACCCAACACACTCCCATATATATGAACCCCACTTCGGCCAATGTTTAGGTGCCCATGGGCCTCAAGTACATGTCTTAACTAATTGAGTGTGATTATAACATGGGTGGAGGCTTTAATACCAAATTTAATAAACCGTTACACCAAAACCTCAAGGAATTAGTGAAATATGCACATGAGGATCATATCACACTAAGACATTGTTTCATCATTCAAGGCCCACATTTATAAATCTACATGATGTTATAGCGCTAGAATTTTAAGTGAATACATAGTGGAGGATCCAAACATAGAAAGATAAGATTGGATCACAAATCCCTATAGGATATAAGGTTAGGTGAGTACCATATATAGGAAATGGACTAGAATAAAGACAAGTTAGGGAATAATCTATGGAAGGAAGGAACAAAGGAAGTTTCCATGTGTGTAATGTGGGGAAGATTTGGATGGTGTAATGTTTATGATATAGAATATCTACATGGAGTTAGCACTATCATATTATGGTGAAAAGGGTATTATATTAAAGGGAATAAAGGAAACAAAAAAATAAGGAATAAACGCCTAAGAATACTCTAAAAGGAGGAGCAAGCCAAGGTGAGGTATAAATTCCTAATCATAAGGGAAAAGGTTAAATATTACTAACCTATACCCAAGTTTTCCAAAAGATAACTAAGTAATCTAAGCGAGAATTTACATGATTCCTAAGCAAGAAAACTAGTAATTGAAAACTCCCTTTAGCCTTTTACATTGTTTTGTACTTTTATTGGCTTTATACATCTTGCACTCTTGCCGGTATTTGATTGTTTTATATTTCTATGGACTCAAACACTAGTACCCAATTAGGACACTAGCATAAGGCACTCTTATCATCCCTGGGTGCTCCTGCCCTCTTGGGTGCTCATGTCCTCTTTACCTTTTTCTTATCCTTTTGGACCCCTTTTTCTTCTTAATTAATTTTTATTACTTTGGGTCATCCTTTTAGTTGTCAATTACAAAATTCAAACAAGGGAATCATATAAATACATAGTTATGTTTTCAAAATAAATTACCAGGCACTAATAATTACATACTATCACCTAATCTTGCATCCAAAGGCACAATATCATCAAAGGAATCCATCTAGCACTCATATAAGGGAAAAGGGTTGCATCACATCTACATACAAAACATAGGAGGGGAAGTCTATTTTATTCCATCCCACACATTTTATACATCTGGTAACCTCTAGAAATAGCCCACTATCAATGTTTGTAAAACTTGCACAAGGGCATTTTAAGGCACCATTTCTAAACACACACACCAATAACTACAAGGAGTCCAAGATGTAAAAGTACTTGGTTGTAAGTTCACTCTTTGGGTGACTATCAGGGGTCACTCTAACTCCCCATTATGCATTTTCCTTTTAGGTTTGATGTGGTTTATGGGTATGTGCAGGTGAACTTCTTTCTTGCAAATTATAGGTACATTTTTGGATTAGATAGTGAATCCAAAGTGACAAATAGGAAAATACAACAAACATCATCTAGCCCTAAAAGATATATATCTACATCTACCCAAATACGGTGCCCCGAGATCCGGACATTAGTGCCAACCACTCATGTCTTGTGTAGTTTAAGAGTATAGAACCTCCATTCAGCATCAACGACACTCTCCTTAGTCTATTTCAGCATTTTATCTACCCAAATCACTTCCATTCACTTGAAATAAACCAAGTCCATTTATTTTCCCTCTCTTTCTTAGAGTTTCATATTGCACATGCTTGCATCTTTTTTTTGCTTGAATCTTACTTGTATATTAACATTTGTATATAATTCATTACAGTAAGTTATTTGGAAGTAAACCATTTTCTCTTTAGGATAACATTAGAGAAAAGGGAAGAGGTAAATCATTTTCCTCAAATACAAGAATGAACATATATGATTCTAGAGGAGCACATCCAAGGAGGCGCAAGAGGAGACTCATGTGGGATAAACCTACATTAATGTATAAAATTGGAAAGTGGAACCTTAAAGGAGAAGTGGAGATCAAAAGTATGATTATGCAAAGAAACCAAGAGTTCGTGAGGAAGCATATAATGGAAAAGGATGAGCTATGGAAATATATAATAATATTTATCAAAGGAAGAAGACATACATAATAATCAATTATGAGGTGATAAAAACTAGAAGAACCACCAATCCGACTAAACCATAAGAGAAATAAAAACTAGAAGTACCATCAACTTTTGGTAGCCAAGAGGGCAATAAAAAATTAGTAGAACCTATGACTTGGGAATTCAAATGAGTAGGTTAGAAAGGAGCACATGTGTAGTTGTGTGTAATCGTTAAGAGAAGATGGTCAGATTTGAGATGAAGAAATCAACCCTATGTTAATAAAAGGAGCGTAAATCTAGTTATTCAAGGAAAACAAGAAAGGTATTTCTAGAAGATGATCAACCTCAAATTGATGGGGGAAAAAAATCTAATTGTGCATAATATACATGAAACCAACATGAAGAATAAATTATCATCCCAAATTTGACAAAGAGTGTGATTGATATTGTGTGTAAGAAGAATTTTTTTATGAAAGATAATCAGACAAAAACTAGAAAATGACATGTAGCAAGGGTACCACATGTGACAAGGTTAGAGAGCATGAAGAAGGAAATCAACCCAAAGCTAATAAGAACCACACAATTTGAGTTACACCAAGTGACATATTAAAAGAAAGAGTAGTAAATTGATTCTAAGGAACATAAAAGGGATCAAACAAGTTACTTCTCCCATAAATATTTAAGAATTTAACATGATGGTAACTTGGAGGGCTAAGAGTGTTAATATGGTTGCATAGATTGAGGTGTTCTAAGTTAGAATAAAGGAAGTGGAGTAATGGGAATGTTGTGCTAAAAGGAATACTAGGAGACAATGAGAAAAAATAATATAAGGTATAGGGAAGGACACTCACGAGAATTGAGAAGCATGGCGAGAATAAATGTTCAAGGATGGGGACATTTGGTAAAGGAGATAGATAGTGGGCACAAACCCACAAAATAAAATATTGGGTGGATGAACTAGGATATATCAATAAGAGAAAGTGGTACAACCAAAGCATAGCAATCATAACGGGAGTCATGGTAACTTTTCCCCATGGCCAACAAAAGGGGTCTACCATTGTGAACTTTATGAGAAGGGGATCACAACATTTTTACTTGGGGAGTCTGATGTAGGAACACCCTAGGAAAATAGCCAACTTAGGAGTTATGCAAGGACATCATGACACAATTTTGTTGATATATCTTTAAGGGATGCAAAACATTCATAGCATAAGAATGAGTTAGAGGAGGGTGAGAGCTTCTCTAGGACATTAGTAGCATACATGAGGAGTGGAACAAGAAATGAGTGTGTGGGAGGAAAGTACAAATAATGAGAAGCATGCACAAGGTGTAAGAAATAGGGCATAAAATAGAAGGTTTGCATGAAAGGGATAAGGAGAATAATACTTATTGAGAGGATAGGTAAAGAGGTGTAGATAGGGATATTGTGTAATATTTGAAGAAGGTGTAAACAAGGAAAATGAAGAGTGAAAATGCATCATGGAATATGGAAGAAGCTAAGGGATAGAGGATGATCCCAAGGTGAATCACATGAGGAACTGATGTCTATGAAGATATTGTGCACTAGTAATAAAATATTTCATAAGAGTGAGGCATATGGTGTGAGGAGTTGATTTTACCATGGAGACTCTACAAAAATTAGAACCAACTAAGATGCAAATAATAATTTTTAAGAAAATATGTGGCATGTAAATATTGGAAGTATAGATCGCTAATCTAAGATGGAGTAGTATGCATGACAAGAAAAAATATTATTTATGAAAGATCAAATTTCAAAAAAGGTAAGATTGACATAGGATATGGATATGATGTGGGAAGATCTTGAGGAGGTGATATATAGGAAAATTTTGGGATAAGTAAGTCATTGGAAGGAGGAGGAAACATTTCATTCTAAGTGGAACAAATAGAAGTGGATAAAAATCTCTATGCATGGATAAGGGAGAGAGTACCTCCATAGAGAGTCATAAGAAGATCAAGGACCAAGAGTAGAGAGATTGAGCCAAAGAGAGGGTTGACATGAGATAGGGATAGATCTAGATTTGATGATTGGATAGAGAAGTGTAAGATCCATAGAGCTCCATTGTATTAAATAGGGTAGATATGAGTGGGTAATCCATAGGAAGATGGATATGTTATGTAATTATAATAGTTGTGTGGTCGAAAATCACTTCACTAGGACTCCTAACTTCAATTGCACCATCTATTGTTGTTTTGTTTTTATATTGCATTTACCACACTTTTGGCCTCACATTTAGGATTGAACTTGAAGTATCACCTATTTTAAGCCTTGAAATTTTTGCGGGGTGGTAAATTTTTATCCGTTATATAGCGAATTTAACACCTTATTTTAACATGTTAGCCTACTAAATCATCAATCATACATTCTTATTTATGTGAAAAATTTAATTGAATTACTTATATATACTAAATATTAAATTTTCCTTGATAATTGAATCTATTCAATGGGGTGAAGGATTCGGAAAATTCCACCGAGTTTGGTATATTTGGAGCAAAAATGGGGGAGATAAAAAAATGGATAAATCCTTGGTTTTAATGCCTTTGGTGGGGGAATAATTTTCTTTCACCTTGGAAATGGAATAAGTGGAAAAATTACGCCCTAGCCCCGAGGTGGACAAGTGGCAAGCATGCACTAACGAAGGAGAGAGAGGAAAGGGCTTAAATTTAGCACCCGGGAGCCAAACTTGGTCATGTGAGGGATCAACTGGTAGCAAGGTGGAGGGGTGTATTTTCTTGTCCCCTTAAAAAGGGAAGAAGGGGACACAAAAGTGTGCCTCAGCCTCATGGTGATAAGTGGTGGGCATGCATGGCATGGAGCAGGGCTAGAAAATTGCCAAAAGGTGCTTACGGAGCCTCCCAGGGTCATGTGGTGGGTCTATGAGGTCTAAGGTGGGGGTGCATTTTATGTCCCCCTTGTCCCCTTGGAAAGGGATGAAGGGGACAAAAAGTGTGCCTCAGCCTCATGTTGCCACATGGCATTAAAATTTTGACTAAGGACAGAGCTTGTACCTTGAGAAGGAGCTTGAAAATGACGTTGTCGGAGCTCCGGATGACTTTTTGGCACTTATTTATATTAATTTGACTGAAAAATGAATTTTGAGAAGAATGGGATGGGTTTTAAGGTATTATTTAGCTTTCAACCTTAAAAAATATATCATTTTTATCGGGATAGCCATTTGTACTTGCAAAGAATGAGTTGTGGAAAGAAGCACTTGGCCATATGAAAGCACAATCATTTATAGAATTTAATAATATTTCCATTGATATCTTGTTTTACCTCCAACTCATTCTAGAGCTCTCTAAATTATCTTCCAAAGCTCAGACACTTTTTTGAATTGTGAGCTCCTTCACCTTCAAAACTAGCTTTTATTGATCTTGTTCCTCGAATCCCCTGAATATTTCGAAATATTCCTAAATAAATTGAAAATAGAATTGGCTCAGATGAATTGCCTTGACATTTTCTTAATACCTCTTCATGATGAATGTGGGCCTTGAAATTTTCTTTGAAGTATGTGCACCTACCTCAAAAAGGATAAAAGTAACCATTCCTAAGCCTGTCAAAATATCTGCCTTAAAAGACATTGTCTCAAAAGAATCTTGTGAACTTGTTTTCATTTCTCCAACACATGGGAAAGGTTAAGACCATGTACATGAGCATTTGAAGGATGAGGATAGGGCTGACACAAGGAAGGATTGATCTAGGGAAGTTCTCAAGAGGGTTTATAATAAAAAAATCACATTGGTATCCATTGTCATGCTTGAAAATTAGAAATTTTCATGTTGCACATTTGCATGAAAACAGCTGGCTCTAGCTTGGGGACATGTTATGGATTGATCATAGTGAGGAAAGAGCATGCATGAATCCCATAATATTAATTCACTTCATGGAATAGTGCCTTATCCATTAGGATTATGGATTCATTTCTTCCAAACACACACACACACACACACACACACAACACACACACACACACACACACACACACACACACACACACACACACACACACACAAATAAACACATGAAAGGGAAACACACCAAAAGTGGAAAACAAAACACAATGGAAAAGGGAAATTATGTTACAGGGGAGGGATATTTAGAGGTAGGGAAAGAATGTACACATACCCGGTGAAGGGTTGGGAAAAGTACATGCCATTATGGAAAAATTGATCTGAAATGTAATTTTTGAAGCACAAAAAATACTATATGACCATCCCATGCTCCTGTGATGGATTTGCATGGCTTGAGAAGAAGAAGACACACCAAGATTCCATCTTCATATTCATATTACAATGAAAAAGTTCTTGCATCTAATGGAAAATTTGTCACCTATTTGGAATATTTGTATCTTGTAGTTTCCATTTGATGTCCTGTGATCATGCGACACCATTCTTCCATGCCATTAAGAGTGGAAAAATTGATCTTGTCATGGAAAAATTCACCCTCCCTAAATTGCAACATGAAATGATATCCTATGTCAAGCCAAGGCACTCAAAAGAAGTAAGAACAAATTGATTTCCTTCCCATTCAAAAAACTTCTCTAGACATCTCACTTTGTTTCTCCGAGAAATTAATTTTAAGAATAGAGGTTACAACATTAACTCATAGATCTTCATCATTCTCAAGAAATTGTTACAACATGGAAAGACTTGAAGGATTGAGAAGCTGGTGATTGTAATTTACTATTGGAACTGCCCTTTATATTAATAAAATAAAAGAGAGTTACATAGTAAGGGTGACCAGATAACACACGGTAAGCAAAAAATCCACAAGGGCTATATTAACATGCCCATAGGGAAACTAGATAACATAAAAACAAGAACCGCCATCAAGCACACACTTATGCACCAAGACGAGGGGGAGGATCATCTCGAGGAGGGATGGAATATCCACTATTAGGATCCATCGAAGAAGAATGCACTGCTAACCATCGTGATTAGGATACTGCATTTGTAATGGAACCATAATTACCCAATCATGGGGTGAAGATCTTACAATGGTCTACATGGCCGGAAATAGAGAACCCCACTACGGAGAGTTAGCAACACCTTTCCCCCATGGGGGAAGGCTTTAGCATAGTCTAGAGGAGGATGAGGCTAAAGGGTGGCCCCGAGGGGAGGAAAAATGGTGGCTACATGAGTGGCTCCTCCAATGTGGTCTTGCAATTGGAAAACTCCAAGGTGACCTTGGAGGCTTGAGCTTGAATCTATATGCACATAGTAGATAGAATAATCACCTTGTCATTAGTGGAAAATAAAATAACAAATTGATATTGCTTGAAAATTAAAGCATTGTGAGATTTCTAAATATGAAACAAAATATAGGAATAAAAAAATGCCAAAGTGTATCAATATAATAGGGCCAAGGACTGAAGTCACCAAATAAGGCTAGGCACCACGGGAAGAAGTCAGGGTGATAGGGTTGAAACAAAGAATGGATCCACCTCCAGATAGACTGAGCATGGGGACACGACCAGAAAAGGTGTTTGAATGACTCTGGGTGAGATAAAAATGGACATATAGGATTAGGGATGCCAATATGACTAAGCCTTTCACCTATAGGAAAACCTTGGTAAACAAGACACCAAAGAAAGTGGTTAACTTTAGGCTTAAGAAGAGGGTTCTAGGTATGGGAAAGTTGGTGAAGCCAAGTGGACTTTTAGAGTGTAACCCCCACTAAGCATTGAGTTTATGAATGGTCGTCAAGATCACAATCATCAACTCGATAAATGATCCGAGTGTTGTATTGGAGGAAGGAAATTTCCCAATTCCATTGCTAATCATGCCACCACACTACAGAGGTTGGAGCCCCAACTTTTGGAGCATAACATTAGGAAAGAGATCCTAAATTTTTGTAGATAGATGAGAGGTTTGAATTGGTTAGATTGAATTTTAGCTTGAGCTTGGACCAAGGAATCCAGTCTCTGTGACTCACAAGATCCTGGATGGTATGAATTCCCTTGTGGAAGATCTGGATGGATTTAATGCCTAGGGTTTTCAACAAGCGGAAGATTTCCTTGGTAATGATAGGAGACCACCAAATTTTATACAAATTAATTTAAATCCATGTGTGAAATCCATCACCAATCCACCTCATCAAAGGTTTCACTTGTTGAAGGATTTCAAAATAATTTTTGTGACAAAGGTACAGTAATTTTGAGAGGATCCAAAGTGATACTAATAGTATGTAGCCCAATATTGTTCTAGCACTTCTTTCCGTAAGGGGCTTTAGATTCAATATAATGGAGAAAAATAATTTGCCAATCCCGATTAACAAAAGATTCTAGATAACCCATTTGGCACATAAGGCCACACTCTGTCAATAAACATCAATGATCCCCATGCCACCTTGATCATGAGGAAGGAAGTAGACCTCCAAAACTATGTGAAAACCAGTTGAACTAGAAATTTTACACCATAAAATATCTTGAAGAATTTTGACAAGTTGGTTAAATGAATTGTGAGAAGGACACCAACATGTAGAACAAATAAACATGTGTAATTGTAATGATTTTGGTGCAAACATGGAATTTACCAACTAAAGATAATGGTTTGGAAGAACATTTGGTAACTTTATTCTCCACTATGTTAAGAACATAATTCCATAAAGTCGTAGAGTCATGTCAAAGGAAAAGGGAATGCCCAAAAATATGAATTTCTCTCCATGGCTAATCCATTTCTAGGGGTAGGCCTTCAACTAGTAGAAGAGGAAAACAACTCTGTCGATAGCCCAAAGTTTTAGCCATTTGAATATTGGAACCTGAAGCCAAACAAAAAGTGTCAAGACATTCAAAGACCCAAGAAACATTTTACTCCGATTCAGCAAGAGTAAGAAAGGAATCATCAACTGAAGTGGCCATTGATAAGTTGTGTCACATGATCCAGAAGAACAATCCCCAAATGTGGCCTTGGGAAGCTTGTTGGGTAATTAAGTAACCCGAGGAATAAACAATGAGCACAAACAACGTAGGCACAACAGGCACAATTGTCTAATAGAGTGGAAAAGGCTAATGGCAGTGGACTAGTGACCATTAATGGTGAGTGTTATCCAATTTCACCCCTGTGGTTGAATTGATAACATACATTAGATTCTCAAGTCGGGACAAATTGATTGATCCAGGGCAAAAATCATGTTTCTAGGGTCCCTTCTGAAATTTTTCTAACTCTCCTGTCAGGTTGAAAAGAACAAGCTGAGAAAATGCGAGAAAGTTATAGAAAATAAGCTTGGGCCAGAAAAAATGTGAAAATCGGCTAAGTCCTTGTCCCAGGGGACAGTTGGGACATTTGGGACACCAAGGCGCGGATCGGCGAAAAGCCTACGGTGCCCAAACAACAAAGGGACATCTGGGACAAATGGACGCGAAATGCCCGAACGGCCGGTTCAAAAGAAAGGAAAATTTGTCCAAGTCCTTTTGGGACAAGTGAGCGTGAGTGCGCGAAGGATGCGAACCGGCGGTTCACCGAAAAAAAAGAAAATTTTAGCACAGGACAATCGGACCAAAAGGAGCGAGGGACGAAAGCGGTTCGGTAGAAGGAGAAGAAAATCGACTAACTGCTCGGGACATTTGGGCCTTGAGGACGTGAACCGCTTGGATCGGCCGAAATGAAGAATTTGTCCCTAAGTACCTTTGGGACATTTGGGACAAATGGACGTGAAGGATGCGAACCGGCCGGTTCGGCCGAAACAAGAAACTTCAGCACAAGGACAAGTGGGACAAAGGGACGCGCAGGACGCGGATAGCGAAGGAGCCGAAAGCCAATCAGATCACGCCACGTGTCACCGGCAGAAAGAAAAGGAATGAGGAAGCCCATTTTAGGTGGATCGGAGGATTACATCCCCAAAGACTTGGGACATCCGGGACAAAAAGGCGTGGTGGGGCGTAAAAATCCGGCAAGCCCGGACGAATCACAGCACATGACACGTGTCACCAAGACAAAGGGTCCAAAAGTCAAAGGAGCAAGGTTTGAAGCGCTGGCGAGCCAATTAGTACAGGACACGTGTCCAATGGAGTAGAGAAGTGCGGAGCTAGGGAAAGATTTGGGAAATTTGGCCAAGTTCAGCCAAAGAGCTAAAAGCGAAAGTCTACTCCGCGCCCCGTGTCGACCAATCAATGCATGCCACGTGTCCCAAGTGGCGGGGGCGCGGAGGAAAAGTAAAAATGTTCCGAATCATCAAAAAGTCAAAGTTTTCAAGGAAGACCCACGGGACAGGTCAGGAGAGAGAATAACATATCCAATCAGCGCGTGCCACGTGTCATCCAGGTGGCAGAGCGCGGGAAAATTTTTCAAAAACGCACCTTCGCCTGTTTTGTGCCCTAAATCTTCAGATCGACATATCTTTCGATCCAGAGCTCGGATTTGCACGTTCTTTATATCAACGGAAAGCTTATGAAATTCTCTACATGATTCTAGGGTTAATCTGAGTTTTGGTGTAGTCTGGAGGGAGAAAATTGAGAAACAGCTCTGACGCGTGTTCATGGCCAGAAGTGACATTCCAGCGACTAGATTTAATGCAGAATGGGTCGCCTTCTCCTGTATTTCAGTCAAAATGATAGGGTATGGGTTTGTAAGGTCCCCCATGCCATTTTAATGCACCTGCATTCAAGGAGGAATGGGCTCTCATGTTTTTGTACGTTTCCTGTCCCCTGGGCTCGACCCTGGCACTGAAAAAGCCAGATTTGGCTCATTTAAAAGGGAACATTTCTTTGGATAGCAAGCTTCTTCTTTCACCTGTAACAAGTGATTTTTGCAAGTATCAGACCTCTTCTAAAATTGTAACAGGTTTTCTACCCTTTTGATGTTGTAATACAAGGATTTTGACAGTGGAAATGACAATACAGGCTCTGTGATCAGTTTTCAGTCCTCTGTTTGTGTTGCTTGTTTCATTTCAGACCTCTGATTACATCTTATCAGCTTGTGCATGATGTTTTATGTTGCATTTTTATGATCTGTGTCTATCTGTAGAACAAGAAGTGTTCACCACTCCTCCTTTGGTGTATCACCTGTTAGTTTAGTTTCATTTTGCACTTTCTATCTCTGTCTCCTTGGATTTTAGAGTAGGATTAGGTTTCAAACCTCTGTAGTTTTGCAAAATATAGATCTAAATCAGAGGAGTTTGAGGAACCAGCCTCTAATCTGGAGATTCCTCTCTCAGTTTCACAAGTCCCCACACTTGGAGAGAGGTTTCCATGTTGTGCAATCACACTGGATGCTAGAGTGATCAACCTAGAAGCCTGATCTGCATCCAGGGGTGTTGTGAGTCTGCAACAATAGTTTTGGCATGCCGGTGGGACATAGAGGTCTCATTTTTATTGTAGTGAGTTGATGTGCATCTGCTGCAGTTTTCTTGCTTATAAGAGCTATTATTTGCATATCTGGCGACTCCAAGGGGAAGAATCAACTGGTTTCAGCAGTGCAGGCCTGAAAACTCATGAGAAGAATCACCACAAGGTCAAGAGTTGGAGAAGAAGAAGTGTTGTTTGAATACCTGCAATTATCTCCAAGAAGAAGGCAAAGAGGAAGAAGGATTCAAAGGTCTCCATCTCCACCAAACAGAACTCTCTCAACTCCTCCACCTGACAGGCCTTTCATTCAGTATACAAGGGTTTTAAGACCGATTAGAATGGCTCAGAACAACCCCTACGTCAACTTCACAGGCAGCAGCCCACTTGCTCTCAATGCACAACATCCAGTTCCTATTGCAGCCTTGAAGAACATTCCCTACTTCACTGGAGAAAATCAGACTACTCCAGGTGATCATGTTAAAGATATTGCTAACCTTTGTGTAATCCATGAAATCAATGAAATGCAAGTGGCTGTCAAGTTACTGGCATCTTCATTCAAGGGTAAAGCATTGCAATGGTTTAGGAGCCTTGGAGCTGGTTCTATCACAAACTGGAATCAGTTGTGTATTGCACTTCATGAGCAATTTGGAGAGAAGGAGACAACTTGTCTCTTTTGGAGCAGTGACAACTATCAAGAGCCCCCAACAGCGGTGACCCGTGACTTGACTTCAGATTTCAAAGGTCTTGGGATAGGATTCGGTGGCGATCAGGCCCAGCAGCGAAGGTGCTTTTCTATATTACCTTAAAGCTTTGAATTACGATATTTCTATGTTGATTGATCTATGGGAGGCATGACCTTACCTGCTGCTTATAGCATTGCCATTAGAGAAGCTAAAAAGCGAAAACTATCTTATTCAAGCTGGTAAACTGGCTCCTAGGCCTCCCATGCCCTTGTATCCAAACTTAGAAAATCCAAGCACTAGTCAAGCACCCACTTTGGCTCCTGTTCCCACCCCTAGAAATCAAAGTTCAAGTGAAACTTCTACTTCATCCTCTAGTGCTTCAAATGAACTCCAAGAGGTCATGAAACAGTTGCAAAATTTGGGAAATGAGCTGGTTACTATCAAAAGACAGCAAGCTCAAAGTGCTAGACCATATCAGCCTCAAGCACAGTACCAGGCTAGGCCCCCATACCAACAAAATAGGTCACCAACTCAGGCTGCAAATCAAAATCAAAGCCAAGTAAGGCCTCCGCTAATAGACCATTTCAGCCCTATAACCCCAATGTTGTATCTTGCTTCTAAAGCATTAGTGCCAGTCCAAAATAACATGGCCCAAGAATATGATTGGTGTTTCCGTGTAGTCAGCCACATAACCAATCAATGTGCTTTAACGGTGCATTAAATCAAGCTCTGATGGTGCAAACCATCAGTGGGTCGCAAGAGTCTAGCCACGAAGGAGATCAGCAGCAAGAAGCACCTCAGCAAGGAACATCTCGAATGAAACTACTCTTGTCAATTGGCAGGCTGAAGATTTTGTGGTATGAATCAAATACCCTCTCAAAGTGTTGCAGCCAACACAAGGTCAAAAAGGAGAAATTTGGGTGACGAACAACCATTGGCCCCAAGTAGTTCATGGCCTTCTGTCACTCCACAAGGTGTTGGCAAACAAAATGCAGTTCCAAACATGCAAGGAGCACCCAAACCAGCCCCTAAACCAACTCAGATGCCAGTTGTTGCTGCCCATGTGCAAGGAATGAATGCAAGCTAGGGGACAGCAAAGGGATGCTTCATCCCCATTCAACATCATTGATCAGATGAAGAAGACAAATGTAAACATATCAATGTGGGAATCACTATCCATCCCAGGCCAAAGAGATTTGCTACAAGCTGCCATGAAGGACTGGTCAACTTCAAATCAACAGGTCCAAATGCAAGAAAAGGTACTCACAAATGCTGCCCAGCCTGAAGGAAGTCATGGAGGGCAACAAGGTAAAATGTTGAAGCCCCCTCCATTTTATGTTTCATTGATCATAGGAGACAAGTTGGTACATAATTGTATGATTGACTCTGGGGCAAGTAGCTCAGTGATGCCCAAGCAAATAGCTGATCAGCTGGGTCTCCAATATGAAGTAATATCTAAAGGGGTAGTACAATTGGATGGGACAAAGCGGTAGAAAGAAAGTAGTGGGAGTAATTAAAGGTTTGAATCTTACCTTGCATACATGCCCCAACGTTACCGTTTTACAAGATGTGTCAGTGATAGATTTTCCACCACTCTTTGCCCTGTGTTTATCAAGGGATTTCATGCCAAAATTGGAGGCTACTTATCTGCTGATTGGTCCCACATGTTGTTCAGAACAAGATATGGTACTAAGGTCACAATCAGATCCGAACCAATTGCAAACTTTCATATTGAGCCTCATACTCCAAGCCAAATCAATGCCAACTGTTCAGCATTTGATCAAGAAGATCACCCTAGCACTGATGAAGCTGACACTAAAGTTGGAAGCATTCAGATTTGACTCTTGATGAATGGGCAAGCAAGGTACATGCTTTTGATCCCTACCAAGAAGTAGAAGAATCTGAACTAGGAGTCTATTGCATACATGAAGAAAACCAACCTCTCCCAGCATCACCAAGCCAGATCATAAGGACAAGAATGAAGTATGGCAGTTGTTCTTTGATGGATCAAGGAGTAGACAAGGTGCAGGAGGAGGAGCTATGCTCATTTCACCACAAGGTATAAGGTATTACTCAGCCTTCCGTTTCAGTTTTCCTGTTCAAACAACACGGCTGAGTATGAAGCCTTAATTCATGGACTACACTGGGCAATGAAGAAAGGCATCAGGAATTTACAAGTATTTGGTGATAGTGAGCTGGTCGTAAACCAAGTCAAAGGAAAAAATGCTGCCAAAAATGATCTGCTTAAGTGCTACAAAAATCGGGTATGGGATCTTATTGAAGATTTTGAAGCTTTTAGCATCAATTCCATCCCAAGGAAAAAGAATGAAGCTGCTGACAGACTTGCAGCAATTGGGGCTGCGTTTGATGTTGCAGAGAGTATCAAAAGTGAGAAATCTCAGCCTCATATCAAATTGGTTGTGAGACCAGCTATTTCCAGATAACAACACAAGTTGGCAAGTCTTTGAGAATGATCAGCAAATTGTTAATTTCCTACAAGAAGAAGTTGAGTTCTCCGCCAGAAATCAAGACAAGTTGGAGCAGCAATATGGTGATCAGGTAGTACAGCTGAAGACTAACAAATTACCAAAAGGCCTCATAACCCTGGAGTCAATCTTGACCCGAATGATCGAGTTCGGAAGGAGAAAGCAAACATTCAAGTGAAGGGTGAAGATTCAGAGCCTATTTTAGTGGAAGAAGGCAAAACATTGCAGATTGGCAAAGTAAGTACCTCACAAGAGAAATCCGACTTTGTTCAGCTTTGTCAAGAATTCCCAGATGTTTTTGCTTGGACTTACAAAGATCTGAGAGGTTTCAACCCAAGAGTTGGCACAACATACTATTGAGCTGGATCCAGAATCCAAGCCCGTTAGGCAAAAGCAAAGGCCAGTGAATCCCCATATTGAGCCTCTCATGAGAAAAGAATTAAGCAAGCTTGTTGAGGCCAATATCATCTTCCCGATCAAGCACTCAAGCTGGGTTGCTAACTTGGTTCGGTAGGAAGAAGAGCGGAGAAATCAGGTTGTGTGTGGACTTAGAGACCTCGATAGGGCATCTCTCAAAGATCATTACCCACTTCCTTCAATGGAACAAATATTGCAAGTAGTATCCGGTTCAGAGAGATTCTCTCTCCTAGATGGCTACTCAGGGTATAATCAGGTGATGGTGAAAGAAGAGGACCAGTTCAAGACGGCTTTCACCACCAAATGGGGGACCTATGCCTACAAGAAGATGCCATTTGGGCTATCAAATGTTGGGGCCACTTTCCAAAGGGCAATGGATATGGCATTCAAAGGCTTAATCAACAATATAGTGCTGGTATACCTAGATGATATCACTGTCTTCTCAAAGAATGCAGCAGACCATCTCTTTCACCTCAGGAAAGTGTTTCAGAGGTGTAGAAAGTTCGGGGTGTCTTTGAATCCCAAAAAATGCATATTCCTGGCTCATGAGGGGAAACTTCTAGGCCATATTGTTTCGAAAAAGGGACTGGCAATTGATCCAGAGAGAGTTGAAGCCATAAGAGCACTACCATTGCCAAGTCACAAGAAGGCTCTTCAAAGCTTCTTGGGAAGGATCAATTTTGTCCATAGGTTTATCCCAGATTTTGCAGCCCTTGTCAAGCCCATCACCAAAATGTTAAAGAAGAGCATGGCTTTTAAGTGGACAACAGAAGGCAAGGAGAGTTTTGAAGCAATCAAAGAAGCTATCTCTCAAGCACCAACTCTCATCAACCCAGACTTCTCCAAGGATTTCATCCTCTATGCATTTGGAGGTGATGACACTATTTCTGCCATTCTAGTACAGAAGAACAAAGATAATGATGAGCAGCCGGTTGCCTTCTTCAGCCAGAGCCTAGATGACTGTGAGGTAAGGTACTCTTTTATTGAAAAGCATGTACTTGCAGTAATCAGAAGCTTGAAGAAATTCAAGCATTTAGTCTCAAACAACAAGGTCCAGTTGCTGGTCTCACATGCTGGAGTTAAGGACTTCCTCCTCAACAAGGATTTGAATGAGAAAAGGGCAAGTTGGATCACCGTGTCATGGAATATGACATTGATATCAAGATCACCAAGTGGTAGAGAGGAAAGGATTGTGTGAGTAGCTGGTTTGGGGAAGCAAAAGGAAGTATGCAACGAAGAAGAAGCTGTTTTGTCATCCAGGACAGCCATGAGCCAAGTGGCAATCAAGAGGAAGACAATGCTTCCCCCACTCCTTGCTGGACCCAAGGTATTATACACTTCCTAAATACAGGCCTATGCCCTCCAGAGATGAACAAGACCCAAAGGAGACACTTCAGGTTGCAGGTTGTTCCGTATGCCATTGTTGATGGAGTTTTGTTCAAGAAAGACGTGAATGGAGTGCTGCTGAGATGCATTAGCACAGGTCAGATTCAAAGGGTGTTGGAAGAGTTTCATGGTGGACCAGCTGGTGGCCATTTTGCACCAAGAGTGACAGCTCTAAAAATCATGAAGGCTGGTTATTATTGGCCTAAAATTTTCAGTGATTGCTATGCATGGATCAAGAGGTGTAAGAATTGTGCATTCTTCACAGGAAAAGAAAGACTTGCTGCCCTTCCATTGCATCCAATCTCAGTTGACCAGCCATTCATGCAATGGGGTTTGGACTTCATTGGAGTCATTAATCCCAATTCAAGCCAAGGGCACAAATGGATTTTGTGACGGCCACGGACTACTTCACCAAATGGTGAAGCGTGTAGCACTCAAAGAGGCAAATGAGTCAACATCTTAGACTTTTATGAGGGGATAACAACCAGATTTGGTGTACCTGCCACAATAATCTCTGATAATGCATTGGCATTCATTGGATCTAAGGTGACTGAGTGGGCTGTCAAGAATGGTATTTACCTAAGCACTTCATCGAACTATTACCCTCAGGGTAATGGCCAGGCCGAGTCTACAAACAAGAACTTGTTGAGGATCATTAGGAGAACTCTTGATGAGAATCAGAGGTCTTGGCATACCAAGCTGAAATCAGCCTTATGGGCTGATAGGATCACTCCCAAAAGATCCACAGGTAACTCTCCATTCAGGCTTGTCTATGGAAGAGAGGCAATCTTGCCCATGTCACTTGAGTTGCCAACATTGGAACTCATGAAGCAGCTGGAGTTACTTGAATTTGAGCCCATGGAGGTGAGATATGCAGAGTTGATGGAGCTGCAAGAGATCAGAAATCAGGCATCCCAAGCAATGGAAAAGGATCAAGCTTTGATCAAGAAGACCTTTGATAGGAAGGCCAAAGATAGATCTTTTCAAGTTGGAGATCTAGTGTTGAAATGGGATGTGGACAGAGCAAAACCAGGAAGGCATTCAAAATTTGATGCCATTTGGAGTGGCCCATACATGGTCACAAAGTGCAAGAACAACAATGCTTTCCAATTAGCCTCATTGGATGGTGAAGAACTGCAGATTCCAGTCAATGGAATCTATCTCAAGCGTTGCTTCTAGAGGGAAGTTCACTACCTCTGTAAATATTAGATTAGATTTTCTTTCCTCCAAGTGCTTGTGCACATTGTTTTGTTGTAGGTTAGTTTTGTTTTCCCTAAGTGCTTTGGCACAACTTGCTATTCATGGAGATGTTTTGCAGTCCTTGCTTTTATCAGGAGACATTCCATCTTCCTCCTTGCGCATTCTGAGTCAGTTGAGGTTCTAAATAGAATATTTGATGACTCCATGCCCAATAGACTACTTCAGGCAACTGGTATCTTCTACCTAGCAGGTAGGTATCCCCACTGAGTCACCAAATTGTTATCCAAATCCACCCCCAGGGTAGATTTGATAACATACATCAGAATTCTCGAGTCCCAGGCAAATTGATTGATCCAGGGCAAAAATCATGTTTCTAGGGTCCTTTCAGAAATTTTTCTAACTCTCTGTCCTAGGTTGAAAAGAACAAGCTCTGAGAAAATGCGAAAAAGTTGCAGAAAATAAGCTTGGGCAGAAAAATTGTGAAAATCGGCTAAGTCCTTGTCCTAGGAACAGTTGGGACATTCGGGACACCAAGGCGCGGATCGGCGAAAAGCCTACAGGCGGCCCAAACAGCAAAGGGACATCTGGGACAAATGGACCCGAAATGCCGGTTCGGCGAAAGAAGGAAAATTTTCAAGTCCTTTGGGACATCTGGGCAAATGAGTGCGTGAAGGGCGCGAACCGGCCAGTTCACGAAACAAAGAAAGAAGCTTAGCACAGGACAGTCGGACCAAAAAGGAAGCGAGAGGCGCGAGAAGCGGCCGGCCGTAGAAGGAGAAGAAAATCGACCAACTGCTTTAGGACATGTGGGACAAAGGAACGCGAACCGGCCGGCCAGATCGGGCGAAGCCGGAAGAATTTGTCCCAGGCTAAGCCTTTGGGACATTTGGGACAAATGGGGCGTGAAGGATGTGAACCGGCGGTTCGGCGAAAGCAGAAACTTCAGCACAAGGACAAGTGGGACAAAGGGGCGTGCGGGACGCGGATAGCCGAAGGAGCCGAAAGCCAATCAGATCACGCCACGTGTCACCGGTAGAAAAGGGACGAGGAAGCCCATTTCGGGTGGATCGGAGGATTCATCCCAGCCTTTGGGACATCGGGACAAAAAAGCGTGGTGGGCGCAAAAAAATCAGCGAGGCCGTGGACGAATCACAGCATGACACGTGTCGCCAAGAAAAAAGGTCCAAAAGTCAAAGGGGCAAGGTTTGAAGCGCTGGCCCGAGCCAATTAGTACAGGACACGTGTCCAATGGAGTAGGGAAGTGTGGAGCCAGGGAAAGATTTGGGAAATTTGGCCAAGTTCAGCCAAAGAGCTAAAAGCGAAAGTCTACTCGCGCCCGTGTCGACCAATCAATGCATGCCACGTGTCCCAAGTGGCGGGGGCGCGGAGGAAAAGTAAAAATGTTCCGAATCATCAAAAAGTCAAAGTTTTCAAGGAAAACCCACGGGACAGGTCAGGAGAGAGAATAACATATCCAATCAGCGCGTGCCACGTGTCATCCAGGTGGCAGAGTGCGGGAAATTTTTTAAAAACGCACCTTCACTGTTTTGTGCCTAAATCTTGGATCGACATATCTTTCGATCCAGAGCTCGGATTTGCACGTTCTTTATATCAACGGAAAGCTTATGAAATTCTCTACGTGATTCTGGGGTTAATCTTGAGTTTTGGTGTAGTCTGGAGGGAGAAAATTGAGAAACAGCTCTGACACGTGTTCATGGCCAGAAGTGACATTCCAGCGACTAGATTTAATGCAGAATGGGTCGCCTTCTCTGTATTTCAGTCAAAATGATAGGGTATGGGTTTGTAAGGTCCCCATGCCATTTTAATGCACCTGCATTCAAGGAGGGATGGGCTCTCATGTTTTTGTATGTTTCTGTCCCACAGGCTCGACCACAGCCTTTGAAAAGCCAGCGATTTGGCTCATTTTTAAAGGGGAACATTTCTTTGGATAGCAAGCTTCTTCTTTCACCTGTAACAAGTGATTTTTGCAAGTATCAGACCTCTTCTAAAATTGTAACAGTTTTTACCTTTTGATGTTGTAATACAAGGATTTTGACAGTGGAAATGACAATACAGGCTCTGTGATCAGTTTTCAGTCCTCTGTTTGTGTTGCTTGTTTCATTTCAGACCTCTGATTACATCTTATCAGCTTGTGCATGATGTTTTATGTTGCATTTTTATGATCTGTGTCTATCTGTAGAGAGCAAGAAGTGTTCACCACTCCTCCTTTGGTGTATCACCTGTTAGTTTAGTTTCATTTTTTGCACTTTCTATCTCTGTCTCCTTGGATTTTAGAGTAGGATTAGGTTTCTCTGTAGTTTTGCAAAATATAGATCTAAATCGGAGGAGTTTGAGGAACCAGCCTCTAATCTGGGAAGAAGAGATTGGCCTCACCTCTCAAGGGTTTCACAAGTGTAGAGTACACTCAATTGAATCCTCCCGAGCTTGAAAAATGACAAGGCTTAAAAAAGCATTAGTGATCTTTGGGAGCTCAGTAATCCATTGGTGAGAATCATAAATAGCTTTGATCTATTGACGAGCATGCTTGGTCTAGAGGGATTTGAAAAATCTTTTTGAGGCTTTATCTCCCACCCTAAGCCAGTGAATTCTTAACTAGATCTACGCACCACAAGCTAAATGGGATTCAATAAGTTTAAGCTTGTGCCACACACCAAGAGCCTAGCTCAAGGAGAGAGTTGAAAGGATTGGACCCGATAATTAGAGACATTCTTCCGAATTATTTATGTAGAGCTGAATTAGAGCGTCTTCAAACCAGGGCCACCTGCTTATCGAATCAGCAGAGGAACCTCATGGTGCGTTGAATTTCCAGCTTCCACCATGAAATCCAAATGGCAGAAAAAGGTGGACATGGCACCATATTCCAAATCTTGGAAATGAGTGGGATCACTCCTAGATGACTCAAAAGAAACATTAAGAAAGAATTGATTTTTGGGAACCTTGGAAGGCTTCCCTTACCAAACAACCTTAAATGTGATCGAGATGGTGGTCTGACAAAAAGAACTTCTAACTGCACTCTATAATGGAGGATCCTTACGTGTCAAAATCAAAATAAGGTTGTTGTGAAAGAAGTGCATGGTCGAGGCATTTTAAAACCCGATCATATCCTTCTCAAAGATTGGTCCAAGTGAACCATGTTTGGTCTTTAAATTCCGCCACCATCTAAGAAAAGAATCATAAATCTCCCACTAGATTTTAAAGTAATACCAGGCCAAACATTCACCAAGACACCAACGCATAGAAAGAGCACTACATTTATCATCCAAATGCTCCACCATATAAAAATTCACAACACACTAACCAATAAGCAACAGGTAAGTTGTCACCTAACCATTTCCATAATAATGTTCTTTCGGGACCTTCATTAGGGGCGTAAATATTAAGAATACCAAAAGAAATATCATTAATACTCATAATCACCCACACAACCCTATTACTGGGGTCCTAGCTGAGGTAGTGATTAATGCCAAAAATTTGGCGCGATGGAAATTATAGACTACCTCTTCCTTCAATATGACGAGTTTGGAATAAAACCATTAACGATAGTGGTATTACTCTAGCCATATGACAAGTGAAAAATAAAATTTATCTCTCTGTCACAAACAATGCATCAAGATAAAAATCGAAATGCAAAGTGAAACCAATTATTTTCCTTTGCGATCCTCTTTGATTAAATTTTGAATATGGTGAGCTGATTTTTATTGCCCTTTGCTTTTGAATTTTGGTTTCCTAGTGCTAGCTCGATGTCGGACCCTCTCGGTCCAGATCGGGAGTATTGCCCGCTAACTCGAGGGCCTCGTCTCACATCTCCCCCAAGGCTTGGAAGAAAATTATGGAGGGGTCCTCTTCTGCGTCCCCCTCAGAGAAGTTGACACTCATGCTTTCTGATGGGGCCCTCTCTCTTCACATCCCTTCTCACATCACGAAGGTTGCTGCTGACTCCAAGGATTTGTCCCTTATCGGAAAGTGATGGGTCCCAAACCCCCTCTCAAAGACTTAAAAAATGGGCCCGAGCTGAAATGGAACCCTTGTGGTGCATTGGAAATAGTTGTGATGCCAAATGGTTTTGTCCTCTTCTCCTTCAACATGAAAGAATATTTTTCTCGAGCTCTTCTAGGTGGTCCATGGTTCTTTGGCAGAAGAGGGTTCTATATCAGGAAATGGTCTCTTGGATTCACCTGCCATCAAAACAATGACACAGGCTCCAATCTGGGTTCATCTTCTAGGCCTTCCTCTGGAGCTATGGCACCCTGCGGTTATTGAAGGTATTGCTCTATCTATGGGTTCTCTAATCACAATAGACTAGGCCACTAAGGCCAAGACTAGATTCATCCATGCTCATTTCTGTGTTAACGCTGATGTAAGTTGCCCTCTCCTGAAATCGATTGATCTCTTATCTAGATTTTGGAACCTGGTCTCAATCCATTGAATATGAATATATCCCATAAGCATGTTCAATCTGTAAAAGCATAGGCCATAGAGCCTCTAGATGTCCCACCAAGCCTCAGCCTAAACCCAAAACCCTAGTTACCTCTCCCAAAAAGAAAGGAAAATATATCCCTAAGATCATTCCTGAAGAGACCCCGGTCATCCCCACATCTAACCCCTTTTCCCTCCTGGAAGAAGGAGAGATCATTTCGACTCCAACTTGGCCCCCTCTCTCGACCCCTTACCTCCCTTCTCCTTGGCCTCTATTCCCAAGGAGGTCTCCCTAGCCTCCCCTTCCCCCTCCCTATCAATCATCCCTTCTCGGGGTTTTTTCAGCCCCACCCCTCTCCACCTTCCTACTCCCCTCCCTCCAACATCCTCCTCTCCCTTCCCCCTCTCCCCGAGATTGGCACGGAGCTTCCCCTTGCTAACCCCACTTTCTTCGATTCGCCTTCCTTCCCCTCTCCGAAACCTTGCTCTTGTAACATTCCCATTTTAAGACTTTAGAAACAAGGGAATTTTTTTTTTTGAAACATAATGTTCTTTGTTCTAAATAAAACATCATTTAGAACACACATTCCATGCCAATAAATCTCATAATAGATAACCATATGCAGCTGTAATGACTCGGTATACTACCGATCTCTCATTCCATGACTCGGTTACCAACCGATCTCTCATGTTAACTTAAAGTATAGAATACTTTATGTATACTACGTATACTTGGTTCTCCTACCCTATTTTGGGTACTAAGTGATCTGTTTAAAGAACCTATCTGAATATTTGTTACCAATTCATCTGACATCACATTTCTTTAAACTAGGTGACATAGACAACGCAACCAAAGAAAGCATGCGATACTTTGGCCAAATATTTTCAACATACTGTTCATGTTACTATTCCTAGATGGCATACTCATCATTTCGGAATACATCCTTCACCTCACTCTTCCGTTATCTTGAATGGTCTTTACTAACTACCGTTAGTCCACTTGCCCAAGGTTTGACCCTATCCCGAGTTAGAAACATAATTTATTATAGGAAGATGCTCACAATGACTTAGGTATATGGGAAAACTTGTGGCCTAAGTCAACTAGATGTGCCGAGGTACCCCGAGTCATCAAAGATACTACCATCCTAAACATGCTACTAACTTGACCTAGAGAGAAACTAAGTTCGACCAGATGTGCATAAATCTAGATGAACAAATACAGAAGGGTGTTGCCACATGTCAACTGCAACACTGTATCCTCGAGAAGTCTCAAGACTTCTCGAGGGTATAGTCCTGTAGTTGGCATGTGCCAACATCCATTAGAATTGATTCATCAAGATGTACATACCCCCTTAGTGGTCATTAATCATAATTAAATTGGATTAAGATTCATATTACAGCAACCATGCCTAACCCTAATTCCAACATTCATTAAGTTCTTTACCCATACTTATCTTGATTAGATATGGAGAACTTCATTAATCCATGTTTGCATTATTGTTCATTAACATGGCATAACAAGTAATTATCCCAAAACATGACAAAGCAAACATCAATGTTTAATTCCTAATGTAACCTAGTTGTCCAAATCAAGTGTGACATCCACCTAGATTCAACTAGTGTTTACTTTATAAAAGAAAGTTATAAAGGTTAAGGATCATAACCACTATTCATTTTATCTTTCATTCTTTGGGAGAGGAAGAGTCTTCCTCTACATGGTTAAATGTTAGGTTTAACATAACCTTTTTATCATTCGTTACTCATATAGTTTAATTGTATGTCCCATGCATATTTCATTATTAAACTATAGTTGTGTAGTTAGAGAATGACATCTTTTGTAATTTAACAAGTTCATTATAATAAGGGAGATTATACTATCTCCTTAATCCAACTCATTATCTGATAACAACAATAGTATACAAACATATATAAAGAATACCGCCAAGATATCACTATTATTTCGGCATACAAGTACAAAATATTTCACACCAAAAATTGGAGTCCAACACAAAACCTTTCAATTCATGATTTTAAATATACATTTACAAGACTATGCATTTAGACATTTTTCATGTCAATCATAATTAATATCTTAAAAGAACATCACTTTTCTTTTCCAATACAACTCAAGAATGATTCAAAACTCTTTACATAAGATCCGAATTAAATAAGCCAATACATCATGAAAGTTCTTGTCTTCTTTTATCACTTACGATGTCCATCTGCAAAAAATTGCTAGCACGGGTCAGTTCAATGAACTGAGCATGATAAGCACTAAGCATTAAAGTGAAGTGCATTCCACTAATTGTTCCATTAAACAACTCTTCTTTAATGAAACAATTAATATATCATACAAATAATCATAAGTAATAACATCTAGAAAAGAAGTACAATAAAAGAGTCTGAATTCACTTTTAAGAAAAGAGCATAATATAATCTGCAACACCTGCATTTATATCATATGGTTTAATTGATCCTATCAATTACTTTTAAACAATCAATTGGTCTTTTCATCCAATTGTTTCATAATTCCATAAGAATAGAAATACACATTTGTCTTTTCTAAGCAGTAAAAGAAGTTAATTACAACATAGCTCATATAGGATGATTCATCTTTCCATATAAACAAAAGAAGAGAATCAATACATTCTTATTCTCCATACACAAATCATATGATGGATAGAATTAGGTTTAGAACACACCACATTGCCTCAGTCCAAAGATAACAATATAAGGATTCCATAAATATAGAGGCAACATCTAAACAAGAATCCCAATTCAATTTGAGCAGATTAGGGAACAAAACAGTCTAACAGAAATTCTTACTAACTTTTGTATGTTAGTAGATTATAATTCAAAGGTCTAAAACCAAACTGTCCACAAATCCAAGCTATACTCAAGAAAAATAAATCTCTTAACCAATCCACAAGAAGTTCCCATCTCATAAGAGAATCAATTAAAGAGAATTTCAGTCAATGAACTTATACAATCAACAAAAATGACCCAATCCATAATTCATTTCATTTATACTATGAAATGAAATCCCTTATCTAATTCAAACTTAGAAATTATTTATCTAGTTCCCAAAAGAGAACACAAAACCGAATGCACAGTCAAAGAATGCACACTACAAACTTTCCATTACAAAACTTACAAACTGGTTTCCTATTTCCATTCACCAAGCTCAAGTTCAAATTCAAATCTCAAAATGAAATTCACAGTACAGAATCTAAACAATATATTGTCCCCAAGAGATCATATTCATTTCTCTGTCTAAAACCCAGAGATTCGTTCAATGAACCCAACAAGGAATATAAATATGCAAATAGTGCAAGATATACAAGGGTCAATACAACTCATGAGCCCGAAGACTGAATTTCCATATCAACAACTTAATGCAAATGAGTAAGTAGTTCACGATCCCAAATAAGAACAATATTACAAAGCATCAATGAATAGTGATATTGTATCCTTTCATACAACACTCAGTATACTAGGTTTTAGATTCACATTCTATTAAAACCCAAGAATCAGATAAAAGATCAGAAGAGAGTAAGAAAACTAAATAATACGTTTAAGACAAGTACTATCCCAAACTTACTTCCAACTCAATTGAACAGAATCACCACAAGCCTCTCGAGTTCCAGTTAAAAGCTTATGACAGGGAAGTATTTGTTTCAACATCAATAACAAGAAGGAAAGTAAATAATACATTTCCATAACCTCTAATCTTTTAACGACTGATCCAAATGAACTAAAGATCAACCAAACCCACAACAGGACATAGTTCTAGTCCATTTATTTCTATGAACAAAATAGTCAAGCTTTCCACAAGACACAGGTTTGCTCAAGGTAGAGAAGAATAGGATACACTTCGAATTCACATGCCCTGTCAAGTTCAAGAACATAGTGCAGTCTAAAAGACAAAAGTAATACAACCATTCCCTCTCAAGAATAAAAATAGAGGAGATCTCAAAAAGAGGTTCTGTAGCACGATGGAAAAGTGACAAGTGAGCATGGGAATCTATAAGTAACTCTTTTTCTTGCACCCGACCTCCCAAGGTCATGCAAAGAGATAGCGGTGGGGATGGAATATATGTGGGGTGTAGAAAACTAGTTAGGAAATCTTATATCTTCGACGCACACTAATGGAATATGTGAATCTAAGGCAAAGAAGGCCCTTCTAACCTAAACTGGCGTGATAGATCATTCGGTGAGGATGACTACTCAAAGGCTCCAATCAATATCGAGCTTTGGCGTGATTCGATCTATGGGTGTGGGATATGTGGAAAATGACCTGGGATTGTTTCATGTATGTCTCCAGACAGGGTCATAAGATGGATGATGGATATATAGTGGATTCTATGGGCGATTCTCTAGTCTAGTCTAGAAATCCTTAGCTACTATATCTAACAAGGATAACTATGTGATAATATCTGGTGGAAGTGGAGAGGATCTAAACACTAATGTGCGTAAACCAACATCAACGTCTGATTGACCTATGGGCTCGTTGGGTTGTGGGATCTGTAGATCACAACCGTAGATTCGTGGTTGTTGTGGACCTCCTATGGTCATGTGTAGAATTAATCCCTAATCCCTAATATCTAGTAGTCATATGCCTTTTCAGCCTCTATATTCAAGAACTAAAAGTTGTGAGATCTTCTCAGAGTACCTTACAGGCATTCTGGAAACTTGAATTCTTAAGCTAGTTTTATGTCAATGAGAATGTCTCCTACGCCCATGGTTTGGGACCAAAGGATCATAACCAAATGTTTTCTCTCTTTCAAGCCCTTCTACAGTCATGCGAGATATTTTCTAGGGTAATATGTAGTTTGGCTGGTTTGACCAAAATGTATGTGCTTTGTCGTCTTCAATGTTTAACCCTCTTAACTGTGAACTGATTTCTTGTAGATCTGTTGTTGTTTGGAAGACACGATTCGAGATTCTAGTCTATGCAAGTTATTGCTGCAATAAGATTGGGCTGAGGCACTATTGATTCGAATACATATTCTTTGGGCTCCCTAGGTCCCGTGATTGTCATATAAAAGGAAATAATGTAAATCTAACTAAAACAAAGCAAACTAATTATGCAAAATATATCTACAAAGATATATAACTTCTTTTTTTTGTATTTTTGATAGATTATTTAACAGAATTAAGATAACAACTATTTAATAAAATTGAAAGAGCAATTATTTAATATCTAGAAAATGACGACTAAGCTAATGAAAGAATTTAAAACAAACAAGGTAGCAGTATAGCTACCTTCCTGTGCAGTTGTGAATCTATTTTAAATAACCAAATAACTGATCTAATCTATTTGAAAGACCTCGATCCTACCTCATAAGTGAGGAATGAATCATAGTTTCTTAGAAACTATCAATCCCCCATGACTTCCCGGTAATATCAAAATCAAGGTTAATTGAAACGAAATGATTCACTACTCTATTTGATATGTTTTAACTAGAACTTTGATAGCTTGAACCTGGATTTTGCAGAAAAAGTGGCAAATCCGATTGTGTGTGGCTTTGTCCCCTCAGTGTGGTCTCCTCGTTCCTTCGTGCTCACGTGAATCCAGAAAAGCATGTAATGCTAGCATCAACAGAAGTAGGTATTGGAACAATGGTAGCTTTGGATGTAGACTAAATACAATGTGAGTAGGAGAGGGATAGCACAAGAGAATAGAGCTTGGCTTATGTAATTCCTAGCGGGATTTATTGTGAGTCATATAACACAAAACGTCCAGAACCTAAAACTATCCTTTTTGATGAACAAAAC
The DNA here is from genome assembly GCA_018340775.1 of Taxus wallichiana var. yunnanensis. Classification (NCBI taxonomy): domain Eukaryota; kingdom Viridiplantae; phylum Streptophyta; class Pinopsida; order Cupressales; family Taxaceae; genus Taxus; species Taxus wallichiana. Next base: position 1,065,927,494 of record CM031240.1, read on the forward strand.
CTGCAACTCTAATGGCTTTAGATTGAAAATAAAACTATCCTACCTTAATTGATTGTATGAAATAGTAATAACACTAGCACAAGAAGATCATGTGGCTTCTAAAAAAAAACAACACTAACTATGCATGCAACAAATGAAAACTATGAATTCCTAAGAACTGAAAGACTAAACTATTGAAATGAGAGGATGAGAGGCAATTTTTGAGGGGCCATTTGCTTGAAAACCAACCAGCTATTTATAGAATTCCCATTTACCCAAAGGTGAAATCCAAATTGAACTCTTTTACAATAAACAATGGAAAAACACTATTCTAGGGAACCAAAATCATAAATACGAGAAAAGGCGGTGAAAAAAGCTGGTAAACATTGAAATTTTATGCGAGTCACGATAAAAGGAATGTTTTGGAAAAATGCGTGAAGGACCACCGCCCCTGAGCAGGGCGGTGGTTATAGGACCGCCGCCAGGCAGGGAGCGCGGTTTCGCACTAAAGACCAAAAAGCAAGGAAAAGAAGGGGGAAGAGCAAAAAAAGCATGCAGAGGCTAAGTGGGGCATGTGGGATGTTAATGTACACTTGGAGAGCTTTTCGAATCCGAACACCTTGCGAGGAGACCTGTATCATCATTGGGGCACGTGTGACATCGTTTTGGTAGCGTAGTACCCTTACAATTTTGGGTACGTACATATTGCCCCCTCAGAGAAGTGTTTTAGCCATGAAGAGGCATAAAATGGTGGGTCTAAGTATGGCGGTCCCGAAATGGGAGGTTAGAAATTATACCTGACACGTCCGTGTGTCAAAATGACGCCATCCAAAATTCCCCCACTACTGCAAAATGAAAAGAGGACTCAAGTGCAGATAGATAAAATAAATACTAAAATAATATGAAATGAGGACTTACCATTTGTGTGGGATAAGAACTTACCTCGTCGGTGCTCCAAACCTGTAAAAAGGGCATTCAAAATGAGTCAAGATGTTATATATGTAAAAATGGGCCCATTTTCCTATTCATTTGCACGTGTTGATTTGATTGATTTTGAGCTCTGGGACCCACGGTGATTGTTTTTGATGAGAGTATAGTCAAAATGTTCATGACAAGATAGTGATCATGCCTTCACGAGCGGAACATCAACCCGCAAGATCACAGGTTAGTTCTTCTTGATTTAACATTTTTACCCCCAAAATGTTAAAATGATGAAATCTTTGTCATGGGGGGATTATTTTTGAAAATGTCAGTGTTAATAGGGTCACTTAGGGGGGGCGCCTAATGGGTAGGCTTTGTTTTAGTCGAAATAGTCATTTTTTGGTTTTTAGGCATTTTTAGGGCACGTGACCCGTTTGGAAATGCGGGACACGACCGCCGCCCTGAGCAAGGTGGTGGTTACAGGACCGCCACCCTTTAAGGTGGCAGTTACGAACCGCCACACCTACTCGTAAAAATGGTCCTTTCATAACACCCAAATAATAAGTGTTTTAGCCCAATTTTGCATTTTTAGTATTCTTATATGTTTTAATGATTTTTTCAATGTAATTTGAATACTAACTTACTCCTTTTTTGTGTGTTTTTGGGTGTATGTAGAAGGAGGAGGAATATATCAGATGGAGCTAAGAGAGAGAGTGTGACTGGCTTCCAGTAGTGTTGGATGCACTTTCTCAGGCCGAGCAGGATACTCTTCAGAGGGCCGGCATATTACGTATATCATGGGTTCCTCATGTCGCACCTTCTAGTCACATACTTTGTGACCTATTTTCGTATTGGGATGTTGATCGGAACACTTTCCAATTTCTAGGAGTCAGGGGTGAGTGGACTATCACCCTGGAGGATGTCTACCACATCTTGGGAGTCTCGATCATCGAGACGACTTACACTTGAGATAGCGGGGTCGCGGGCTCAGATAGCTTAGTGGGCTACATACATGGGAGACGTAGTTGTCTCCACCGGTTCGAAGAAGGGGGTGAGGGTCCGTTCCATTCCTAGCTTGCCTATCCCCTTGATTCGTCAGGCCATTATGGGGATCCTTGCCTCGAGATTGATCGGGGACAAGGGAGGGACACCTTACTTCTACTCGGTGGTCCCTATTATGCCTGATTGAGGCACATGGCCAATTTATGCCTGGGGAGCTGACATACTTGGGACCACCTATCATGATTTGTACCGGGTGGTTTACTTACAGGGATAGTCTTTGAGCCATCCGACCCTGGTTATGAGTTGGGTCTATGAGCATATCATCCCTTATGGGAGAGGCGTAGAGGTGGCGAGATCCTGGAGCCGTGAGGGTGGCTAGATGGACAGAGATGTGGTGCTTAGAGCACCTCACCAGCCAGTTGCTTCCCTGACTACTGATGATATGGAGGCCACACCTTATCAGGCCATGGTAGGGTTGTGGGGCGTGAGGAGACCCTCACTTTGATTTCCTGCTCTACTACAGGGCAGCTTGTGGATAGGACGGGGAAGGTGGAGACACACCCCTTTGACCGAGTGCCTCAACAGTTTGGCCTTGCTTACATTGGTATGCTCCCCCTAGTGGTGCTAGTGTTCAAATTAGTTTGGGAGGCTAGGGAGGTCTTAGAGGCTGAGGTTAGACTTATTGTTACTCTAGCGTCCCTATTACAGCTAGGGAGGAGCATGAAGTACGCACTCGAGGGAGAGCCGGTGCTCCTCAGGCACCTTTACTTCAGATTACTACCGCCCTACCCACAGTAGTGATGACCCCATTGATATAGACTTTGAGTTTGAGGAGTTCGGGGAGAGAGGAGGAGGAAAGATGAGGATATGGAGGTCAGCGAGTCGAGGTGGAGAGGAGGACAGTGATCCCTGAGTGGCATGACACTCGGGGAGATCCTGAGTCGAGAGGGAAGAGAAGAGTGTGGAGAGGGAGACTCTAGTTTCAGAGGAGTTGCCCTCTCAGGACCTAGGCAGGAGGATGAGTCCGTAGTAGGATGCTATGTTGCCCCAGAGCACCGGAGGAGGACATCGATCGATGGCGACATCTGTGGTGGTAGGCGCTGATCCAGGGATCCCTCTTGGAGGCCCGGAGATCCGAGTGAGTTGTCACCCTTCTCTTAATATTTGTTTTTAGTTAGGATTGCCTTAGTTGTTATCTCTCCTTTTATTCATTCTTGTTTTTATCCTTTGATTATTTCTAATTTTGTCTTCTCCTTTGCTTGCAGAGACTATTGATGAGTGACAAGATTTGATTCATCGGGTATGTACTGATACCCTGATGATCCCCATGGAGAGGACTCACATTGAGCTATCCGTGGATGCAGGGGAGCCTTCAGTAGCTGGTAGGCATAGTGATGTCTTTTCCCCTGTCTGGCATGTGGCCAAGATGGTGACTACCCTCCATACCGAGTTGGCCGGATATAGGACAATGGAGTGCCTGATGAGGAGTCACTCTCATAGTGAGGCTAGCTGCTCCTCGAGACCGTGAGCCCTCAGTGCATTCAGAGCGCTGGTGTAGCTGGAGTCCTAGACGTGGTCGTGCACCTTCAAAGGATCTCATAGGGGTTGAGAGGCCACTTGGCTCTTTTTGTAGTGACTCTTAGATTTTTTATACGATTTATTTTGTATTTCCCGGGCTCATTGAGTGTTTTGACCATGCCTAGCGCATGATGGCATTGTACATAAAACTTGATTATATATATATATATATATACTTCTTTGAGTCTAGGATTTTGTGATTTGTTTCCACATGTAAATTATAATGTTGTTTTTATATGCTTTTCAGAATGTATGCAATGGAGAAAAAATGATACGAATGCTTTCTTTTTTTTTGTATTTCGTGATGCTGATATATGATAATGCAGACACAATGTGATCTTGAACTTTAGCTTCTATAAGCAATTTTTCGGTACTTCATATAGTTTTGATAGAATGTGATGACAAGTTGGTATGATGAGCGGATGAACTTGCCCCACTCCTAACTCCACACAACTAGTAAGATGCGAGGGCTCACCACCGAGAGCTAGAAAGGGCACAAGCTATGAAATTTGTTGAATGGTAGTGATGAGAGATAGACAAAGATTTGAGGAACCAAATTAGGACACTACAAACCTATTCTACTCAAGTGACTCCATAGTTTAGAATGTAACTTGCTTTGCGGTTTATCTAGACTTAGATCCGTAGATGGCCACTTGGTTGACAAAATCTGGTTTTCGGGGTTTTGAACTCTCTTGGAATTTTGGACATCTGATTCATTTGTTTTTGACTCAAGATTTCAAAGGTTTATTTGAACTATTTGCTTATGACCTTCAACGTTTTTGTTTTGAGGACCCCCTACACCTTGCCCCATGCTACTAGTAAGAAGCATGGGCTTATCACCATGGACAAGGTATCAGGTGAGTAAGGGCATTCCCATCCTTTCCCAACCCTATGTCACTAGTAAGAGATGCAAGCTCATCACCAAAGGTTGGTAGGGCAAGGAAATGTGTAAAATAATTTTTTTGTTTGATCTACATTTGACTTATTTATTTGAGCAAAATGTCAGTATGTTCTTATTTCCAAAGAGATCTATATATGGGATAGATGTAACACCATGAAGCTTCTAGAACAGACCATAGGTAAGACACCTACCTAGGAAGAAACCAAAAGTGAGAACAAGCATGCGAGGCCTTGGTATAAGTATGGCTACCGTTAAGACTTTTCATATCCAACTTTAATTGATGTCATGATTTTGAAAGCAGTTGATGATGTTATGAAAATGAAGAAGTATGATTTGAATGCTTCTATCAATACCAACAGAAGTTTGTAATGAATTTCTTGCGAATAAGTTCCTTGATCACAAAACTTTATGAAACAAGTGGAAAAAATGAACCTAGTGTAGTGGTTGCTTATGCAAGAAATTGTTTAAGATGCAAGGAATTGATTGTTTCGTTGAATTCCTCGCCTTCTAGTGTACATAAGAGATACGCACCATTTCCATAGTCTTTCATGACTCGGTATGGGCCCAACCATTTGGGCCGGAATTTCCTTCCTTCACGGTCTTCTTATCGATCCGGTTGTCTAGTCTTAGAACTAGATCTCCTTCATATATTTCTCGTTCATAGACCTTTTTGTTATATTGCCAGCACATCCGGTCAACATAGACTCTATGCCACTGTTCAAAGCATCTAATCTGGCCTCATCTAGGCTTTCTAGTTGGGAGAGACATGCTTCTCTATAAGCTTCTTCATCCAGAATCCCTTGTAGTGAGATGCGGAGACTAGGTATTTCAACCTCAAGTGGGAGAACTGCTTCTACTCTCGAATACCAATGAGAAAGGAGTTTCTCTTGTTGGTGTTCTTATTGAGGTTCGGTGGGCCCACAAGGCCGGATATAACTTTAAATTCCAATCTCGTTTGTTTTCTTTTACCGTTTTGAGGAGAATAGCTTTCAATGTCTTGTTTGTTGCTTCAGCTTGCCCATTGGCTTGAGGGTAATATAGGGAGGTCATGATGGTTTATTTTAAATTTACTGCATAGCTCATGGACCTTGTCATTCTTAAAGGAAGTGTCATTATCTAAGATAATGATTTGTGGGACACCATACCTACAAATGATCTGGTTCAAAATGAACTTGGTGATCATGACACCTGGTACAGTGGTAAGAGGCATAGCCTCTACCCATTTGGTAAAATACTCGGTGGCCGTGATTATGAAGTTATGGCCATCTGTTGACGAGGGAGAGAATTTCCCTATCAAATCTAGGCCCCATGTAGAAAAGGGCCATGGAGTCGCGATTGGTTATAGAGCTTGTGTTGGCATGTGAATCTCGTGGGAAAATTCTTGGCATTTATGGCACTTGTGTACAAACTCTACTACATCGTGTTCTAGAGTGGGCCAGAAATAGCCCATAGAATGTATTTTTGGTGCAAGCGGTGGCATGACCACCAAATGGCCTCCACATATTCCACTGTGAGATTCGTAGAGAATCTTCTTGGCTTCTTCTATGTCAACACACCTTAGGAGCATTCCATCAAAAGCCTTACGATAGAGCACTTGTTCTATAATAATGTATTTAGCTATGATAATGTGTAACCACCTTCTTTGTTCGGTTACGGTAAAGCACCTTTTGGATATGTATGGTTCATGATATAATTAATAATATCAGTATACCAAGGACATTTAGAGATGGGAGGTCTGGTTTCGATGTAATATATGCATTCATCGGAAAATCTAGATCTACTAGATCACCTCCATCTAACGGGTTATCGGCTAACCAATCTGCAATGATTTGTCCCTTAACGGACTTCTGGTTTACAAAAGTTAATTCAAATTCACCCATTAAGGTTATAAAATGTCTAGCCTTTTTAGACAAAGACCCTTACGTGAGGAAAGTTTGTAAATGGTCTATTTTACAATGACCCTTGTTTCTGATTTAGCATGTAATGTCTTAAGCGTTTGGTTGTAAAGACTATGGCAAGGCATTCTCGTTCTTCCCGTATAACGTGTTTCATAATCAAGCAATGTTTAGCTAATAAAATAGATCGCACATTCTTGTTTATTGTCATCTTCTTGAGCCAACATATAGGCTAGCGAGACATCCATATCTCATGAATATAAGATCAAAGGATGATCGTTTCAGGTGGCATTAACGTGGGAGGAGACAGAAGAAGTGTTTAAGCGCTTGAAGGCCTCATGGCATTCCTTTGTCCAAATAATGCAGCAATCCTTTTTCAACAAATTGTTGATTGGATGAATAGAAAAACTCAAGTCTGGGATGAATCTTCGGATTGCACTGAGCTTTCCGAGAAACGATCTAATGCCAGAATCGTTTGATGGTGGGATCATCTCAAGAATAGCCTAGATTTTGGCTGGGTCCACATCGATCCCTCGTGATGATATAATGTAACCTAGGAGTTTCCCTCCTGTCACACCAAACACACATTTTTCTGGGTTTAGGGTGACTCCGTATTCAATCAAACGTGAAAGAATGATGCGGAGCACTTCGGTGATCACAAAGTGCTTCTCGGCCTTGGCCAACAAGTAAATCTACGTAGGATTCCATGATTTTATGAATAAGATCGTGAAATATGTATGTCATTTCCGTTGGTATGTAGCGACCAGCGTTCTTGAGACTCGAACAACATAACAACGTAGTAATAAGTTCCCCAAGGAGTTATAAACGTGGTTTTGGCTTGGTCTTGTTTGGATATTTTGATTTGATTGTATCCCGAGAATCCATCCATGAGAGACAAAAGCTCAAATCCAGGTTATTGCGTCTATGATGACGTCAATGGATGGTAATGAGAAGTTGTCCTTGGGGCACGCTTTGTTAATGTCTTAGAAGTCTATGCAGATGTGAATCTTCCCATTCTTTTTTAGAACGGGACGATATTAGATACCCACCGAGT
>CM031240.1:1065934923-1066223475 GCA_018340775.1 Taxus wallichiana var. yunnanensis
GTTACGCATTGCTTATCGATCTCATAAATGGAAATATATCTATTTTATATTAAGCTGAGATATAGTGATTAAAAATCCACTAAACGCTATTCTGACTTAGATCAAGATCGAAGTAATAATTATTCACCATTTACTCTTCCATGCATTGAAGCCATTTTAACCTAGCTTGGGACAAGATTCAAATTCCAATTTAGCTTCAGACAGTAATACAATGAGAACTACTAAACAATCATATTCAGCCTTGTGACCTGTGGTCATTACTAGATAATCACAAAAGTCTCCAAGTTATACAATAATAATGCTCTTAAAATCATTCAACCAAGAAGATCAAACATCAAGATAATACTAACAACACACATATAACAAATACCCTATTTCATTCATTTCGTTAACGTCACATTTTATGCATTCCACATATTTGATACAATACTCAACAAAGAGAAGGAACATCTTTCTTCAAGTAGTACATTTAGAATCAAGTTAAATTCATCATAAAACCAACAAACAATAATCAACATCATATCGTGACCGCAGGCCTTTACCACTTATGGCAACTATCCTGCAAAAATTGTCATCACTGGGTCACCCTGAACCGAGCATGATAAGCACTAATTCTTAAAACAATGACCCATCAATTATTAATAACAACTTGTTTAAATGAAAATCATTTTTCACATTCCAAACTTTCGCCAATCGCCTATTCATCCTATATGTTGTGAGACTAAGAACATAAGAACATGTTCTTAATTTGTAAGACAACAAAACTCCTACAAGATTGCTTTACCTTCTCCATGGCAGCTAAACATTCAACAATCTCACGCAGATTACTCCTCTAATCATCCGAACATATTTCAATGGTACGGACAAGTATACCCATTATACAAAAAGAAAGACACATTTTATACTGTACTCTACACACCTACTTTATCTTCACATGCTTCTTACCTACAGAGATCGTAAAGGATGCAAGAAGAAAGCACAAGGTTTCCCGACTAGAGAGAGAATTTTCCTTTCAAATTATTTAGTTATATCAACATATAAATTATGTACTTAGAAGAAGAAACATTCCATCGTAATCCTGTTTAAGACTTGAACTGTACTTAGATTAATGCAAATACATTTACGCATGCACAACAATGCAATTATAAGAAGAGCTATAGTTCCATCTAATTCCAAAATATAAAGGTCACTCGTAGCTACTAAACGATTCAAGAGCTCACGCAACTGCAAGCATTAATAAATAATCCAACTCCAATAGATTCAAACTTCATATTATACAACAAATATGAAAAATATCCAACTCATCGCCTCACACGTGTACGCCAGAATCCTTACTCGTCAAGACAAGACTAGAGTAACATGGCCAACAGGGAGGTAACTATCTCGAAACACAGCCGATATCTGACCGAATGCAACACTCAACAATATACATGTTTCATTCAACTAAACAACTCTATCATTATACAAAGAAGGATTTAAACAGTTTCGATTTCAAACAGATGACTCACAACATCATTTCACAAAAGATGAATTCCCAACAATAATTTTCTCTCTCAAAGTTTCAATTGAAACACTATTAAATATAACACAACAATATTAAGAAAGAGTCAAAACAATATATGCTCAAAATAAGACTCAAATCGAGAAATGAGCCAACACGCAACATATCGTATGGGTCTCCAAGAAAATAATTCCAAACTGTTTCTATAAATCCTGTGCTCTCATCAAGTCAATTCATACGCATAACAATTTAGAATCCTAAAAGTATTTCACAACAAAACTTCTAATGGTTAAACATAAATTATGTCAAGAACTCCATTCAAGTTTAACATTAGTATTCATAACAAAACAACATCATTCATAACCAAGTTGTACAAGTTTGAAATACGTAGATAGCATTTCAAGATTCTCACTGAAATAATACTAACTTATTCAAGAATTGAGCTTATATTGTAAAAGAGAAAACACTTGTTACATTTCCTCAAGAACTTCCACCTGCATCAGTGCCAATGAGTATCCACAACAAGCTCCGTGAGAAGTCAATAACAAACCACCCATTTCAAGGATCCTAATCGATGTGATCATGGAATTACTATATAAACATACTATACATTACATGATTCCAACAGACTTCAACAAAAATTCTTAACAAGTCGAACACAATGATTTCAAGGACTAAAGAGTCAACCACTGAGTATCAATTAACCTATGCCGTAAGTCACAACATACTATCCATCATAAAGTGGTTCCAACAAAAGATTAATAACATATAGTATTCACTTTATCAACTTCTACAAAGAAGCCAAAACATGCTATCATATCAAAAAATTCTAACAACAACAATTACATATAGTAATCACTTACTGCAAAACTTCTGCATGTGTTTAAATATACTATACTACATTACAAGAATTTTAATAAAAGATTACTAACAAAAAGAAAAGAAGGCCTGAACTAAGCTCGAATCAAACAAGAAAAACAATTCAATGGATCTCACAGAGCCAATTTCATACATTATCATCAAGTAAGTACTTTCTTCTTAATCTACCAAAATGCAAAACACAAAGAAGATAATTACAATGATAAAACCAATGTACACTCACATAATCGAACTAATAGTTTAGCGCTGTAAGATGAAACACACCAAGATAATTCATGATTTTTACCATTAAAACAAACTAACTCAAAATCAACTGAAAAAAGTTTGTTTAATGGGAATTTATTCAAGAAAGCAAGATTTTAAAAGTTAGGCCTAAATATCGTGGTTTCATTTAAAATCCTAAGAAGATCTCGAATGGCTTTTGAGCCTCTTCCTCTCTCTTCCACGTTAGATCTAAATAAACAATAATTTGTTATTTCCATGCCTTATAAACTTTCCTCTACAGAGAAAAGAGAGCTGGGCTATTCTCATAGCCACATTAATTATTTATGACTGCTCAAGAACCGCTGATCAAATAGAGAGAAAACAGAGCGATGGAAACCAAACAACTAACTGGCTTCAATACGCCTTCTCAGTAATCATGGTTTCCGGAACCAGTTCATTAATCGCATTAACTCGTGGCTCCACAATCTCCATTGCCACCGATCGCCATAATAAGGAAGGACAAATAAAACCCAAGATCATTTCCCAAGATTTAAGACTTCGCTTCTACATCGTTTATCGGGGTTTTTGAAATTCACCAAATCCCTTATCCTTCATAGTTGTCCTTCATTGACGCCACAAACTACCCTCTATGGCTGCACCCTTCATAGTCCCCCTTCATCCATAGTCATTAGTTGAAGAAACATAGGTTAGATTCTTAAGGTGATACTTAGTCTAACTTTCTGCAATACAGTCACTAACCTTGTAACATTTAGTTTATAGTTTAGGCTAGTTAGATTAGCACGCAATCCAACTAGTTATAGTTTAGGTTTAGGTTATTGAAGACAATAAATCCGGCCTCAGGTCTAACAAAATTTAATCATTCAAGATAAGAACCAATGGGTGACATAAGATCTAATGGATTCAATCCAAAGATTATTAATAAGTTAGCAATATGTATACCTGGGACTATTATCGCTCATATCTGACCTTCCATATTACTATATCGGAACCAATTCATATAACAAGATCACTGAGTTAACTCCTCGACCGTCACCTCTCACACATTCTGTAATTAACCTTCAGAAGGTTCTGTAATTTCTTTGTCTCCATCCAGACAACTTAGTAACATCTCTTGATCAATGCAACTATCCAAGGCAGAAATATAAAGACAAATCCACACCACCCCAAATCGTATTGGGAAACTCAAAGCAAATGAAAGAAATAAAAGAGTCCAAGATATCCCGACTCAAATGGGGATCTTCAAGAGCAAAGGACAGAATCCATACTGCTATGACTTCACAATCAGTTGAGCCACTGTTCTTTTTAAGGTATATAAAACATATATCAACTCGACTGCTCAGAGGAAGTAAATAATAACAGAGCATACATATGGAATATAATAAATACTCTTCATGAAGGTGATAGACTTCAGTCTTTACGCATGCCACTATGTATTTTTAAGATGAATATGCAACTCTAGATGAGTGAAAGTAGTAAATGCTAGGGACCTGAAGACCTTTCATTATGTTATAACATTAAATTATAGTATCTTAAGTTACCTCATAATTAATCCTAAAAATCTCATCAGAAATGATAGCAGACTAACAACCAAGTAAATAACCCAATTATGAGTGGAAGTGTACTATGATCAGGTGCCCAGAGGGGAGCCTTGAGCACCCCCAACATGTCGGGCACCCTAATTTTGGGCTGTAATGGATGACAATCAGAAAATGGGTGGATAATTGTAATAACATGTGGGAAGATGAAATAAAATATAAAATAAAGATGGCCGCATATGGATTAACATTAGTAATGCTTATAATGTGAGACCAAATAGTAGACAGTAGACCAGATAAAATTAAATGTGGGGTGCAGTAGATTATAAAGTTATATTTTTCCCCACTTAGGTTGTGAGAAGAAGATTACAGAGGATAAATGGAGGAGAGATGCATGTCTGATATCATGTAGAGTGTGTATAAAAGATCTCGCTGGCGGACTAGACTTCCACCGAAATGAAAAAAAGTGAGGAGCAGACTAAAAGATGAAAAATATGGATAAAAAGGATGGAAAGTTAAATCTAGGTATAATGCATGTGAGCTATAACAGTGTGTATGTACCTAAATGGTTAAGTAAAGAGCGACGTGAATAATGTGTTAATACACACAATACATGCATTTTAATTGTTTTTTTTGCCCCCTAATTGAATTTACCAGTTCAGTTTTTCTCATACAAATGTACTCTCCAAGGAGAAAATGATCAAGTAGCCAAACACGACAGATGCAAAAACATGTAATGTAATAACATGGCGTAGTACGTTAAAATGTAAAATATGCTAGAAAATTGTAAATGGAAACATGTGCATGTGATAAATGTCAATAAAAAGGGTGTAGAACGATATCTTGTACTCGCTGTGAATTTTTCGGGTGATCTCACAACACCCTAGCTAAAGTATATGAGGATTAAATTGCTTGTCCTCCAACTCTAACCCACTTCCTGCTGAAATTCTTTTGAAGAGATATTCAGACTGCCCTAGTTTTCGAGGTGATCCGACACCACTAGATGGAGAAGTGTTGAGAGGCAAACCACTATAACCCCCAAGCCTATAACTACATTCCGGTGTAGAGAATTGTCGAAGGACACTATGTCCCATTAAGGCCACCGTGTATGGATTTCACATAATGGTCTCGAACTTCACTCGGGTCAGGTGGTCTTCAAATGAGGTAAATAAGCTAAAGTTAGTTAGAAAACCTCAACTATTCCCCTCATTACGGGGTGCACATGTGATGACCCCGGAAGGAGAATGCAGCCCCAAAAGAGGACCAACCTTCTCTTACCTCGTATAACTCCTTCCCTGCAGTGAAAGGGAAAGAACACTGTATAGATACCAAGCAGTGCACATGCAAAAGGGATGTACTAGCTAACACAAGTGTTAGTCCAAAAACACATATGTAATAAGACAAATGTAAAATACATGAAGACAATGTACAAACTACCACAACAAAGTAGTGGAAATATGCAAGAAAACAAGCACTGACACAAACAAAGGTGTGTTTCAAACATGAGACATCACTCATGATGTCGTGCAAGACATGCAAGGCCATCAAGGCCATACAAATAGTAGATAATTGTGCACACAAGAAAGGCTGAATTCCCGCAAACAAATGCAACAAAAACAAACAAGTAGAAACAACAGAGGTAAGTCATGGAATACATGTCAATTCGCAAAATCAAGTGTCCAGTATACATGAACACCCATTAACATGTTATGTTAGAGTTGATAACTAATATGTCAAAGCATGTATGAATAAGTAGTATAACATGTTAAGTACAAAAATGAAACAATAACACCGATGAGACTTAATGTGGGATGCCCCAAACGACTAGCATAGTAAGGGTAGTAAGGTGAGCATCCATGCCATATAAATGTCATGTATCTACGGATCACACTAGAAAAAGGCATTGAACGCACATGTGTATAGTATGATAATGACATAGAAGAAAGTAATCTACATGTACGTATATTAAAGTGACATGAAAACACTATTAAACAAAAGTAAAATGCCCCAAGACGAAATGTAGTATACTATGGATGGATGGAATGGAATGCAAGATGGAATGATAGAGAACATGTCTCTTAATGAATGAAATTTATGTAATGAGTGTCTTATTTTTCCCCTCAAAATACCAAGAATGAACCATAAATGAGATTGTGTCATCGGAAATGGTCAAGTAGTAGGTTGGTTCAGTGTCAAGATCGCACACCGTGATGAATGTGGTATATGTGGGAGTGGTGATGAAATGTGACATGTTGAATGGTAGTAAGTGGTGATGAAGATAATGTAATTGTCTAGCATCAATTGTGTATTGAACCCCATAGTGGACATGAGGTATATAGCATATACGACTATAATGAGTGAGCGTGATTTATCCCCTAGTGACAGATATATCACTACATGCATGGAATAAGAATGTACGATTTAGCCTATATACCTATGTTACAAATTTTACGAGATGAAAGTGATGAAATCCGTATTGCATATATGAAAGTTATGTCATGATAAATTCGGAAGGTGGTGGCTACGATGTAGCACTAAGTGCGGATTACTACGTTGATGAAGAAGAATGAGGTGGTGATTTATCCCAAAGGCCGTATGAAAACAATGGCCAATGATGAGAATCGGTGGGATAAATGATTATAATAAATTAAAATAAGATAGATTAATAGAATATGTAATGATAGGATGTATGAGGATAATGAGAAATTGATTATTTAATAATGGTCATTTAATCCAAGTGATATCATTATGATGATGTGATGAAGGTGTGGGGTGATGAAACGTAATAGCATTCAGATTCGTAACCCTTTTGCATCCGATGAATGGTGGTATAAATGACATGTTACATCATTAGGTAAGGTCCATTTGATTGGTAAACAAAGTGCAGATCGAGCATGGACATGAGGAACAAGAGCAAGCATCATGCCCGTGTAATGCCAACGTATGGTAGAAATGTACCAAGGTATGCGAATTCTCAGAGCTGAACGATGTGTAATGGTATGGAATGTAGATTAATGTAATAATGTAGATAGAAAAGGGAAAATGTAATGATTATAGGTAAAACTAGATACCCATGTATAAGGGAATAAGCTGGAAGACAGCATGTGGGATAGGCAGTAATGTAATGATGGGTGTATGAGCAATGTATATGTAATGTGTAAGACTATGGAATGATAGGTATCTGGTAGAAATAGATGTGGTATGTACAGAATGAAAACTATATCCATATATATATTGTAACCTAGTGTGAGTGGTATGTAGAAATGCATGGATGAAATGTAAAATTAAATGCATAATGATGATTAGTGTATCATGCATATGACATAGATGATGTATAAAATGAACTAATAGATGAGGTATGTGTAGGTAAACGTAGGGATGTAGGTTATGATGATGTATAATGTTAGGTGTGTAAGACATATAATGTAAATCATGGGGTTCATTATAATGGTATTACCTCAACAATTGAGTGGTGAACCAAAGCACAAGAGTGCACCATCGGGTAACATGAAGGGTGTGATAATGTGTGATAAATATGTCTAATATACAACATATCAAAGGAAAGAAAATGGAAATATGATAATGAATATGGAGGAAATGTATAGTTTTTAATGTACCCCCTGAGCGTTTCATAATGTGAAAAAGGTGACTATGAAACACCATCAAGAAAATCATCGTTGTCTTGATCAAACCAATGTGGAGCTAAGCCGCATTGAAACTAATGTAAGCGATATAATGAGGCATGATCATATAAATATGCATTAAAACAAGCAGGAGATAAACATTCAATGCATATTATTCTATCTCAGTAATGGAATCAGTGGATATCCATGTGAACACGCCAACATGAAATTTTAATGGTACATATGTAGATAAGAATCATTAGGCTAGTATGGAGACAAAGTGTCGCAAAAGGCATGGGGAAGGAGAGTGGGAGGAATGAAGTGGGTCGAGTGTGCCAACAATATAATCAAGTCAATATCATCCAAGTGTAAATGGAAACCCATTGCGTAAAATGTAACAAATAATGTCAAGTGAAAAAAACCCGTAAGCCATAAGTTTGCGGTAAGATGGAAGTAATGGTAGTAAATATGGGGTGAATGGAGGGTGGACAAGATGTCATTAAGCGATCATGCAAACCTTGGAACAAGTAAATCATGTGTACATAGATAATAATCTTAGAGATAGTAAGATCAGAGGAATGTGTTCCCAAAATGTCCTAATTGATATATAAAGCATAGTGAATGGGGGTCACAAAACTACTTCAATGGTGGAGAGGAAGATGAAATTGCATCGACACTATTAACATAGCCCTTATATAGAACCAGCATGGCATTAGTGGATGGATATTTTTTAATGGGTAATTCACTTGGGCTATCATCGTAGCAAAATGTTTATTCAAAATAATAATTGTCCACACCGAGAGGATTAAAAATCAAGCTTCTGTAATGACTCATCATGTGAGTTTTATAACATCAACCTTTTCATTAGACCAGCGGGTAGAAACGCTCATTGTGCGCTATTGTATCCTGCCTTGGGTAGCAAGCTATCGAGAATATTCACATGGGGTAGGAGTAGAGGGTGGTGGAAGTGGAGTAATAGAAGGACAAATATATGGGCAGAAATATAATCGAGGCAGTGAGTGGGAGACGATAGATAGAATGATGTTAGGGAAGTGGGAGGTAGGGTGCAATTAGCAATATGGAAACTACATAGTGGGTGAAATGATAATACCAAGGTGTGAGTAGATATAGTAGGAGAAGGAATGAAGGAATATTTGAGGATGGGTACACTAGATTCACCAAACATCATATTTATATCCAAGTTAGCACATCGGAATGGGCCGAGGTGGTGGGACATGGGCATAGAATCTGTAGTAGATCAATACGACAATATTTGAAGGGTGCTCGGGTACAACGCATATAACAAATATGTTCATAACCACCATGAAGGAATCCTTATACACTGGTCGATGTATGTGGAGTGGCATGTGACAGACATGGATCCAGGTTTTACCTAAGAGGATATTGAATTTAAAATAAGCATCGAGGATGTAGAATTTAGTAAGAATTGTTTTAGGTCCAACGCTGAATATGAGGGGATATAGTGCCGGTAGACATATGCAAGTGGAAGAGTCATAACCATGCGATGAGAGTGCGAGACGTACGGAGATGAGACTATCATTGATACATAATTGCTGAAGAGAGAATGGGCACAATAAAGGTTAATGGTGGACCCATCATCAATGAATGACAACGCTTCGAGCACAAGTAATGCTAATGACAATGGTAATGATAAATGTGCGCACAAGTGTTTTTTTCAAATGTGGGTGATATGTCACTCATCTCGTAAAGGAGATAGAATGAGTAAAACTACAAAGAGTTCGAATAAGATGTGAAAAATATTTCAGTAGAGTGGTCACATTTATATGTAATAATAAGAAGGGTAGCCTTTTTGAGTGTGGTTCGATAACTGCATTCACATTAACAGGTCGTGAAAGTGATATTTTAGTGGGCATATTCTTGAGTTACGATTGAATAATATCATAACCTTTGAAGCAGTTTAAATGGAGCGGCAAGTGTGATTGGATGGAAGAAAGGTAGCAAATGGGTGGATCAATGTGAGAGAAATGGCAAGAAGTGTGGCAAGTGTAATACGTTATGATGATGGTCGTGTGTAATAGTGAGTTACGAAAAAGAGGGGGTTGTTGGGTATGCACATGTGCATGAAGTCTATGGCAAGTAGGTGAATCTACATTAGTGATCTTAGTAGGTGATATAGGTAGGATACAAAGTATTGGGCCATGACTTGGAGAAAGAGATTACATGGTGGAAAATGATGGGAAGACAAAACCTCTGGGAAGGTGGTAGAAAGGGACGTTGGGTACACCAAACAGATTAACCAAAATGAAACTATGTAGAAATAAGTAACACTTAGGTTAATCTAATTAGGAGGACTAAAACGCTGCAATAAAAGACTAAAACATAGATAATGGTATAAATGCAAGTAAAATATTCTAAGTGAAATTAAACCCAAATGTGCAAAGACAAGGGAGAGAAATATCTTAAGATGGAGTCATAGTCAAGTGATCACGAGGTTATCATAGGTCTCTAAGAATAAAATAAGTGCAAACGAACACTTAAACTCCCTACAAAGGATAGATCTTAAAGATGTTCCGGAAGGTGCTTTGGGAGTGACACCAGGTGAACCCTAGGCTGCCTGGGCTCGCAATCTAGGTGCACTCTAAACGACTCAGAAATGCTCAAAACCTAATCTGGTATGGTTGTAAGTTAACTCCACACCTTCCTATTTTTCACATGTTCGATCTCTTTCTGGCTGATGAGCTATTAAATGATGAACTACAATGCAAAGAGAAGTATCAAACCCTAGAAAAAAAAATATGTAAAATGGCTTAATGGGTCAAATCGACCTTACCTACCAAAGTTCTAGGGTGGACTTATCACTTAATGCTTCTACCAAATTTATGACCCGGATGTAGTTCTGAGTGAGTGTGTGTACAGTCAGGCCCTGTGATACTCGTGCCAATCACACTTTGTGAAGTAGTGAACAATAGTAACTAGACAAAATGTAAATAACATGTGCATGGAATAAAATAGAATCCCTCCCCTACGAAGTGTGTGTGACGGATGTAGATCTCCATACCTTGATGCAAGGAATTATGTGGATGCAAGTGGATGGAATGTATGAACTCTAAATGGAGTGATAGTAAGCATGTAATGTTACGACTCAGACCTCATTATGGTCTTATAAATTTTATATTTATAGGGATCTTCCAAGATTAATTTTGTAATTAATCTCGATAAGGCCGACTATGAGAAAAGATACAAGATGACGCCAACATCACTGTAAATGACCCAAAAGGAGCTAAAAGGGTATTCGTATAGATCGGGGCACCCGTGAGTGGGACTGGCAACCAAAGACAAAGCCGAGCTACTGATCAGGGGGATAGAAATGTCGCAGAAGCTGTGAAATGGGAACATAAGTGTTAAAATACATGGAACTTTGAAATAAAATATAAAATAAAATATGGCCAAAAGGTGGGATTAACTAATACTTAGATAATTTGAGAACCTTCTAAATTCTAGTATAATACATCGGGCAAAATTATGTGTAAAGTGCATAATTTTTTTGCCTACACAATCCTACCTTAGATATATGATAAGAAAATGACAAATGAACATCAAAGAAACTCCCGCATTTCCCTCGACATCCCTCTAGATAAAGATAGTCATCTCCAAGTACTCCCTAAATCGTTAACTAGTCTTTCTCCAATTCAATCCAAAAATGATTTCAAATGACGATGTCAAATTTTGGTATAAAATCCCATTTCATGCACCGATGCAGTAAAGGTACATGAAAGGAAACATTGGAAATGCCGCATGCACAAATGAAATGAAATCAAGTGAATTGAATGGCTGAAAGGCATTTGAAAAATAAGGGAGAGTGGTATGGTAAATATGTGGAGTGACTATTGCCATCCCATGTTTGTAATTTGATCTGACAACTACAGGGGATTTAATGTCAACTTCTTTTATTGGAAAAGGTGATTAGATCACAGAAATCCCGACATATACTTGTTGTCCATACTTTATCCGCAAACTGTTGAGTCGGTCTAGTTCTTCACACTTACTATAAAATCCATATATTATGAAGCCTCCCAATATATAATATTTAAGGTCTAATATGCATAATGTAGTGTGAAAAGCATAAAAGGAACTCTTTATTCATACAGAGTATTTGATGGTGTGCATTAGCGATAATATGAGAGTTATCACTCAATATGTTAAATCATTTGCTTTTAAATTCATTCATGCAATGGACCAACAATGTTCCATTTCACTTTCAATTTATTTATTTATACATTTATTATTCAGACAAAACTTCTAGTCATTAGTCATATTCATATTAATTACGTGATTATCATTCCAAAAGAAGTGTCACCTTTTTTCAGTGGCTATGTTTGCCCGAACATTCAGCTTTGAGGGTATGGAGGGATGGCGTGCACAATAATACAATGGGATCACTTAGACCCAATGGTTTTTGTTTTTCTTGAGGCTAATTTTTGGATTTGTTGATGTTCCATCGAAAAACATACAATTCTAGATCTTCAAAAATAAGAAACCATATAAATGGAAATAAAAAAATAGTATACCGTAAATACTAGATCAATGCAATGGAAGTTCTTCTAATACTATGCAAGAATCTTTTCACCTCTCACCCTGCTGTATGTAGATCATTTGTGTCTATTTGCCAAAAATGGAAAAGACACTTCTTCAAAGTTTAAAATATGTACATATGTTGGGGATGATCTAACCTTACCATCAAGTAAATTTTTTTTTTTTTTTGATAATTGCATCCTGGTTCTAAATACATAATTTAGAACTCACAAATCAAATAACCATTCTTATAACAGACAACCATATGCAGCTGTAATGACTCGGAGTACCTCCGATCTATTCATTCCATGACTCGGTAATCTACCGATCTATTCATGAGTAATAAGAGTTGGTGTTTTTATTTAACACTTCACTCTTGCGGTTCTCTTCCCTATTCTGGGATTCAGAATGCTCTATCCAAGGAACCTAACTGAATAATTGTTACCATTATTCATCGGCATCTCATTCCTTAGACTAGGTGAATTAGGACAACGCAATCAGCAGCTTGCGATACTTTGGCCAAAGATTTGAAACATACTGTTTATGTCTCGTATTCCTTAATGGCATACTCATCAATCTGGAATACGCCCTTCACCCCATTCTTATGTTATGTAGAATGTCTTATACCGACTTCTGTCAGTCCCTCCTATCCCAACTTATTCACTCATAAACGGATTAACAAGGTGATAACGTTATATGGATGCTCACGAGGATTAGGGATACGATGACATACTGGTTCAACCCTAGTTAAACCAGTGTGTCAAGATACCCCGAATCTCCTAGGCAGCCTTATAACGTAACCACATTCCTAATCGGTCCCTGAGTAACTCGTTCGAGATCAAAGTGTAAATCTTAGCGATCAATGCAAAGGGTGTCGTCATAAGTCACCTGCATTGTTGTAACTTCGAGAAGATCCTAATCTTCTCGGAGGTACAACCCTGCAGTTGACTTGTGCCGTCAACCTTTAAATCCGCCTCGAAAAGATCTACTTATTAATATGCGTTACGCACGTTGAGTTTAAATTACATTAAAGACGTTCCCCTAAGGTTAGCCTTTCCCGATCCCTGGATTCTTCATCTTAGGATGACCTTCCTCAATAAAACCCATTACACGGTGGAGATATTAAGGCCAAGGTCTCATCAAGGAGTTCTTAGAATATACATGATTCTAAAACAACGAAATGGGACAATAACTCATAAACTTCACATGAGATTGCCATCTGAACCCCATTAGGTTTATATCAGTTCTCCTAACTGAATTTATATCATACCTATTAGTATCAAGATATAAATGATTAAGAATCCAATTAAATGTTGTCCTGTCATAATCAAGACTAGGGATTAGTAATTTAGTTCAGCTTGATTAGCGTTCTGCTTAGGTTTATTTTAATCCTATCTTTAGAAAGACAATGATTTAAATTTCAATTTTGCTTTCGATAGAACAAATTAGAACTACTAAACACTCATAAGAATTCAATCACATTTTCTTGTAAGCTTTCATTGACAATCACAAAAGTCTCCAAATTATACAATGATAACAATGCCCCTTCGGTATATAAACCGAAGAAGGTCAACTATCAAAATAAGAATACAACACATAAGTAACAAATACTTATTTCCATTCCTTTCAGAACTATACAAATACATTTTATGCATTCAGCATACTCCATACATTACTCAGTAAAAAGGAACATCTTTCCTCTTATAGTACATTAAAAGAAAATCGAACTGAATTCATCATAACCAAGTTAAACAATCTGAACATCCTGTCAGATTTGCATGCTTTTACCACTTACGGTGACCATCTGCAAAATTGTCAACATGGGTCAGTTCGATGAACTGAGCATGATAAGCACTAACTCTTAAAACAATTGCAATCCACCAACTGTTTTCATTAAACACCCTGTTTAAATGAGATCAATTCACCAAACAAGTAAACATAATTCAGACTATACTTTAGTAATACAACATGTCTATAACTTGTAATACAAATTTTTGTTACAGAATAGTCCTATATGCTTCTCAAATATTTCATCAAAATATTAGGGATCAAGAAGAACAAAAGTATCCCAAGCAATTATTCATTGTAAATCCCAAGATGAACGAACATCAGACAAGTCATTAAATTCAACTGAAAAAGAGGAATATCATATCAATCCTGATTCCAACCTTATGTTAAAAACAGTTCCAACTGTTAGATAAATATCGACATATATTTTCATAATAGAAGAGAAAGAAACAAGTCATCCATATCTCTCTTCACACAAGCTCATGACTGTTCCGTCTCTTATAAACTTACAAATAAAGCTATCGAGCCACAAAAAGGATTATAGTTTTGTTAAAATCAATTATAACAAAACTCCTGTAACATATTATCATTGCAGTAGCTCTTAAATCAAACAGATGAATGTCAATCAACAGTTTACACAGGACTTTCCACATGAAGCGACCACAAGAAGAAATTCAACGCCATCGTCTGTCGAGGGGAAGTCGACAGTTCCTTTGTTCAGCCAAGCTTGAGACTAGACATATATATATAAATAAATCAGACGCGGTCATCAAAAGCACCATAGTTCCATTTAAGTTAAAGGAATACAACAAACTACAGCCCATGCTAGTCTCTGCTTATATACAAGAAGGATTTTGACCCAAGGTCGAAATCAAGGAAATTCTATTATATCGCAATCAACAATAGACTCCATGGCATTGAGCAATTGATGTTTCCTAAGACTATGCCGAGATAATCACATGAATTTCGAAACATGCTCGATCTCAATCGGGCTGGAATAAACGGAAAGGAACATAACATGTCTATTCTCACTGGACGCATTCAAGTTTAAAGTATGGTATTCACGACTCACTTCAACAGAGCAGGACACATGATAACTACTCATACTCAAGGAACTCCATCGGTGACAAAAACAACAGAGTACCAAAAATCAGGTTTAATATGAGACAAAAATACAAAGTTACCTTCCAAGGATTCAATGAATCGAACAACAAGATAATAAGACAAATAATTGCATATGATTCCATCCGAGCCAATCAATGGTGCACATTTAAAAATCAGGCAAAAGCAAATCTAAATACGATTTCAAAACAAGAAATCCGATGAACCCTTGTCAATTTTTTTACACAAGTTTGCACAGTAATGAAAACGTAAAAATACACCCAAAGAGTCTCGTACCACAAAATCCTTGCAATACGAAGGTATCCTTACAAAATAACAGAGGTCGTAATACATGTTATTACTTCAAGTCACTGGCACATCAAATACCAATGCTCAATTATATTAAGCTTCAACAGTGGTCCAATATATATATATATAAATCATTCAATCGACTCCATGGAGTCGTTCCGATTACAACAAATATAAATATATACATATTGCATACTGTCAACGGGTTCAGACCCATAACCACAACGCAAGGAAAAACAACCTCAACAGGGTCGCGATGAGACACAGTAACATAGCAAGTTATTTATTAACAAATAACTTTAGTTTTCAACGAAACCCAACAAGAATCTGTAACCACAACCAATATTTACCACGGCAGAGCTTACAAAGAGTTCGATAAAACTGAGACATCAAACAAAAATCCTTCAGTATTCACTTCCACGAGTATCCATAACCAGCTTTGATGGTAAATATCAACAACAAGCATTGACTACGGGAATCAATCAACAAGCATCACAGTAGCCTGAACCCAGCAAGGGAAACATGCACGGGTACTCACAGAGCAGGATAAGTACCCTTCAAGCATTCGTTACACAGACTTACGCCGGAATGTGAAACATAATAAAACAGAGAACAGTTCGAAATACAACACACACCCATCAAGGGTTAAATTTGAAAATCGAACAGAAAAATATACAGTGCCAAAAATCACACAAGACTACCATAGAAACCAACCAATTTCAAAAATCATCTGAACAGAGTTGTTCTAATGAAATCACTTGAAAGACAACAAGATTTTTAAAGGTTAGGGCCTAACATGCCTGGATATTTGCTCAAAATTCCGAAGCAGACCACTGAAAGAGCTCGGACTTCCTTTTCCTTTTCCAAGTTAGAGCTACCAACAAAATTTTGCTATCTCCATGACATATATATTTTCCTTGCCAGAGGAAAGAGCTAGATACGCTCATACTCGCCATGCAACACCAAGAAGACTGGTGCGAAGAACCAGTGAACAGGCAGAGGGAAAACCGGAATTCGTGATAAGCCAAACAAACCAACAACTTTCCAATTTGCATGCCTTCTCGCGAAATCCGAGCTCGACTACCGAGCTCATTAATTGCATTTACTCCCAATTTCCCGCTCAAACTCCACTGCCACCGACCGCCATAGTTGGCGATAGACAAGAGAAATTCCAAGACCATTTCTAATTTTGGCGACCTGCCACGTCGGCTCAAGTTAGCCGTTTTAAAACCTCCACCAATTACCTGTCCCTCATGCTTATCCACGCATTAAATAACATAGAAACTGCCGCCCATGGTTCGCACCCCTCCATAGGTCCCCATAATCCTTGCTCAATAGTTAGGTTAGTAACTTAGGTTAGGATTTAGGATAACACCTAGTCTAACTTCATAGAACATAGATACTAACTTAGGACGTTAGCTCTTAGCCTAGGTCTAGGTTAGATTAACACTAACCCCTAGGTTAAGTTTAGTTTTAGGTTACTAACATTAATAATTCCAGTTAGGTCTACATTCCGTATGCTCAGAAAAAGACCTACAACATGCATTCTTGAACAGGGTTAGCTCCTGTTCTGCCATTAGGCTACGGAATTATATGCAACAGAATTATTACCTGGTCCACGACCAAGACCTTCCAGATATACTTCGATATCGGGAACCATTCCATTTCACACGATCAACCTGAGTTAGACTCGGGATTGGCTTTATTCAACGAATTCAGACCTTGCAACCTGTGAAAGGTTTATAATTTTTAATTCATCATGAAAAACTTAAAGCACCACTTGGATCAATACCACTGATCCAAGGCTAGGTCTTATAGATGAATAACTTTATAATTCGTTCCGAGATCAGATTAAACTCAGATGTAAAATGAAATAAATAAAAGAGTCTAATCAAATTCTGACTCAGTCAAAGATCTGCAATCTGCAAAGAAGATTCAGTACATATCAAGCATGACTTCTCAATCAAAGGAACACATCCTTTTTACAAAAGAAATCACATATCAACACTTGTATGCTTAGGAGGAAGTAACAACAGTTCAGGGTGTTACATGCTTCCCTCCTAAAAAGATTCATCATCCCGATGATTACATATTCAATTAACCTTCAGGTCAACCAATTTATTAGTACACAAACAATGTGACTATTTCCAATTTGAATAGTTCCAGAAATCAATGTCACAACACATTTTATTCAACCTGAATAATGTTTGCCTTCATCTGGCTTTCATAAATACTTAAAAAAATAAGTTCATTAAAGAATGTTTTGTCAACAGATTTCATTCTGTTGAAAAAGAGAAGGAAAGGCAATTTTCATCTCTTCCAGATTTTCCCAAGTTGCACTTTCTTTGTTAAACTGGTCCCACTGGACCTTACATTGCTGTATTTCACGATTTCTTAAATGCAATTGGTGAGTTTCCAGCACTCGTGTGGGTTTAACCACGATTATTCCTGGGTCTTGGACCTACAAGGAATTCCAATTTAAAACATGTGATAGATCTGAAACGTATTTCTTAAGCAAAGAAATATGGAAAACATCATGCATGCGAGATAAAGCAGGTGGCAATGCTAAACGATAAGCTACAGGATTGATTATTTCAACAATTTCGAAAGGTCCCACGAATCGAGGTGACAACTTGGCAGCCTTGCCAAAAGTTATAGAACTCTTTCTGGGTTTAACACGAAGAAAAACCTTATCACCAAGCTCAAACCTTCTATCAACCCGCTTAAGGTCAGCATAGCTCTTCTGCCTATCTGCTGCCTCCTTTAATCATTCACGAATCAGCTTAACTTGCTGTTCCATTTCTGTGAGAATCTCTGGTCCAATTACCACTCTATCCTCAACACTGTCCCAACTAACAGGAGTTCTGCACTTTCTTCCATAAAGTGCTTCAAATGGTGCCATTTTAAGAGATGAATGATAAGTATTGTTGTATGCGAACTCAACTAATGGAAGGTACTCCTCCCATTTATACTGTTGATCCATGCAATACATTCGCAACATGTCCTCCAACACTTGATTTACCCTCTCAGTTTGTCCATCCGTTTCCGGATGATATGCAGAACTGAAGTTTAGTTTCGTTCCAAGAGCTGCGTTAAGTGTTTGCCAAAACCTTGACATCATTCTAGGATCCCTGTCAGATATAATTAATTCTGGTACACCATGTAACCGGAAAATTTCGTGTACGAATCTTTTGGCCAGCACTGGTGAATCATCCTTTAGATTTCCAGTGATGAAATGAGCTACCTTAGTCAGTTTATCTACAACTACCAGGATAACATCATGTTTATTCCTGGACATGGGTAGTCCTTGTACAAAATCCATGGTTATTACTTGCCATTTGTACTGCGGTATGCTATGAGGATATAACAGTCCAGCAGGGTGCATATGTTCTGCCTTCACCCGCTGACATTCCAAACAATGAGTCACAAAATTAATTACATCCTTTTTCATACCTTTCCAAAAGTATTGTTGTTTCAGATCAGCAAGCATCTTTGTGATACCCGGGTGTCCAGAGAAAGGTGAATTATGAAATTCAACTAACAACTTATTTCTCAAATCGTTCAGCATAGGTACATATACCCTGTTTTCATAACGCAAGATTCCTTCATTATCAAAATGAAAACCTTCATACCTTATATCCTTAGGTTCTGCAGCAAGCAAGCGCTGCTTTTACTTGTTGAAAGTATGCATCTGATTCTGAGGCACTTTTTACCTCGTCTTTAAACTGAGTTCTTAATGTTATAAGAGCAGAAATGTGCCTCCTACGACTTAGAGCATCAGCTACTCTATTCTCCTTCCCTTTGATATAGCTAATATCAAAGTCATATTGTGATAAAAATTCTAACCACCTTCTCTGTCTGGCATTCAGATTGGGCTGAGTAAAAATATATTTCAGTCCTAAGTGATCAGTTTTCAACTCAAAAGGTTTCCCAAGTAAGTAGTGTCTCCAGACTTGAAGCGCATGAACAATGGCAGCAAGTTCCAAATCATGAGGGGCATAATTCAGCTCATGTAACTTAAGTTTTCTACTTTCATATGCTATGACCTGATCATTTTGTAGCAAAACACCTCCAAGGCCTTCCCAGAAGCATCCGTTACAACAGTAAAATTCCCATTAGGGTCTGGTATAACTAATATAGGTGCAGAAGTCAACTGGTCTTTCAGACTTTTGAAAGCCGCTTCGCACTTGTCATTCCATATGAATTTCTTATCCTTCTTCTGCAATGAAGTTATTGGTGCAGCTACCTTAGAAAAATCCTTTACAAATTTTCTATAGTAACCTGCAAGACCCATGAAGCTTCTTACTTCATGTACATTCTTTGGCGCAGGCCACTCAGTTATTGCCACTATTTTTGAAGGATCTACAACAATTCCTTCTTTACTTATGACATGACCCAAATAGTGAACTTCTGAATCAAAGAAAGAACATTTGGATAACTTACCATACAACTTTCTTTTTCTCAAAATTCCCAAAACTATCTTCAAATGCTCATTGTGCTCCTCAACGCTTTTAGAATAAATGAGAATATCATCCAAGAATACAAGTACAAACTTGTCCAGATATTCTTGAAAAATATTGTTCATTAAGTTCATAAAGGCTGCGGGTGCATTAGTTAATCCAAAGGGTAGAACCGTGAATTCATAATGTCCGTACCTTGTTCGGAAAGTTGTTTTATGAATATCTTCCTCTCTAATCCTTAACTGATGATAACCAGATCGAAGGTCTATCTTAGAATAAACCGCTGCTCCACGCATCTGATCAAATAGATCATCGATCCTTGGAAGTGGATATCGGTTCTTGATTGTTGCTTTGTTCAACATCCGATAATCAATACACAGCCTAAGTGTTCCATCCTTCTTTTTCACAAATATCACAGGCGCACCCCAAGGTGAAACACTTGGTCTAATCAAACCTTTTGTCAAAAGTTCTTGCAACTGTGCCTTAAGCTCGACTAACTCTGTAGTAGTCATCCTATAAGGCACTTTGGAAATAGGTTCAGTTCCCGGTTTGATTTCAATGGTGAAGTCAAATTCTCTCTTGGGTGGTAACCCTGGTAATTCTTCAGGAAAGACATCCCTGAAACTTTGTAACAGAGGAATTTGCTTCATATAATCACCATCTTCTTCTGAAGATTCAGATATCTTTACTGCATAAAGAGTACATCCTTTATTCTTAGCCTTTTTAAGCTGCATAGCTGACAGTTTTCTAACTGAAATTTCTCATTTCACACCTTGAATCTCTGTTGTTTCCAGCTGATCATCTAAACATTTTATGTTCTTTTCATAGCAGTCTACTTTTGCTTTATGGTCAGCTAACCAATTGACACCGATGACAATGTCATACGATCCCAAAGGTGTAACATAGAGATCAACTTCCGTGGAAAAGTTAGGTAAGTCAAGGACTGCCCCAAAAAGACACATACTCACTGTATGAACAGAGTTATTACCATACTGTACAGTCCAAGATTTATCCATTTTTCCAGCTTTTCTTTTAAGTTTAGAAGCAAGTTTATTAGAAATAAAACATTCAGTAGCTCCTGTATCAAAAAGAATAGTGACAGGTATGCCAAATAACTTACCCGGAACTTCTATAGGTGTTACTTGCTTTTCAGCTTGCTTTTGCGCTCTCGCAAAGCATGTATCTTATGCTGCTGATTACGATCATCCTTCTTCAAAGGGCACTGATTTGCGTAGTGATCTTTGCCACAATTGTAGCAGCCTCCTACAGGTCCCTTTTTAGGCTCAAAGTTGCCTCCAGTTTTGTAATTGTCACGTTGTCCTCCATAGGGCTTCTGCCCATTATTATAATTTTTAACAAAATTATCCCTTACATTTCCAGCAGGCTTATTTACTACTGCTTTCTTATTGTTATCTCCTGGAAACTTACTCTTGTTTCCAAACTTTTTCCATGGTCCTTTTCTAGGTGCAAGAGAGGTTGAAGAAGGATTTGCAGTCTTCTTCCACACTTCCTCTTTATGAGCAGAAATAGCCTTTAATTTCTGTTCTTGCCTTATGGCCTTTTCAACAACTCCTTCCATAGTGGTTGGACTGTGAACATCGACCTCTCCCCCTATCATGGGATTCAATCCCATGATGAATTTCCGTATTCTGAACTTCTCGTCAGTTTGATACTGCGGTACATACTTGAGGAGTTTTGTAAACCGCTCCCAGAATTCAGTTACCGTTAGCTTCCCTTGAGCTAAGTTCTGAAATTCCGTCATTTTTTGATCATAGAAAAGTTGTGGCAGCCAACGTTGCCTAAAATAGCCTTTAAATTGATCCCAAGTAATATTGGTCTCATCAATGTTTAGTTCAGCTTTACGGCTATCCCACCACGAAGATGCTTCGTGGGAAAGCGATAGGCTCCCCAAATAGCTTTGGTTTCTCCGAGAAGTTCCTTATTGCAAAGTACTTCTCCATTTCATTTGAGCCATTCTCAGCTCCATCTCCTAATGTGGTGCCATCATACTTAGGTGGACTTATCCTTTTATATCATTAGTGAGTTCTCACGCAATCTAGCCTTTTTGTTTTCTCGGTTGGACAGTGCATTCCCAAAGATTAACATCAACACCCATGTCGGGGTTGTCCTCGGGAGGTTGCTGATTATTATTATCGCTTCTTCATCCTCCTCATTTCCCATCCTGTTGCTCAAGTATACAGCTAAGCGATCTCTTGTGTCCAACAAGGCAGCAAGGATCTCATCAAGTTTTCGGGTTGTTGCCGCTCCTCCTTCGGGTGGAGCATTATTCGCAACGTTCCCTTGTTCTAACCATTTTTGTTACAAGAAAATTCAGGTTTTTATCAGATTATGGACACAATAGGTCCAAGAGCTGCAACCTTCAGCTCTGATACCAAGATGTAACATCCTCAATTTATACCTTAGAACAAGTAAATTTTTTTTTTTTTTTTGATAATTGCATCCTGGTTCTAAATACATAATTTAGAACTCACAAATCAAATAATCATTCTTATAACAGACAACCATATGCAGCTGTAATGACTCGGAGTACCTCCGATCTATTCATTCCATGACTCGGTAATCTACCGATCTATTCATGAGTAATAAGAGTTGGCATTTTTATTTAACACTTCACTCTTGCGGTTCTCTTCCCTATTCTGGGATTCAGAATGCTCTGTCCAAGGAACCTAACTGAATAATTGTTACCATTATTCATCGGCATCTCATTCCTTAGACTAGGTGAATTAGGACAACGCAATCAGCAACTTGCGATACTTTGGCCAAAGATTTGAAACATACTGTTTATGTCTCATATTCCTTAACGGCATACTCGTCAATCTAGAATACGCCCTTCACCCCATTCTTATGTTATGTAGAATGTCTTATACCGACTTCTGTCAGTCCCTCCTATCCCAACTTATTCACTCGGAAATGGATTAACAAGGTGATAACGTTATATGGATGCTCACGAGGATTAGGGATACGATGACATACTGGTTCAACCCTAGTTAAACCAGTGTGTCAAGATACCCCGAATCTCCTAGGCAGCCTTATAACGTAACCACATTCCTAATCGGTCCCTGAGTAACTCGTTCGAGATCAAAGTGTAAATCTTAGCGATCAATGCAAAGGGTGTCGTCATAAGTCACCTGCATTGTTGTAACTTTGAGAAGATCCTAATCTTCTCGGAGGTACAACCTCTATTGACTTGTGCCGTCAACCTTTAAATCCACCTCGAAAAGATCTACTTATTAATATGCGTTACGCACGTTGAGTTTAAATTACATTAAAGACGTTCCCCTAAGGTTAGCCTTTCCCGATCCCTGGATTCTTCATCTTAGGATGACCTTCCTCAATAAAACCCATTACATGGTGGGGATATTAAGGCCAAGGTCTCATCAAGGAGTTCTTAGAATATACATGATTCTAAAACAACGGAATTGGACAATAACTCATAAACTTCATATGAGATTGCCATCTGAACCCCATTAGGTTTATATCAGTTCTCCTAACTGAATTTATATCATACCTATTAGTATCAAGATATAAATGATTAAGAATCCAATTAAATGTTGTCCTATCATAATCAAGACTAGGGATTAGTAATTTATTTCAGCTTGATTAGCGTTCTGCTTAGGTTTATTTTAATCCTATCTTTAGAAAGACAATGATTTAAATTTCAATTTTGCTTTCGATAGAACAAATTAGAACTACTAAACACTCATAAGAATTCAATCACATTTTCTTGTAAGCTTTCATTGACAATCACAAAAGTCTCCAAATTATACAATGATAACAATGCCCCTTCGGTATATAAACCGAAGAAGGTCAACTATCAAAATAAGAATACAACACATAAGTAACAAATACTTATTTCCATTCCTTTTAGAACTATACAAATACATTTTATGCATTCAAAGCATACTCCATACATTACTCAAGAAAAAGGAACATCTTTCCTCTTATAGTACATTAAAAGAAAATCGAATGAATTCATCATAACCAAGTTAAACAATGAACATCCGCGTCGATTTGCATGCTTTTACCACTTACGGCGACCATCTGCAAAATTGTCAACATGGGTCAGTTCGATGAACTGAGCATGATAAGCACTAACTCTTAAAACAATTGCAATCCACCAACTATTTTCATTAAACACCCTGTTTAAATGAGATCAATTCACCAAACAAGTAAACATAATTCAGACTATACTTTAGTAATACATCATGTCTATAACGTGTAATACAAATTTTTGCTACAGAATAGTCCTAGACACTTCTCAAATATTTCATCAAAATATTAGGGATCAAGAAGAACAAAAGTATCCCAAGCAATTATTCATTGTAAATCCCAAGATGAACGAACATCAGACAAGTCATTAAATTCAACAGAAAAGGGAATATCATAACAAGCATGATTCCAACCATATGTTAAAAATAGTTCCAATGGTTAGATAAAATATCGACATATATTACCATAACGGAAGAGAAAGAAACAAGTCATCCATATTTCTCTTCACACAAGCTCATGACTTTTCCGTCTCTTATAAACTTACAAATAAAGCTATCGAGCCACAAAAAGGATTATAGTTTTGTTAAAATCAATTATAACAAAACTCCTGTAACATATTATCATTGCAGTAGCTCTTAAATCAAACAGATGAATGTCAATCAACAGTTTACACATGACTTTCCACATGAAGCGACCACAAGAAGAAATTCAACGCCATCATCTGTCGAGGGGAAGTCGACAGTTCCTTTGTTCAGCCAAGCTTGAGACTAGACATATATATATAAATAAATCAGACGCGGTCATCAAAAGCACCATAGTTCCATTTAAGTTAAAGGAATACAACAAACTACAGCCCATGCTAGTCTCTGCTTATATACAGTAAGGCTTTTCGACCCAAGGTCGAAATCAAGGAAATTCTATTATATCGCAGTCAACAATAGACTCCATGGCATTGAGCAATTGATGTTTCCCTAAGACTATGCCGAGATAATCACACAGAATTTCGAAACATGCTCAGTCTCAATCGGGCTGGAATAAACGGAAAGGAACATAACATGTCTATTCTCACCTGGACGCATTCAAGTTTAAAGTATGGTATTCGCGACTCACTTCAACAGAGCCAGGACACATGATAACTACTCATACTCAAGGAACTCCATCAGTGACAAAAACAACAGAGTACCAAAAATCAGGTTTAATATGAGACAAAAATACAGGTTACCTTCCAAGGATTCAACTGAATCCGAACAACAGTAACAAGACAAATAATTGCATATGATTCCATCCGAGCCAATCAATGGTGCACATTTAAAAATCAGGCAAAAGCAAATCTAAATACTGATTTCAAAACAAGAAATCCGACTGAACCCTTGTCAATTTTTTTGCACAAGTTTGCACAGAATGAAAACGTAAAAATACACCCAAAGAGTCTGTACCACAAAATCCTTGCAATACGAAGGTATCCTTACAAAATAACAGAGGTCGTAATACATGTTATTACTTCAAGTCACTGGCACATCAAATACCAATGCTCAATTATATTAAGCTTCAACAGTGGTCCAGTATATATATATAAATCATTCAATCGACTCCACGGAGTCGTTCCGATTACAACAAATATAAATATATACATATTGCATACTGTCAACGGGTTCAGACCCATAACCACAACGCAAGGAAAAACAACCTCAACAGGGTCGCGATGAGACATAGTAACATAGCAAGTTATTTATTAACAAATAACTTTAGTTTTCAACGAAACCCAACAAGAATCTGTAACCACAACCAATATTTACCACGGCAGAGCTTACAAAGAGTTCGATAAAACTGAGACATCAAACAAAAATCCTTCAGTATTCACTTCCACGAGTATCCATAACCAGCTTTGATGGTAAATATCAACAACAAGCATTGACTACGGGAATCAATCAACAAGCATCACAAAGAGCTTTGAACCCAAAGAAGGGAAACATGCACGGGTACTCACAGAGCAGGATAAGTACCCTTCAAGCATTCGTTACACAGACTTACGCTGGAATGTGAAACATAATAAAACAGAGAACAGTTCAAAATACAACACACACCCATCAAGGGTTAAATTTGAAAATCGAACAGCAAAATATACAGTGCCAAAAATCACACAAGACTACCATAGAAACCAACCAATTTCAAAAATCATCTAAACAGAGTTGTTCTAATGAAATCACTTGAAAGAGAAAGCAAGATTTTTAAAGGTTAGGGCCTAACATGCCTGGATATTTGCTCAAAATTCGAAGCAGACCACTGAAAGAGCTCGGACTTCCTTTTCCTTTTCCAAGTTAGAGCTACCAACAAAATTTTGCTATCTCCATGACATATATATTTTCCTTGCCAGAGGAAAGAGCTAGATACGCTCATACTCGCCATGCAACACCAAGAAGATCAAAAGTGCGAAGAACCAAAGTGAAGCAGCAGAGGGAAAACCGGAATTCGTGATAAGCCAAACAAACCAACAACTTTCCAATTTGCATGCCTTCTCACGAAATCCGAGCTCGACTACCGAGCTCATTAATTACATTTACTCCCAATTTCCCGCTCAAACTCCACTGCCACCGACCGCCATAGTTGGCGATAGACAAGAGAAATTCCAAGACCATTTCCAATTTTGGTGACCTGCCACGTCGGCTCAAGTTAGCCATTTTAAAACCTCCGCCAATTACCTGTCCCTCATGCTTATCCACGCATTAAATAACATAGAAACTGCCGCCCATGGTTCGCACCCCTCCATAGGTCCCCATAATCCTTGCTCAATAGTTAGGTTAGTAACTTAGGTTAGAATTTAGGATAACACCTAGTCTAACTTCTTAGAACATAGATATTAACTTAGAACATTAGCTCTTAGCCTAGGTCTAGGTTAGATTAACACTAACCCCTAGGTTAAGTTTAGTTTTAGGTTACTAACATTAATAATTCCAGTTAGGTCTACATTCCGTATGCTCAGAAAAAGACCTACAACATGCATTCTTGAACAGGGTTAGCTCCTGTTCTGCCTTAGGCTACGGAATTATATGCAACAGAATTATTACCTGGTCCATGACCAAGACCTTCCAGATATATTTCGATATCGGGAACCATTCCATTTCACACGATCAACCTGAGTTAGACTCGGGATTGGCTTTATTCAACGAATTCAGACCTTGCAACCTGTGAAAGGTTTATAATTTTTAATTCATCATGAAAAACTTAAAGCACCACTTGGATCAATACCACTGATCCAAGGCTAGGTCTTATAGATGAATAACTTTATAATTCGATCCGAGATCAGATTAAACTCAGATGTAAAATGAAATAAATAAAAGAGTCTAATCATATTCTGACTCAGTCAAAGATCTGCAATCTGCAAAGAAGATTCAGTACATATCAAGCATGACTTCTCAATCAAAGGAACACATCCTTTTTACAAAAGAAATCACATATATTTCTTTCATTTTACACCTGAGTTTAATCTAATCTCGGAATGAATTATGGAGTTATCCATCTATAAGACCTAGCCTTGGATCAGTGGTATTGATCCAAGTGGTGCTTTAAGTTTATTCGTGATGAATTAAAATTATAGACCTTAAGCGGGTGTCAGTAAGGTCCGGATGCATTGAATAAGCTAGTCCGGAGCATAACTCAGGCTGATCATGTTAAATGAACTGGTGCCCGATATCGTAATATACCTGGAAGGTCTTGATCGTGGACCAGGTAATAATTCAGTTACATATAATTCAATAGCCTAATGGCAGTGCAGGAGTGAACCCTGTTCGTGAATGTATGTTGTAGGTTATTTTTCTGAGCATTTGAAATATTAGACCTAAATTGGATTTATTAAGGTTAGTAACCTAAAACTAAACTTTAACCTAGGGGATTAGATTAGTGTTAATATAACCTAGGCCTAAGCTATAAGCTAATGTTCTAAGTTAGTATCTATGTGTTAAGAGGTTAGACTAAGTGTTATCCTAAATCCTAACCTAAGTTACTAACCTAACTATGAACAAGGAAGAAAGGGGACATATGGAAAGGTGCGAACCATGGGCAGCAGCTTTCTTATGGCATTAAATACATGGATAAGAATGAGGGACAAGTAATTTGGTAGAAGTTTTAAAACGGCTAACTAGAGCCGACGTGGCATAGTCGCCAAAGTTAGAAATGGTCTTTGATGTGCATTTGTCCATCACCAACTATGGAGGTCGGTGGCAATGGAAATTTAGTGGGAAATTTGGAGTAAATGTCATTTATGAACTCGGTCTTCGAGCTCGGGTTTCACGGGAAGGCATGCAAAATGGAAAGTTAGTAGTTTGTTTGGTTTTTCATGCGCTCCGGTTTTCCCTCTGTCTGATCACTGGTTCTTCGCACCAGTCTTCTTGGAGTTGCATGGCAAATATGAGTGTAACTCGCTCTTTCCTCTGGCAAGGAAAATTTATAAGTCATGGTAATAGCAAATTTTTGTTGGTGGATCTAACTTGGAAAAGGAGGAGAAGGTTCGAGCTCTTTCAGTGGTCTGCTTCGAAATTTTAAGCAAATAACCAGGCATGTTAGGCCCTAACCTTTAAAAATCTTGCTTTCTTTCAAGTGATTTCATTAGAACAACTCTGTTCAGATGATTTTTGGATTCAGTTGGTTTTTATGATAAGTTGTGCGTGATTTTGTTGCTATATCTTCTTACTGGCTCGATTTTTCAATAAAACCCTTAACGGGTGTGTGTTGTGTTTCGAACTGTTGCACTATCTTGTTGGGTTTTGCATTTCAGTTAGAATTAAAGAAATGCTTGCAAGGAAAAATACACGAATTCGGCTTGTGGGAGTTCATGCATTGTTTTCTTGTTTGATTCAGTCGATACCTTGTTGTTTTCACTTGTTGAGAAGGATACTGTTGAAACTCTTGAAGGTGCATGATATATCAACTTCTGTATATGATATGTCGTGGGTAATATACGTTATTGATGCTGTTGAACTTCATTAAACAAAATTACGTCTTGTTTTCTGAGGAAGTACAGTTGTGAATGCATCTTGTTATTGAATACTTGAGTTGATAGTATTTTGACTTCTGAAGGAGTTTTGATGGAGAATATTACTTGGGTTCGACTTATTTTAAACCATTGATGCATATGTTATGTTTTCCTCTCTGTGTAACTTAGAGCGGATATTGTTTTTTTGGGCTCAGTTGGAATCCTTGTTACTTAACCAGTATTTTGCTTCTGTATAGGCCTGAACAGTGAATATTATCATTAAAATGCATTCATCTTGTATAGCGGCTTCTGTAGAAGTTTATTTGTAAAATACCACATGGGTAAGACCTCTTTTTTATCCTGGAGGCGTATATTATGTTTTCCTTCTGAATTTTCTCAGTTGTGAATACTGTTGTGAAATTCTTGAGTCGTGGTCTCATGAAATCAATTTCAGTATAAACCTGTTTAGAGCATTAGTGGTATGGATACAGTTAGAGAATTGAAATGATGCGAAGTGGCTTGATTTTCGATTTAACCTTCGCTATACATGTATAACGTTCGGACTCTTATTTTAATTTCTCGTGTTCCTTCTGTCTGTCGTTGTGGAAAGTAAAGGAAGAGTTTTCTTTTCATAACTTACTTGGTTGAGACCTTGTTGAAATTGTTTCCTGAAAAACGACTCCTTGTTAGTCATGGTTGTGTTATTTTAAATTTTGTTCCAGTTATTGAGGTTGTGCGTGTTGTGTGGATTCAGTACGAATATCTCTACATAGGCATAGGGAAAACATCATTTGTTTTAATGT
Source organism: Taxus wallichiana var. yunnanensis (assembly GCA_018340775.1). NCBI lineage: Eukaryota > Viridiplantae > Streptophyta > Pinopsida > Cupressales > Taxaceae > Taxus > Taxus wallichiana. The sequence continues at coordinate 1,065,964,682 of CM031240.1, forward strand.
TGTTGAGCCTCTTGGTTGACTGTGATAAAAAGGTTTTTTTTTTTATTACGGCCTTGGAAACTAAGTCCTCGCAGAGTTTTAGTTGGGATGAGATTGAGCTGTACGTTGCTGGGTGGAATTGTAGTCGTGCTTGTGCATAGTTACGTCTTCTAATAGTATGAATATCCAGTCTTGAGCTTGACTGAACTCAAGAGCTGATTTTGTACCTCGACAAGCGATGACATTGGATACTCTTCTCATTTGTTGATTGTATGGAAGGTTATGTGGGTCTGTTAATAGATTCTCATTACTGTCTTGGCGCGAAATCTACTGTATTTCTTGGAGGCTACAGGAAGTTGTTATCATCCAATTCTAACAAAACTGTGGTTCTTCTTATGGTCTCGTTTGACTTATTCGCATGCGTATAAGGTGAGTGCTTACTCTTAAGGAGACGGTACAGTCATGAGCATGATTGGAAGGGAAATATGAATGACTCGTTTTCTTTCTCTTCTGTTGTAAAGTATATGTTGATATATTTTTATCTAACTGTTGGAACTGTTTTAACTACTGCTGGAATCATGGGTTGTTATGATATTCATTTTACTATGATGAATGTAATGATCTGTCTGATGTTTGTTGTCCTGGGGATTCAGATGGATAGTTGTCTTAGATACTTTCGTTCTTCTTGATCCCTAATATTTTGATGAAATATGTTTACTTGTTGGGTGAATTGATCTCATTTAAACAGGGTGTTTAATGAAAACAATTGATGGATTGCAATTGTTTTAAGAGTTAGTGCTTATCATGCCTACCATCGAACCGACCCATGTTGAAATTTTTTGTAGATGGATGCCGTAAGTGGTAAAGCACGCAGATCGATAGGATTATCGATTGTTTAATTTGATTTTAAGTTGAAATACAGCTTGATTTTCTAAATGTACTATATGAGGAAAGATGTTCTTTTTCCGTAGAGTATTGTATCAAGTATGCTGAATGCATAAAATGTATTTGATTAGTTCTGAAAGGAATGGAAATTGATATTTGTTACTTATGTGTTTGTATTCTTATCTTGATAGTTTGACCTTCTTCGGTTCAAATATCTTGAGAGCATTGTTATTATTGTATAATTTGGAGACTTTTGTGATTATCAATGTAAGCTTGCAAGAATAAGAGACTCGAATTCGTTTGATTGTTTAGTTAGCCCAGATGTTCTATCCGAAGCTAAATTGAAATTTAGATCACTGTCTTTCTGAAAGATAGGGTTAAAATAAACCTAAGAAGAATGCTAAACAAGCTGAATTAAATTATTAATCCCTAGTCTTGATTAAGCCAGGACAACATTTAATTGGATTCTTAATCATTATATCTTGATACTTATAAGTATGATATAAATTCAATAATGAGAACTGAAATAAACCAAAAAGGGGTCTGTGCTGGCAATCACATGTGAAGATTATGGGTTATTGCCCAATTTCGTGATTTAGAATTATGTATATTCTATGAACTCCTTGATGGAACCTTAGCCTTAATAACTTCTCTGTGTAAAGGGTTTTATTAAGAAAGGTCATTCTAAGGTGAGGAACCTAGGGATCGGGAAAGGCTAACCTTAGGGGAACGTCTTTTAATATAATTTAAACTCAATGTGTGTAACGCTTATTAATAAGTAGATCTTTTCGAGGGGGATTTAAAGGTTGACGGCACAAGTCAACTGTAGGGTTGTACCTTTGAGAAGATTAGGATCTTCTCAAAGATACAACAATGCAGGTGACTTATGACGACACCTTTGCATTGATCGTTAAGATTTACACCTTAACTCAAAAAAGTTACTCTGGGACTGATTAGAAATGTGGTCACGTTATAAGGCTGCCTAGGAGACTCGGGGTATCTTGACACACTGGTTTAACTAAGGTTGACCTAGTATGTCATCGTATCCCTAGTCCTCGGGAGCGTCCATATAATGTTGTCACCTTACTAATCCGTTTCCGAGTGAATAACTTGGGATAGGAGGGACTGACAGAAGTCAGTATAAGACATTCTACATAACATAAGAATGGGGTGAAGGATGTATTCCAGATTGACGAGTATGCCGTTAAGGAATACGAGACATAAGCAGTATGTTTCAAATCTTTGGCCAAAGTATCGCAAGCTGCTGATTGCGTTGTCCTGAGTCACCTGGTCTAGGGATGAGATGCCGATGAATAATGGTAACAATTATTCAGCTTAGGTTCCTCGACAGAGCATCTCAATCCCGAGAATAGGGAAGAGAACCGTGAGAGTGAAGTGTTAAATGAAAAATCCAACTCTTATTACTCATGAATAGATCGGTAGATTACCGAGTCATGGAATGAATAGATCGGAGGTACTCCGAGTCATTACAGCTGCATATGGTTATTTGTTATAAGAATGGTTATTTGATTTGTGAGTTCTAAATTATGTATTTAGAACCTGGAAGCATTTATCAAAAAAAAAAAAATTGACTTGTTCTAATGTATAAAATGAGGATGTTACATCTTGGTATCGTGAGTCAAGGTCGGCTCTTGGGCCTATTGTGTCCATAACCTAATGAAAACCGAATTTTCTTGTAATGAAAATGGTTAGAACAAGGGGAACGTTACGAATAATGCTCCACCGAAGCAGGGGTGGTAACAACCCAAAAATTGATGAGATCCTGCTGCCTGTTGGACACAAGAGATCGTTTAGCTGTATTTGAACAAGCAGGTGATGGGAAATGAGGAGGATGAAGAAGTCGGTAATAACAATCGAAACCTCCCGAGGACAACCCCAATATGGGTGTTGATGTTAATGCTAGAAATGCACCTGTCCAACCAGAAAATAAAAAGGCCGGGTTAGCAGAACTCACTAATGACATAAAAAGGATAAGCCGACCTAAGTATGATGGCACCACATTAAGAGATGGAGCGAGAACGGCTTAGCGAAATGGAGAAGTACTTTGTAATAAGGAACTTCTCGAGAGGAAAACAAAGCTATTTGGGAGCCTATCAGCCTTTCCCATGAAGCATCTTCGTGGTGGGATAGCCGTAAAAGTGAACTAAACATTGATGAGACCAACGTTACTTGGGATCAATTTAAAGGATATTTTGGGCAACGTTGGCTGCCACAACTTTTCTATGATCGAAAATGACAGAATTTCAGAACTTAGCTCAAGGGAAGTGTTTCGCTCGGAATGTTTCAGCTTCACGGGAATAGAGTTGCTTCTATCCTTTCATTCCTTTTAGAAACAGATGAGGTTAGGGTTAGGAGGAATACATTGAATGTTGAGATGGTGTGCGCGTACCACAGAGAAAGATCAGCCGATGCGGAGAACTCCTTTTTGTCTTGGAAGGACTACCTGCAAATAAGAACACAAGACCACAAGATTTTGATTAAACAATAAATGAGGAAACTGCCTTGGGCCCAGGAAATATAAAACTTCCTTTCGAAGGTGGTCAGTTCCCCTGCTAATATGAATTAACACAAAAGACTTGCAAAATATCAATTAAATTGTTTCGTTAAACTGGGTAGGGGGAAATGCTGGTTTTCTGGTTTTGATCAGAGGAACCGATGCCGGTTACTGATAACCGATGCCGGTTACTGATAACCGATACCGGTGGGTTCTAGGATCTTCTTGGTAGCTATGGTGTTTGTAATGGCTGGTTTTTGGATGGTATTAGGAAATGGGATGATTAGAAGCAAAAGAATGACAGTTAGATGCAATGGCACGTTGGGTAGTGGATTGTAAATGATTTAGGAGGACTCGAGATTCAAGAAGCATAAGCAATGTTATAACAAAGGACATGCAAGATGTGACTTACTTGGTTTTGACCAAGATGCAAGTTGATCTCCTCTACTGCAAGAACTTACGGTTTCTTTACTCGTCTCGCTCTGTCAAGTGAAGATCCGGACTTTGTTCCTCGCGCAATGCTCTCTGCTGATCCAAAATCCTTTTACCGATCTCCAAAATGAAATTCGATCCGTTGTTTTTGTTTGGGAGCCCATTTATAGGAACCGATGGCGGTTACGTAACCGCGGCGGTCGAGCAGAACCGGCATCGGTAAGGAAAAAGTAGGCTATTTTTAGTAAAATAGCCCGCCTTCACCGCTTTTCTCCCGAGAGATCGGTTGCGGGCTTGGTCAAGTGGCTAGAAGGTCGGCTTAAAAGTGCGAGTAAGGAGGCATTAGTTATGGATGTGAGTCTAGACCAAGTCACAGGTCTTAATTAGGTTAGTTTAGGGTTAGGGCTAGGTCATGATGAGGTGGCAAAGTGAGGTGGCGGGTAAGGTGATGTGGATTTATCAATTACAAGGTAATTAATAAATAATTGTGTAAGGTTTAGGTAATGAGGTTAGATTGCGAGATGAGATGCGGGTCACAAGGGGTCGTAAGACACAAATTTGGTGTCTACATTAGCCCCTTATTGTCGTGTAGCTTGTTTTGTAAAGCTGCACGGACAATAATATGAAGTGGTTACTCCTGTTAAGGGTATAGGTAATCCCCCTCAAATCTATCACAGATTGAGTGAACGGGAAATCAGGGATAGGGTTGATAAAGGGTAAATGGGGTAGAGGGATGGTAAGATGATGGGGTAGGTCCAAGGAAGCAGACGCATGTTGAAATGCAATAGTGTGACGAGGGTACATGATTTGACGAGCAAACCAGCAATGCAGAGGCAAAGGTTGATAGTTTATCCAAACAAGGGTGATATAATCCTGGTATCCAAGGCATAGGAAGTAGCCCCAGGGTATATAACAGGTAAGGTACCGGAACGTTTAGGCATGTTCGGCAAGACTCAAAAGGTTGGTTTGGTTGAGATAAACGTCACGGTCTGGGTCCAGGTAAAGTTGGTCGGACGATCAAGTCAAGGACCCTAATCATGCTAAAACACAAACATGTGAGCTCGATTGAACCAAAAACTACCGTATGGGTGGATAAAGTGTATGGTGTTGATTTTGGGTAAGGTATGGAAGTGGTACGGTCGTGGGTCGGGCGGAAGTGTAAAGGAGGCCTTGGGTCGGGCCGAAGTGTAAAGGAGGCCTTGGTCGGGCCAAATAGTGAGGGCAAGGCCTTGGGTCGGGCCAAATGGGTAGGTTGAGGCCTTGGGTCGGGCCGAATAGGTAGGTTGAGGCCTTGGGTCGGGCCGAATAGGTAGGTTGAGGCCTTGGGTCGGGCCGAATAGGTAGGTGCGGCCTTGGGTCGGGCCGAACAGTAGTAGGTTGAGGTCTTGGGTCGGGCCGAATAGGTAGGTTGAGGCCTTGGGTCGGGCCGAATAGGTAGGTTGCGGCCTTGGGTCGGGCCGAATAGGTAGGTTGAGGCCTTGGGTCGGGCCGAATAGGTAGGTTGCGGCCTTGGGTCGGGCCGAATGGTTAGGGTTGCGGCCTTGGGTCGGGCCAAATGGTTAGGGCGAGGCCTTGGGTCGGGCCGGACAAGTGAACAAATGGTGTTCAGCACAGGTGAATAGAGATGGTGTTGGTGAAAAAGGGGCAAATGGTAAAGAAGGGCAAAAATTTTGGGGGAAAGTTGGGATACGAACCGATGTCGATTCTACATGACCGATATCGGTTAAGAGACCGATACCGGTTCCTTAGGGCAAAATGAAACCGACATCGGTTAAGGTCGAAAAACCTATAAAAAGAAAAATACGGCCTGTCATTGTCACTTTTGTTATTTGCAAACCAAAGCGACTTGTCTGACGTGGAGAGTTGATTTGGAGGGTTATTGAGTGAGGTGGAGCTATTTGATTGGCGGAGAGAGTTGATAGTGGGCCCGATTGAGGAGGAGGCAGCAGGTGATTGGCCAGGGACCCAGTAGATCAGGATTGGAGCCATGGCACAGGCAGGAGGAGCTGGAGGGGCCTGGACCACTGACCGCCACCACCCATCCCACCATGATGATGTGTTGTCGTATCTTGTGGTAGGTTCTAAACTCGTGATTTTATGCATTGAAATGGTTATTAGGCTAAATGGGGGGGTTTGGGTAGGAATTTGTATTTTGTAGGAAATAATGAGTAAATGGAGGTAATTTGAAAAACGGAGAGGGTAGATAGGTAAAATAGGGTAATGCGGCTAGGTGGGTAAAATTGGAGGGTGTTTGGGTGGGTAAATGGGTAGAAATAGGAAAAAATGGGTTTTGGGGGCCGCGCTGGGGTTCGGCTCCGGAAAGAAAACAGTGACCGATGTCGGTCGCTAAGCGACCGGCATCGGTCGCAAATTTGCAGGGTTTGGTTGAGTTGGGAGGGACCGGCGTCGGTCGCGTATCGGCCGGTATCGGTGGCGTTGGGATGGGTTGAGGGTTTGGTGGTGGGTTAGGTGGGTTGGGTGGTTTGTGGTGGGTTAGTGTGTTTAGGGTTTAGGATGGGTTTGGGTGGTTTGTGGTGGGTTAGTGTGTTTAGGGTTTAGGATGGGTTTGGGAAGCTTGTTGGGTATTAGGGTGTGGTTGGCCGTGTGAGTGGGTTAGGTGTGGGTTTTGGGTTGGGTTGTGGGTTTTGGTGGTTGTTTAGGGGGGGGTAGAAAGTCGGGGTGTGGTCGGGGGGATACAAAAGGGGGTTTAGATGGTAAAGTAGATGTTATAATAAAGAGTAGGTCTAAGAATGTGGGTTGGTTTTGCAGGCACGTCAGCAGTTGACGATGCGTGATAGGATGCCTCCACTATTGAGTCGGATGAGGCCACACGTATCTGCGGCGCATTGGGCCATCATGCGCGAGGTGGGACTCGGCGGGGTCCAGAGGTACAGAGTGATAGAGAGGGATCACAGCCTGATGGTCGCCCTCATCGAGAGATGGGATCCGGCGGCCAATGTGTTCCATCTTCCGACCGGGGAGATGACCGTCACATTAGAGGATGTGTATCGCATCCTGCGGCTACCGATCAATGGAGAGGCGATCTTCCGGTAGATTCGAGATCGCATGGACAAGATCTTGTAGGTTTTGGGGATGCAACGCGCTTCTTACGTATCACAAGCCACGAGCATTGGATATGGTGACATGTACCGCGCACACAGCATACATGAGACACGGCTTGCCATGTTGATGATGATAGGGATCACCCGCTTCGCCTCCCGATTCGAGAGGAGGACGCTTCCCTGAGCATTGATGGGGGTGCTGCTGGAGATGGTGGAGGAGCACACCTGTTTCGCATGGGCACCAGTGTATCTGGTGCAATTATACAGGGAGTTATGGGGCTATCGCCGGAGGAGGCGATTTGGTATTTGTTCTACATTTTTGTTGCACTGTTGGGCATACGAGCACATCGTATGCATCAGGCCAGTAGGGCTACCCCAGCAGCCAGGGCCACAGGTCGTATACCGATATGGCTTTCAGAGGTGGTTGGGGGTCGTGGGCCAGCCACGAGCAGTTGTTGCAGGTCGGGATGTGGCCTATTATAGACACTTGCTAGAGGGCCTTACAGCAGTAGACATTGTATGGAGACCCTACAGAGGTCACCAGCCTGGCAGAGGAGCCCGCGTACAGCTGCGCCTGATCCAGTATACATTCTGGATAGCAGGACGGAGGCCGGGAGAGTATGAGCGGATACCCCTAGAGAGGGTACGCAGGCAGATGGGGCTACGACAGGATGAGCCACCTCCCTCCCTCTGCACAGAGGGATGATGTAGAGGCCCCACTGCCAGCGCCACAACCTTTGGATCCGGCCCAGGTAGCGGAGAGAGACTAGCAGTGAGGGTGTGGATGATGCCGGGTGCACGGGAGCATACAGGGTGTGGTGGTGGGCAGGTAGAAAGTAGCGAGGATAAGCACGCTGTGCAGCCTGGACTTGGGCTGCAGATTATAGAGAGAGGATCACTCGGGGGTCAAAGTGCAGCTCTTACGAGGGTAGCTAGCTGCTGCAAAGCGCAGATAGGGGCCTTACAGGGCTAGCTGAGCTCGCCTGTGCACAGCACGAAGTAGCACCACCACAGCACCCACACCACGCAGTGCAGTACGAGCATAAAAAGACCACCAGCAAAGACCACAGCCATAGCAGTGCAGTACAGCAAAGAAGACAGTAAAGACCACCGCGGCCACAGTGCAGTACGAGCTCGGGGTATTGGTGTTAGGTGCAGGACCAGCCCAGCTCCTTCAGTGGCGCGAGATCGCTATATGGAGGTTAGAGCAGAGGCCTGATATTATCAGGATATTCTTGATAGTACCGGAGTCGAGTATCAGGCGTATGCAACAAGATAGGCGAGACCTCGCGCTGCATGCCTGAGAGATCTCGGGAGGGGTAGCCACACAGTGGCGTGTCCGTGACGGGCAGGAGGAGGCTAGAGGCACCACAAGGACCAGCGGGAGAGGTGCCGAGGGTGGTGGGGAGAGCTGATAGATCCCGACATGGTTTTGCATAGGGACACGGCACCGGTCTCGCGAACCAGTTGTATTGATAGAGGCCTCTGCGTGCGACACTTATTCATTGTATTGATTCATTTATTTATTATATACTGCCTACGAGCCGAGTACGGGTTGTACATTTGATATACCGGCCTACGAGCAGTATATTTTGATATGAGAGACCGGCCTGCGAGCCGAGTCGAGATTTTTGGTAGGTATTGCGGCCTGCGTGCCGGCTTTGGTATATTATGAGATCACAGAGGCCCCGATGTAGGGCACATTGTATTTTTGAAAACTGGTATATATATATAGATGATGTTTTGATCCATATGTAGTGTTCAAAAATGTGTTTAAATATTTTGTTAATGGTTTGGTAATATATAATGTATGATAAGTTTAGTGGGCATGTTGATAGATGGATGATGTTGATGGTTTTGTTTTTTTTTTTTTTTTTTTTTTTTTTTGTACGTATATATGAATGATATGTGATGTGATGAATTGTTGGTTTTGTGACATTGTGATATATGTAACTGATGAGTTGGATCCAAATGATGTAGAGATTGATAGTTTCTTGAAATTCGTAGTTGATGGTTGTGTATTTGTATAAAATAAATGATGTTTAATGAAATTGTAATGATATGATGTGTGGTGGATAAACAAATGTGGTAAATGGTGTGGTTATGCAGGAAAAGAGGCGGGCGCGACAAAAATTTATGAAAGAATGAAGAAAAGAACCTGTTTCAAAAAGGCAGGTGTGTAACCGGTATCGGTTAGGTAACCGATGTCGGTAGTTATATGACCGATATCGGTTATATGACCGATACCGGTTATTTAGGTATGAGCTTTTCTAAAAATAGAAAAGCTAGGGTGGCAACTTGAGTTTTAATTTTAGAGCCATGCAAGAGGTTAAATACGCGAACGCGACGCTTTTTGACGACTGAGACAGGTATTTGCATGAGAGATTTGGGTGAGAAGGAGAAAAGAGACAAGGAAAGTGAATGTGATCCGAGATTCAGAAGGCAGAAAGACAAAGTTGAAAAGGGTGGTGATCATGGCAGAACGAGGAGAAGCATCTAGCAGGCAAGGATAGGAGGGAAGACAAGGGCCACCTCAAGCTGCTGCAACCCAAGAGGTATCATTTTGTTTGTGATTTAACTACTGCATGTTTTTGGGAATAAGCTGGAAAAGAATAAGGAAGTAGATATGAGAAAGACAACATGATAGCCAGGGGTATAGATGAGGTGAGTGTTATGGGGTAGGTAATTCGGGGTTGTTGGTATGTCTGTGTATATAGAAAGGAAGAAACGATCAATTTATTGTCGTAGGTGGTTGTTTTAGGCAAGGTGTATGTAATTGACAGTGACCGGTAGCGGTTAGGGAGAACCGGTATCGGTTACTCAACCGATATCGGTTATGTATAACCGATACCAGTTACTGGAGGAATTTCCAGAATGTTTGAAAAAACCCTGACGGATTGAATGGTTGTTTGTTGTTTTGGTGTATGCAGGCAGAGGCAGGATTGAGGATGAATGATAGTGTGCCAGCGCTGTTGTCACGAATCCGAGCGGATGTAACACCAGCTGAATGGACATTGATAAATCGTTTGGGGTTAAGTGGAATCCGCTATTATTCACGAATCACACGTAATCATGCTATGTTGCAGGCATTGATTGAGAGATGGAATCCCGAGACAAATACCTTTTATCTGCCAACAGGGGAGATGACAGTAACATTGGAAGATGTGTTTCAGATTTTGAGACTCCCTATTACAGGAGAACCAGTATATCAGGCACTACCTAGCGCGGCACGGGGAGCGATAACAGCAGTATTTGGTCCATACGCACGAGATTTGACACAGCGAGGTTTATCTTTTACATATGGGGTAATGTATGCAGCACACCCTGAGGAGACAAGGTTAGCAGTGATATTAATGATAGCGGTAGGGTATTATGCGTTACCGAGGGCGGAAGGGGGAAGATTTCCAAAGGCATTGATGTGTGTTATTTGGGAGATGATAGAAAGGAACGTGACTTTTGCATGGGCACCTGCATATTTGGCGGAGCTATACAGGGGTTTATGGGCTTGTAGGTGAAATCACAGGACGACACTGGATAGTTCATACTTATTACACTGTTGGGCCTATGAGCACATTGTTTGTGTGCGACCAATAGGCCGACCCATCCAATGGGGAAACCGAGAGGCTGAGGTTGGGATTCGAGACGATGGGTCCAGACAGAACAAGAGGCCGAGATCAGTGCCGTGACGGGTGATATTGAGTATTATAAGCGGTATGGGAGAGAGTGACGGTTGCGGATATCTGTTGGAGGCCATACGGAAACTATATGGTAACAGAGAACATAGCTGAGGAGTTGAGGGGTGTAGAGCGATTGAGGTGGATCACAGGGCACAGGCCGGGTGAGTATGAGAGGATTCCTATAGATCACGTGCGGCGATAATTTGGAGTTGTGTGCAGATATACCCCCGGCTTATAGACCATGTATGAGGATCGACGCCGAGGCAGCATTCTCACCTCCCCGGCCAACACCTCCAGAAGGGCCTGAAGAGGTAGCAGCCGATCGCAGGGTAATGGATGCGGGAACGACAGAGGCCTATAGATTATGGTGGGCAGCGGAGCTGCGAGGTATACGTGATTGTCCTGACATAGCTGTGATTACAGCAGAGAGGGATCGTCTGCAGCGTTTAGTTCAGCAGCTCCAAATGCAGGTGAATGAGACAAGAGGATTGTTAGTTCGATTGAGTCACTGGGCAGGGAGACTAGAGGCTGGAGTCCTCCATGCGAGAGGGCGTATTCATATGTTACAGGAGAGATTGGCAGATCAGTGGGCGGTACCAATAGCCGTGGTACCTTTGAGGATAGAGAGGCCCGGCGAGAGGGGTCGACGATCACGATCATCACCTAGTTCGGGATGAGGCGTGAGGGTCTGAGTAAATGTTAGCAAGGTATAAGAATAAATAAGGATGCCGACCTGCGTGTCGATGATAGAGAAGATGTATTTGTTTAACATCTAAATAAAACTGAATATGTATGGTGATTTGAGTTATGATAATAATAAGAATGTTTGCGTTGTGACTTTTGGTGTTTTGAAAAAGGATAAAGAGGAATGTGATTAAATAGAAATACACAAAATATTTATATTTACCACACATGATAAGTTATGGTAGGGGATGGTCGAGCTAACCTTGGGAGACCCCATGTCTCCAAAGTGCTGCCTACATAGCCCATTGCTCAAAGCAAGGAGGGGCCTCAGACCGATGTAGTTCTCCCTTAGGACCAGGGAGAGGTGAATTCAGGCAATTTGGGTATGGTTAGGCAATTTGTTGGTTGATAAGAATTTGATGTTGATAGGGTAATGTTGTTGGTGTTGGTAAGGTATGGGCGATGTTGATGTAGGTATAGGTAAAGCGAAAGTTAGCTTACCCAAATAGTAGGGAACCGTATCCTGATTAAGGTCAACACACAATCCTAGAGTCGAGCAAAAGAGGCAAAAGTGTCCCGTAGTTGAGAAGAGCTAAACAAACCACATATTAACATAGGATGAGCTTGAATCCCTAGGTACCTTGCATAGGCGAGAAGTCGATAGGTGAAAAGAGTTGTATAATCACAATATATCGGATATACGTCACGTCCCTTGAGTTTTGTTGCTTTGACAAAGGGTGAGGTGAGGTGGTTGATATAGGCGGGGGTGCTGAGAGCTTGTTACAAGGTGATTATTCTGACGAAAGAGAAACTACCCTAAATAGACAAGTCCATGACTCAAAAGTGCTTTTGAATGCGGCTTCTTTTTTTTGCTGAATATAGACTGATCGATGCGGGAAGTCTACAAGGGATATGTATTGTGTTACTCTTGAGGTCTTCACGAAGCTGATCAATGCGAGAAGCTTCTGATAAAAGCTGACTGTGTATAGCTGTCCTTCGAGGGAGCAGTCTATTTATAGTAGCAGATATGATTGTAATGCATAGCTGTCCTTCGGGGGAGCAGTCTATATATAATAGCAGCAATAGTTCAAAGCATATAGTTGTCCTTCGAGGGAGCAGTCTATATTTAATTTAGATGACTAGATGTTCATTTGGCGTGAAGCATCTAGTTTAGTAGGAAGTTTGACTCAAGAAAATCCCATAAGAATACGGCTTATTTTAATATTTTGAAGTCATGGACTAGACTAAAAAGGGGAAGGCTTCATCAAGGGGAGGTGAGGATCAAACTATGTGAGCTTGATTGTTATTATGAGGTGTAGGAAACAGAGTGTATGTAGTGGTAAGTGAGCTCAAGGGACGAGCGGAAGGTAGATAAGAAGTGATATAACACTAATTTCAACAGTAGAATGGTCGAAGATGCAAGGCATTAAGGGGTTCAGGCTCAGGTTTACCATTAAGCGAAGCTAAACGATATAAGCAGATCCATAGGTATGAGTGATTATATAAGGCCCAATCCAATTGGGAGCAAATTTTCCACGTTTGCTCTTTTCTAGTTTGGTTACATGTTGATTCTCTTTGAGAACAAGATCACCAACCTTAAAGGTACGCTCATGAAGTCGCTTATCATAAGCATGTTTAATGCGTTTTTGATAGATTTGAAGGTGATCAAGAGTCGTAAGACGCGGCGTTCGTCAAGAAGCTCCATTGGGCTAACCGCTCTTGGCGGAAATCATCGTTGGTGAGAATATCCGAAGAGATATTCTAAGGGAGAGTATTTGTATTTCGAGAGGCAAAACAGCCTCGGTGCCGTATACCAAAGAAAAGGTGTGGCATTAGTAGAGGTACGAATGCTGTGACGATAAGCCCAAAGGGCAAAGGGAATGTGATCGTGCCAATTTCTTCCGGATTCATTGACAACTTTCATGAGGATTTTGGTTAGTGTTTTATTAGAGGACTCGGCTTGCCCATTGGCTTGTGGATAGTAAGGTGATGAGAAACTAAGTTTGATACCAAAGTTGTCACAAAGGTCTTGCAACAACTTGTTTTTGAAAGATTTTCCATTATCTGTTATCAGGCGATGAGGAACACCAAAACGATAGATAATGTGGTGGTTAATGAACTCGACAATTTTTTCTTTTTTGATTGAAATGAGTGGAATAGCCTCCACCCATTTTGTGTAATATTCGGTCACTGTGATTATCCAACGGTGACGTTGTGAAGAGGTTGGGTGAATCTCACCAATAAGGTCTAAACCCCATTGTGAGAAGGGCCAAAGATCTCGAGCGATCTGGAGCGGGTGGCTAGGAGTATGTTGAAGGTTGGCATGTTGCTGACACATAACACGACGCTTAACATATTCGTAGTAGCTTGATTGTTATTGAGAATAGGCCAATAATAACCAAGGCGAAGGATTCGTTTAGCCACGGCAAGGCCGCTAAAATGTCCACCACAAATACCGTCATGGACCTGTTGGATGGTATGAGTGGCCTCGCGCTAGTTAGACAGCGAAGGAGGATGCCATCAAAGCCACGTTTATAGAGGAGTCCCCCCATGACAACATAACGCGAAACACTTTTAAGAAAAGCACGTTTGCCGTTACTAGTAAGGTCAGGCGGGAGGACAGAGATTGTAAGGTAGTCGTGAAATTGGTGGTACCAGGTATCTTGTGAATTAGTAGACACAGTATTTATCATACAAACTACCGGGGTTGAATAGGATGGGGCAAAAAGTTGTTGGACCACGACGAATAATTCAGAGTCATTATTGACGCGACAGGAATTTGCGAGGCTAAGCAAGCCATAGTATCCGCAAATTTGTTAGTGGAGCGGGGAATGGTTTGTATAGAATAGTGGGTAAATAAGGCTAGAAGTGAATCCACGTAGTGTTTGTATTTTTGAAGTTCCTCGTTTTTGCATTGGTAGACGCCCATAACTTGATTGACTACCAATTGAGAGTCGCCAAAAATGTTGATAGATTTGATACCTAAGTGTAATGCAACTTGGAGACCCAGAACAAGGGCCTCGTATTCCGCTGTATTATTAGTGCAAGGGAAATCAAGTCGGAATGAAAGAGGCATAGGTTCAGCATTGAGAGGAATGAGAACAATGCCGGCTCCTCCGCCGCGCTGGCATTTAGATCCATCGAAGAAGAGGGTCATTGGGTACGACTCCTCCGTGAGGGAAAGAGTAGCGATGAGTTCGTCGGGAAATGTGAAATTGGTAAATTGTTCCCCAGGTAAAGGAGCTTCCGCAAGTTGGTCTGCGATGGTTTGTCCTTTGATTGATTTCTGGTGGACAAACTCAAGGTCGAGGTCGGCGAGAAGCATGAGCCATCTAGCAATGCGTTGGTTCAGATGAGGTTTGGCATACATGTAATGGATGGGGTCTGTATTGGTGATGACGAAAGTCTTGTGATTTAGAAGGTAGTGTCGGAGTTTGGTGGCCACGAATGATAGGGCAAGGCACAATTTTTCTACATGTGTGTACCTAGTCTCATAGTCCACCAAAGTACGACTTATATAATAAACGGCTTGTTCGCGATTCTCAGAGTCACGATGTGCAAGCATGGCTCCTACAGCGTGGTCGGTGGCGGAAAGGTAAAGGTAGAAAGGGCGGTCGTCTTGGGGTGGGATAAGCACGGGTGGCTGCAAGAGATAGGATTTGAGAGCTTCGAAGGCTTGGTGACATTCTTCACTCCATTGGAATGCAATATCCTTTTTAAGGAGGTGATGGAAAGGTTGACACCGATCCGAGAGTTGGGAGATGAAACGTCGGATAGATTGGAGCTTACCTTGTAAACTACGCAATTGTTTGAGATTTTTGGGTGGGGGCATTTCTAGGATAGCTTTGACTTTAGATGGATCAACCTCAATGCCACGCAAAGAGACGATAAAGCCAAGAAGTTTTCCCGAAAGAACACCAAAGACACATTTCTTCGGTTGAAGGCGGACAGAATATTGTAACAGGCGATCAAAAATAATGGTTAAAACATCGAGATGTTCACTACGATGTTTAGACTTGCCGAGAAGATCGTCGACATAGTCTTCAAGGATAGTGTGCATAATGTCATGAAAAATGTAGGTCATAGCCCGCTGATAGGTAGCACCAGCATTCTTAAGGCCAAATGGCATGACACGATAACAGAAGGTTCCCCAAGGAGTTATGAAAGCAGTTTTATGTTGATCGGCCGGGGCTACCAAAATTTGATTGTATCCCGAAAAACCATCCATGAGAGAAAGCATTTCATGGCCCGCAGTGAGATCAACAAGTTGATCAATACTTGGGAGGGGGAAGTCATCCTTGGGGCAAGCGAGGTTAAGATCCCGGAAATCTGTGCATATCCGAAGTCCCCCTGTCGCTTTAGTGACAGGTACGATGTTAGAAATCCATTGAGGATAGTCAATAGGCAAGATGAAGGAAACAGAAAGGAGTCGTTGGAGCTCCTCTTTGACCAAGAGAGCAATGCGTGGATGCATTTTTCTCAATTTCTGTTTGACTGGTTTGGAATCGGGGTTTAGGGTGATGTTATGGACGGCGATGGTAGGATCAATTCCTGGCATGTCAGTGTAAGACCATGCGAAAGCTTGGTTGCGAGCACGGAGAAAGGTAGTAAAGGCGGCTTGTTCTGATGTGTTAAGGGATTGTCCAATCTTCACAATGTGAGGATCCTCCTCCGTGTGGATATTGATTTCTATGGTAGATTCGTTCAGCATAGTTTGGGTTTCAGATGGTAAGGCTCGTTGAATATAAGAATCATCCGCGCCAAGGTAAGTGAGGATGGAGTCGTCATCCTGGCATTCAACAACATTAATCAAAGGTGAATCCTCTTCGATCATGTCTGGATAAAGAAGGGGCAAAGAAGATGGGTCGTCATTATCGCGTTGATAAGTGAGAGGACCTATGAAGATAGCATTTATGAAAAAAAAAAGTTAGGAGGGATGGATTCAGGGTCTATAGATTCTGCGGGTGATGATGGCAAAGTGGGTGATGATGGTTTGGTAGGGGTGACGTCATCTTCTTCCAGAATACAGCTGACACGAGGTGTCTCCTGTGTAGGTGTTTCAGGAAAACCGAGACCACTGCGATCATTGTGTTTGCGGGTAGTCACGGGAATGAGTGTATGTCGGCCTTGTTCGTAAAGGCCAAAACCAAAGCCTTTCCATGCACAGTGAGTCAAGAAGGTGAGGGCGAAACGATGATTTGTCAAGTATTGAAAATTGGATTGGAAAGGAAGCACACCAAGAGGAGGTTCAGGGGTAATGGAGGATGCGTCAACACCCCCATACGTTAGGTTAGTGTGGCAATGGGGTGGTCCATAAGAGATTATCTCCCCCACGCGACGGTCGTAGGTGGGATGTGCATGTAATTGTCCGTACTCCTGTGGGGTAGGGAAAGAACTAACATTATATAGGTGGTACTCCCCCAGCGTAAGGCGCTGAAAAACATCTACTAAGGGGTCGGAGGTTGGAATGTTAGCTGCGGGAAGGGAAGTGGTTTTTGCGATGGTGGTTTCATCAATTGAAGGCGTAGGCGCGGTTGAGGTGGATGGTTGAGGTACATTTGAGGAGGATGGTTGGGTTGAATGTATGGGTGTCTTGATTGGTATAAGCACATCGTTAGGCGGTATAACATATTGCAGGTTTTAAAGGGGGGAGGGTCAGCTTTTACGGTGTAAGACTTCCCCTCGTACTCAAATTTTATGCATCTATGTAAGGTTGAGGGAACGCATCCCATGGCCCGGATCCAAGGACGACCCAACAATATATTATATTGGAACTCTCCCTCAAGGACATAGAAGAGTTCGGGTAAAGTACGTGGTCCTACCCGAATGTTGAGGATCACGGTGCCTAAGGTAGAAGTAATAGCGTCATTGAATGACCGCAACATGATGGGGTTGGCACACATGCAACTAGAAGGGATGTTCATCTGTTGGAAGGCTTTTGAAGAGATGATGTTTAGGCTAGCGCCCCCGTCAATCATAACCCGACGTACTCGAATGTCCCGGACGTAAGCGGAGATGAAAAGGGCAGGGTCAGGATCTTCTGTACCAAAGTCGACAATTTCATCTTCAGAGAAACTGACTGCAGCAGCTTGTTGTACGAGAGACGAAGTGGGTCAGGCGCAAAGTGGGTTGTTTGGTGAGAGAAGCAACGTGATTGGGTGTTAGAATGGAGGCGACAGGCAAGGTTTCATTAGGTAAAACCTCTATCCCTTGAAGGATCTCAACGAGAGCTTGTCGATGAGATTCAGAAGTCTGAATGAGATCATACAGTGTCATTTTTACGGGTGATTGGTGAAGCTGTTTAATCATATTTCGGTGGGCAATGCCATTAGAGACGGGATAGGCGGGTGCGAATGACCACTTTAGGTGGTGGTGCATTGGGATGTTTGACGGAGAAAGAGATGTCGCAGTGTGTCTTCTTTTGCTTTCTCATTGTTTTTCGCCCTCGAGCAATGACACTAATCATATTAATCTCGTAGACCTGAGATGAGGAAGATGGTGGGGATAACTCATGGTCTTCAAGAGGTGGGGTTGTAATAATGATAGATCTTGGTGAGGCGGGGACAGATGGTATAGGAGAGGGAATGGAAACTAAAGGTCTCTCCCTTCATAAGTTTTCTTTCTTAATCTTTCTATCCGGGAGAGGTGACTGGCGAAGGATGGTTTTTAGAGCTTTGCATCCCTCCACATCATGTCCTGGTGTGCGGTGATAAGCGCAGATTTTAGACTCATCGTAACCCATAGGTCGGGGCTTAGACGGGTCATAAGGTCTAAGTGGAGGTAGGGAAATGGTCGCATTCTCCACCAACATAGCAAGGATTTTGGCGTAAGATCCTTTGAGTGGGTCAAAATCGGAAGAGGATGAGGGTATTGATTGTGTGGGTTTTGGTAATGTTTGGGCATGATTGGTTCGCATGGGTGGTGGTTTAGCCGAGGGGTGTTGATACATGGTTTTTACTAAACGTGATTTCTTTGGCACAGAAGCTATGTTGGATGATGAGGCCGCAGATGATGTGGTATCAGAAAACAACCACGGGGAAATAGGAGTGACTGAAAACAAATCTTTTGATGATGGAATTTGTTTAGGGTTGATAGGTGGACAGGATACGCGGAGTGGCGGTGTTGCTATACCCTGGAATTTCTGTATAGGTGCGGAAGGCGTAGGTTGTTTTGAAGAAAACGCAGGAGGTATGATATATTGATGTAAGGTAGAGGGATGGGGTCCCAATATGGAAGGTAGGTATGACGATGATGGTTTTGATTGTGATAGGGGCACGGATTGAGTTTGTCTCCTAGGTGGTGGAGCGGATTTATTTTTGGATAGATCGAGTCGCTTAGGCGGGTGCGTTAGACTGGGCATTGGTGAGGTCCCAAGCGTAGGGGAAGATCTGGTTAAGTTGATAGAAGTGGATGGGGCATTTGGTAGAGGTGAGGGGGGTGAAGGTGAGAACAGGGGCATTTTAAGCTTCTGTAAGCACTTCGGGTATATGGTGGAGACATCAGGATCAGTCATTTGCATTTGAGTAGAAAAAGGGGTACTCAAACGTTCCCATAGGGCCTGTCTATCTTCTGTGGAATGACAGTCTCCAGGTGTGATTTGTAATTTTGGTATGGAAGAAAGGTGGGTTGTAATTCCAGTCCACCGCGGGTGTGACACAGGAGGTAGATGAGGCACTGTATCAATAGATGTTAAGAGGTCAACCGGTCGTTGAAAAGATTTAGGCGATGAGGGACTAATAGGTAGGAGGGCGTGTTCGAGGGGATCTGTCACGTTTAAAGAATGTGGTGATGTTAGTGTAAGAGATTTCTCATCTAAGGATGTCAAAAGGAGTGGCGAGCCTTCCTCTTGTGTAGCAAGAGTGGTAGAAGGGGACGTTTGGGAAATAGATAAATTAGATAGCATCCGCTCACAGTCTTGTAGGGATGTGGTGTAAGAAGACTCGTCGATGAGAAGAGAAGTCCGGGCAGTTAACTCTTCTATGGGTAAAGGAATGATTTCACTTTGGCTTGATGGTGGTGAAGGAGGTTCAAACTCCTGTGTTGGTGGAGAGGCTTGATTTAAAAATTTTTCAATAGAGGCTTTTGGCTGAGAATCGAAGACTGCATGGATCTCATGAACACTCTCCTCGGCTAAGATATCTTGGTTCACGTTACTGTTGGACGAGTGATTCGGGAATGGCTTGTTGAAAATTTTCAGATTTCGGTTAGCAGGGGCGTTAGGATTATCGAGGGTTATATCCCCTGCGTCAACCATTTCCTGCACTATGTTTTTCAACATCTTGCAGTTTTCATGACTATGTCCTTTTACGCGGTGAAAGTTACAAAAGTCATTTTCTTTGTACCAGGAAGGTATTGCGCGGGTGGAGTCAAACCCAGAGTGAGGTTTAACAGGGGGCAAGGTGATAGCCCCAGCTTTGAGCAATTTCTCCAGGATGACGCCATAAGTTTCTCCCAAGGGAGTGTAATTGGTGGGCTCGGCTTTGTACTTATAAGTGGTTTTCGGCGGAGTATTGGACGGTGTTTGAGATTTGACCATTACCGCGTGGACAACTCCTTTTGATTTAGAAGAAGTGGAAGCGTGAGGAGTGGTGGTGTTTGGCTTGTTGGTATAATCAGGAGTTCGGAAATTGGGGTTTTTGTTACGCAACCGCAATTTATCTTCTTCTAAGGCTCGAATTTCTAGTTTCCGAGCCATGGTAAAGGCCTCGTCGAATGTGCGGAAAGTTTGAATTTGGAGGGTAGGGGAGATGTGCTTAGCGCAGGCCCACGTAAATAGTTCGATGAGTTCGGTTTGAGGCAAGGCATACGTAAGTTGGTTGATAAGGCTCCGCCATCGTCCAACGAAATCTGCGATAGATTCGTCTTCAAATTGTTGAATGGCATAGAGGTCGGTAATAGATACTTTCTTGGCAATGTTAATGGAGAAATGATCCAAGAAAGACTAGGCAAGTTAGTTGGTTAAAAGAGAAGATTGAGTCTTTGGGTTAAAGCACTTCGTACCCTCCAAGCGCGGGCCTCGATAAGGACATGGGAAAGGTGCGGAGTAACAAGGCATCATCATGGGCAATCAAATAACAAGCATGTCTAAATGATCGCAAGTGTTGTTGAGGATCCTCTTTTTCGTTAAAACGAGTAGACTTTGGCAACTCCCATTGAGGAGGATATGAATGAAGGGGGACGAGAAGGGTGAATGGGCTCCCGACAAACTTGCTCGTATGTCAAGGTGCTACGACTTCGAAACGAAAGCCTGTGTTTTGCATTTTGTCCATCATTTGTTTGATGAAATCTGTGGTTGGATGAGATGATGGTGCCACAGAATAGGGATGTCCCATATAAGGTGTTGAGGTTACTGGATACGTGTATGGGAATGAAAAGGTAGGCGGAGCTTGAGAAGGAAAGCTCGTGTGAATAGGTGGCAGAGAGCAAGTCATGAATGGAGTGGTCTGAAAGAGAGATGAGATAGGCGTTGGTGGTAACGATACGTGGGGTCCAAGGTTAACCAAAGGAAAGCTAATCGGGGTCGTATGAACCCTCGAAGTGTCGGATTGGGAGACGGGGCTAGAGATGCAGGAAGTAAGGGTGTTATCGGGAGGAGTGGGAGCTAAATGAGCAGCTATACTAATAGGCATGCAATAAGGAGCCGACCATCGGGCGTACGGTCGGGGCATGAGACAAATAGTATCAGACAAAGTACTGGGATTAGCATCCAGAAATTTGGCAAAGTCCTTGTCTCCTACAGGAATTTGGGGGATCTCACTGGTGTCCGTAGGGTTCCCTATAGAATGTGAAGGGGGTGATTCAGGAAAAGACACAGAGCAGGCATGTGAAACCATGGCGGCGGCTTGCTTCCGAGTGATGACAACCATAGACAAGAACACACAGGAAAGTTTTAATCTATCAAGAACAAAAACAACCTCAGAATGATGAATTTGGCAAGTTGCTGGTTTGTCAGGGGCTGATGAAGACAGTAACCGATATCGGTTTAGTAACCGGTGTCGGTCACAGAGAAAACGACGTCGGTCCCTTAACCGATGCCGGTGTCAAAAGTCTAGGATAAGAAGATATAAAAGGCTGCTAATTTGATTTTTAGCAACGTTGAGTATATTTATCAACTTATTGATCACAGAAGACAAAGTATGATAGAGAAAACAAGATTTGAAAACAAGCAAGAGGCACACGCAAATCTAGAGACTAATCCTAGGGTTAATTTTAGTTATCGTGGGCTTATGCCTTTAGATGTAAGATGATGTCAGAATCCTAAACAACAAGACCTAGGGGAAATGTCAAGTTTGTTTTGGCTTATAAGGTTACCTCAATCAGGCGGAGGAATACCGTGGAAAAGGGGGGATGTTTGAGCTATTGTGTTAATTGTGAAGTGATTCGGTATGTGTTGTGCAGTGAAACTAAGGTTAATTTCCTGTCAATACCGTGGATATCACCCCCACGTGTATGACCTGTTACTTAATCTATGTTCACTAGAATTGAAGAACAACAAGCAGGAATGCAATGCACGTGTTTTAAACCCAAATCGAAAATTATATTCGATGAAGCAAGAGAGATGACTTTCACTAATGCGAAACTAGGAAAGCAAGACAAATTCTTTACGAAATATATAACAAAAGCAGCAACAGCAAATATGCTTCCTAAAATGAAAATAAGCAAGAGAAAGAAACCCAAAATGGGTCCCACCGGGCGTGCCAAAATGTTTCGCTCGGAATGTTTCGGCTTCTGGGAATAGAGTTGCTTCTATCCTTTCATTCCTTTTAGAAACAGATGAGGTTAGGGTTAGGAGGAATACCTGTTGAATGTCGAGATGGTGTGCGCGTACCGTAGAGAAAGATCAGGCTGACTGCGGAGAACTCCTTTTTGTCTTGGAAGGACTACCTGCAAATAAGAACACAAGACCACAAGATTTTGATTAAACAATAAATGAGGAAACTGCCTTGGGCCCAGGAAATATAAAACTTCCTTTCGAAGGTGGTCAGTTCCCCTGCTAATATGAATTAACACAAAAGACTTGCAAAATATCAATTAAATTGTTTCGTTAAACTGGGTAGGGGGAAATGCTGGTTTTCTGGTTTTGATCAGAGGAACCGATGCCGGTTACTGATAACCGATACCGGTGGGTTCTAGGATCTTCTTGGTAGCTATGGTGTTTGTAATGGCTGGTTTTTGGATGGTATTAGGAAATGGGATGATTAGAAGCAAAAGAATGACAGTTAGATGCAATGGCACGTTGGGTAGTGGATTCAGAAACGGATTTAGGAGGACTGAGATTCAAGAAGCATAAGCAATGTTATAACAAAGGACATGCAAGATGTGACTTACTGGTTTTGACCAAGATGCAAGTTGATCTCCTCTACTGCAAGCACTTCTGGTTTCTTTACTCGTCTCTGCTCTGTCAAGTGAAGATCTGGACTCTGTTCCTCGCTCGCAATGCTCTCTGTTGATCCAGAAATCCTTTTACTGATCTCCAAAATGAAATTCCGATCCGTTGTTTTGGTTTGGGGAGCCCATTTACAGGGAACCGATGGCGGTTACGTAACCGACGGCGGTCGAGTAGAACCAGCATCGGTAAGAAAAAAAGTAGGCTATTTTTAGTAAAATAGCCCGCCTTCCCCGCTTTTTCTCCGAGAGATCGGTTGTGGGCTTGGTCAAGTGCCTAGAAGGTCGGCTTTGGGTGTGAGTAAGGAGGCATTAGTTATGGATGTGAGTTTAGACCAAGTCACGGGTCTTATTTAGGTTAGTTTAGGGTTAGGGCTAGTCATGATGAGGTGGCAAAGTGAGGTGGCGGGTAAAGTGATGTGGATTTATCAATTACAAGGTAATTAATAAATAATTGTGTAAGGTTTAGGTAATGAGGTTAGATTGCGAGATGAGATGCGGGTCACAAGGGGTTGTAAGACACAAATTTGGTGTCTACAGGAAGCTAACAGAATCGAATCTTGGGAGCAGCTTTACAAAACTCCTCAAGTATGTACCGCAGTATCAAACTGACGAGAAGTTCAGAATATGGAAATTCATCATGGGATTGAATCCCGTGATAGGGGGAGAGGTCAATGTTCACAGTCCAACCACTATGGAAGGAGTTGTTGAAAAGGCCATAAGGCAAGAATAGAAATTAAAGGCTATTTCTACTCATAAAGAGGAAGTGCGGAAGAAGACTGCAAACCCTTCTTCAACCTCTCTTGCACCCAAAAAGGGACCATGGAAAAAGTTTGGAAACAAAAGTAAGTTTCCAGGGGATAATAGTAAGAAAGCAGTGGCAACTAAGCCTACTGGAAATGTAAGGGATAATTTTGCTAAAAATTATAACAATGGGCAGAAGCCCTATGGAGGACAACGTGACAATTACAAGACTGGAGGAAATTTTGAGCCTAAAAAGGGACCTGTAGGAGGCTGCTACAATTGTGGCAAAGACCACTACACAAATCAATGCCCTTTGAAGAAGGATGATCATAATCAGCAGCATAAGATACATGCTGCAGTAGCAGACAAGCAAGCTGAAAAGCAAGTGACACCTATAGAAGTTCCGGGTAAGTTATTTGGCATACCTGTCACTATTCTTTTTATCTGGGGCTACTCTTGAATGTTTTATTTCTAATAAACTTGCTTCTAAACTTAAAAGAAAAGCTAGAAAAATGGATAAATCTTGGACTGTACAGTATGGTAATAACTCTGTTCATACAGTGAGTATGTGTCTTTTTGGGGCAGTCCTTGACTTACCTAATTTCTCCATGGAAGTTGACCTCTATGTTACACCTTTGGGATCATATGACATTGTCATCGGTGTCAATTGGTTAGCTGACCATAAAGCAAAAGTAGACTGCTATGAAAAGAACATAAAATGTTTAGATGATTAGCTGGAAACAACAGAGATTCAAGGTGTGAAACGGGAAATTTCAGTTAGAAAATTGTCAGCTATGCAGCTTAAAAAGGCTAAGAATAAAGGATGTACCCTTTATGCAGTAAAGATATCTGAATTTTCAGAAGAAGATGATGATTTCATGAAACAATTTCCTCTATTACAAAGTTTCAGGGATGTTTTTCCTGAGGAATTACCAGGGTTACCACCCAAGAGAGAATTTGACTTCACCATCGAAATCAAACCAGGAACGAAACCTATTTCTAAAGTGCCTTATAGGATGACTACTACAGAGTTAGTCGAGCTTAAGGCACAGTTGCAAGAACTTTTGTCTAAAGGTTTGATTAGACCAAGTGTTTCACCTTGGGGAGCACCTGTAATATTTGTGAAAAAGAAGGATGGAACGCTTAGGCTGTGTATTGATTATCGGATGTTGAACAAAGCAACAATCAAGAACAGATATCCACTTCCTAGTATCGACGATCTATTTGATCAGATGCGTGGAGCAGCGGTTTATTCTAAGATAGATATTCGATCTGGCTATCATCAGTTAAGGATTAGAGAAGAAGATATTCATAAAACATCTTTCCAAACAAGGTACGAACATTATGAATTCACGGTTCTACCCTTTGGATTAACTAATGCACCTGCAGCCTTTATGAATTTAATGAACAATATTTTTCAAGAATATCTGGACAAGTTTGTACTTGTATTCTTGGATGATATTCTCATTTATTCTAAAAGCGTTGAGGAGCACAATGAGCATTTAAAGATAGTTTTGGGAATTTTGAGAAAAAGAAATTTGTATGGTAAGTTATCCAAATGTTCTTTCTTTGATTCATAAGTTCACTATTTGGGTCATGTCATAAGTAAAGAAGGAATTGCTATAGATCCTTCAAAAATAGTGGCAATAACTGAGTGGCCTGCACCAAAGAATGTGCACGAAGTAAGAAGCTTCATGGGTCTTGCTGGTTACTATAGAAAATTTGTTAAGGATTTTTCTAAAGTAGCTGCACCAATAACTTCATTATAGAAGAAGGATAAGAAATTCATATGGAATGATAAGTGCGAAGCGGCTTTCAAAATTCTGAAAGACCAGTTGACTTCTGCACCTATATTAGCTATACTAGACCCTAATGGGAGTTTTACTGTTGTAACGGATGCTTCTGGGGAAGGCCTTGGAGGTGTTTTGCTACAAAATGATCAAGTCATAGCATATGAAAGTAGAAAACTTAAGTTACATGAACTGAATTATGCTCCTCATGATTTGGAGCTTGCTGCAATTGTTCATGCACTTCAAGTCTGGAGACACTATTTACTTGGGAAACCTTTTGAGTTGAAAACTGACCACTTGGGGTTGAAATATATTTTCACTCAACCTAATCTTAATGCCAGACAGAGAAGGTGGTTAGAATTTTTATCACAATATGATTTTGATATTAGCTATATCAAAGGGAAGGAGAATAGAGTAGCTGATGCTCTAAGTCGTAGGAGGCACATTTCTGCTCTTATAACATTAAGAACTCAGTTTAAGGATGAAGTAAAAAGTGCCTCAGAATCAGATGCATATTTTCTACAAGTAAAAGCAGCGCTTGCTACAGAACCAAAGGATATAAGGTATAAAGGTTTTCATTTTGATAATGAAGGAATCTTGCGTTATGAAAACAGGGTATACGTACCTATGCTGAATGACTTGAGGAAGAAGTTGTTAGTTGAATTTCATAATTCACCTTTCTCTGGACACCCAGGTATCACAAAAATGCTTGCTGATCTGAAACAACAATACTTTTGGAAAGGTATGAAAAAGGATGTCATTGATTTTGTGACTCATTGTTTGGAATGTCAGCGGGTTAAGGCAGAACATATGCACCCTGCTGGACTGTTATATCCTCATAGCATACCACAGTACAAATGGCAAGTAATAACCATGGACTTTGTACAAGGGTTACCCATGTCCAGGAACAAACATGATGTTATCCTGGTAGTTGTAGATAAACTAACTAAGGTAGCTCATTTCATCGCTGGAAATCTAAAGGATGATTCACAGTGCTAGCTAAAAAATTTGTACACGAAATTTTCAGGTTGCATGGTTTACCTAATTGATTATATCGCGAGGATCCTAGAATGACGTCAAGATTTTGGCAAACGCTTAACGCAGCTCTTGGAACGAAACTAAACTTCAGTTCTACATATCATCCGGAAACGGATGGACAAACTAAGAGGGTAAATCAAGTGTTGGAGGACATGTTGCGAATGTATTGCATGGATCAATAGTATAAATGGGAAGAGTATCTTCCATTAGTTGAGTTCGCATACAACAACACTTATCACTCATCTCTTAAAATGGCACCATTTGAAGCACTTTATGGAAGAAAGTGCAGAACTCTGTTAGTTGGGATAGTGTTGAGGATAGAGTGGTAATTAGACCAGAGATTCTCACTAAAATGGAACAGCAAGTTACGCTGATTCGTGAACGATTAAAGGAAGCAGCGGATAGACAAAAGAGCTATGCTTACATTAAGTAGATTGATCACAGATTTGAACTTGGTGAGAAGGTTTTTCTTCGTGTTAAACCCAGAAAGAGTTCTATAACTTTTGGCAAGGCTGCCAAGTTGTCACCTCGATTTGTGGGACCTTTCAAAATTGTCGAAATAATCAATCCTGTAGCTTATCGATTAGCATTACCACCTGCTTTATCTCGCATGCATGATGTTTTCCATATTTCTTTGCTTAAGAAATATGTTTCAGATCTGTCACATGTTTTAAATTGGAATTCCTTACAGGTCCAAGACCCAGGAATAATCGTGGTTAAACCCACACGAGTGTTGGAAAGTCGCAATCGTGCATTTGAGAAATTGTCAAATCACAGCAATGTAAGGTCTAGTGGGACCAGTTTAACGAAGAAAGTGCAACTTGGGAAAATTTGGAAGAGATGAAGATTGCTTTTCCTTCTCTTTTTCAACAGAATGAAATCTATTGACAAAACATTTCTTTTATGAACTTATATTTTTTTAAAGTTTATATGAAAGCCAGATGGAGGAAAACATTATTCAGGCTGAATAAAATGTGTTGTGACATTGATTTCTGGAACTATTCAAGTTGGAAAATAGTCGCATTGTTTTGTGAACTAATAAATTGGTTGACCTGAAGGTTAATCGAATATGTAATCATCGGGATGATGAATCTTTTAGGAGGGAAGCATGTAACACCTTGGACTGTAGTTACTTCCTCCTGAGCATACAAGTGTTGATATGTGATTTCTTTTGAAAGGATGTGTTCCCTTGATTGAGAAGTCATGCTTGATATGTACTGTATCTTCTTTGCAAATTGCAGATCTTTGACTGAGTCGGAATATGATTGGACTCTTTTATTTCTTTCATTTTACACCTGAGTTTAATCTGATCTCGGAATGAATTATGGAGTTATCCATCTATAAGACCTAGCCTTGGATCAGTGGTATTGATCCAAGTGGTGCTTTAAGTTTATTCGTGATGAATTAAAATTATAGACCTTAAGCAGGTTGCAAGGTCTGGATGCATTGAATAAGCTAGTCCGGAGCATAACTCAGGCTGATCATGTTAAATGAACTGGTGCCCGATATCGTAATATACCTGGAAGGTCTTGATCGTGGACCAGGTAATAATTCAGTTACATATAATTCAATAGCCTAATGGCGGTATGGGGAGTGAACCACATTCGTGAATGTATGTTGTAGGTTATTTTTCTGAGCATTTGAAATATTAGACCTAAAGCTGGATTTATTAAGGTTAGTAACCTAAAGCTAAGCTTTAACCTAGGAATTAGATTAGTGTTAATCTAACCTAGACCGAAGCTATAAGCTAATGTTCTATGTTAGTATCTATGTGTAAAGAGGTTAGACTAAGTGTTATCCTAAATCCTAACCTAAGTTACTAACCTAACTATGAACAAGGAAGAAAGGGGACATATGGAAAGGTGCGAACCATGGGGCGCGAGTTTCTATGGCATTAAATACATGGATAAGCATGAGGGACGGGTAATTTGGTAGAAGTTTTAACAGCTAACTAGAGCCGACGTGGCGAGTCGCCAAAGTTAGAAATGGTCTTTGATGTGCATTTGTCCATCGCCAACTATGGCGGTCGGTGGCAATGGAAATTTAGCGGGAAATTTGGAGTAAATGTCATTTATGAATTCGGTTGGAGCTCGGGTTTCACAAGAAGGCATGCAAAATGGAAAGTTAGTAGTTTGTTTGGTTTTCATGCGCTCGGTTTTCCTCTGTCGATCACCTTTGGTTCTTCTTTTGATCTTCTTGGAGTTGCATGGCAAATATGAGTGTAACTCACTCTTTCCTCCTGCAAGGAAAATTTATAAGTCATGGTAATAGCAAATTTTTGTTGGTGGATCTAACTTGGAAAAGGAGGAGAAGGTTTGAGCTCTTTCAGTGGTCTGCTTCGAAATTTTAAGCAAATAACCAGGCATGTTAGGCCCTAACCTTTAAAAATCTTGCTTTCTTTCAAGTGATTTCATTAGAACAACTCTGTTCAGATGATTTTTGGATTCAGTTGGTTTTTATGATAAGCTGTGCGTGATTTTGTTGCTATATCTTCTTACTGGCTCGATTTTTCAATAAAACCCTTAACGGGTGTGTGTTGTGTTTCGAACTGTTGCACTATCTTGTTGGGTTTTGCATTTCGGTTAGAATTAAAGAAATGCTTGCAAGGAAAAATACACGAATTCGGCTTGTGGGAGTTCATGCATTGTTTTCTTGTTTGATTGATCGATACCTTCTTTGTTTTCACTTGTTGAGAAGGATACTGTTGAAACTCTTGAAGGTGCATGATATATCAACTTCTGTATATGATATGTCATGGGTAATATACGTTATTGATGTTGTTGAACTTCATTAAACAAAATTATGTCTTGTTTTCTGAGGAAGTACAGTTGTGAATGCATCTTGTTATTGAATACTTGAGTTGATAGTATTTTGACTTCTGAAGGAGTTTTTGATGGAGAATATTACTTGGGTTTGACTTATTTTAAACCATTGATGCGTATGTTATGTTTTCCTCTCTGTGTAACTTAGAGCGGATATTGTTTTTTTGGGCTCAGTTGGAATCCTTGTTACTTAACCAGTATTTTGCTTCTGTATAGGCCTGAACAGTGAATATTATCATTAAAATGCATTCATCTTGTATAGCGGCTTCTGTAGAAGTTTATTTGTAAAATACCACATGGGTAAGACCTCTTTTTTATCCTGGAGGCGTATATTATGTTTTCCTTCTGAATTTTCTCAGTTGTGAATACTGTTGTGAAATTCTTGAGTCGTGGTCTCATGAAATCAATTTCAGTATAAACCTGTTTAGAGCATTAGTGGTATGGATACAGTTAGAGAATTGAAATGATGCGAAGTGGCTTGATTTTCGATTTAACCTTCGCTATACATGTATAACGTTCGGACTCTTATTTTAATTTCTCGTGTTCCTTCTGTCTGTCGTTGTGGAAAGTAAAGGAAGAGTTTTCTTTTCATAACTTACTTGGTTGAGACCTTGTTGAAATTGTTTCTGAAAACGACTCCTTGTTAGTCATGGCTGTGTTATTTTAAATTTTGTTCCAGTTATTGAGGCTGTGTGTGTTGTGTGGATTCAGTATGAATATCTCTACATAGGCATAGGGAAAACATCATTTGTTTTAATGTTGTTGAGCCTCTTGGTTATTGTGATAAAAGGTTGTTTTTTTATTACGGCCTTGGAAACTAAGTCCTCGCAGAGTTTTAGTTGGGATGAGATTGAGTTTGTCACGTTCTTTGGGTGGAATTGTAGTCGTGCTTTTGCATAGTTACATCTTCTAATAGTATGAATATCAGTCTTGAACTTGATGAACTCAAGAGCTGATTTTGTACCTCGACAAGCGATG
This sequence comes from Taxus wallichiana var. yunnanensis, assembly GCA_018340775.1. Taxonomy (NCBI): domain Eukaryota; kingdom Viridiplantae; phylum Streptophyta; class Pinopsida; order Cupressales; family Taxaceae; genus Taxus; species Taxus wallichiana. Next base: position 1,065,994,673 of record CM031240.1, read on the forward strand.
AAATTGATACTCTTCTCATTTGTTGATTGTATGGAAGGTTATGTGGAGTGCATTAATAGATTCTCATTCTTGTCTTGGCATGAAATCTACTATATTTCTTGGAGGCTACAGGAAGTTGTTATCATCCCATTCTTACAAAGCGTGGTTCTTCTTATGGTCTCGTTTGACTTATTAGCATGCGTATAAGGTGAGTTCTTACTTTAAGGAGGCAGTGCTGATCATGAGCATGATTGGAAGGGAAATATGAATGACTCGTTTTCTTTCTCTTACATTTGTAAAGTATATGTTGATATATATTTTTATCTAACTGTTGGAACTATTTTAACTACTGCTGGAATCATGGGTTGTTATGATATTCATTTTACTATGATGAATGTAATGATCTGTCTGATGTTTGTTGTCCTGGGGATTCAGATGGATAGTTGTCTCAGATACTTTCGTTCTTCTTGATCCCTAATATTTTGATGAAATATGTTTACTTGTTGGGTGAATTGATCTCATTTAAACAGGGTGTTTAATGAAAACAATTGATGGATTGCAATTGTTTTAAGAGTTAGTGCTTATCATGCTCAGTTCATCGAACTGACCCATGTTGACAATTTTTGCAGATGGATGCCGTAAGTGGTAAAAGCACGCAGATCTGATAGGATGATCAGATTGTTTAATTTGATTTTAAGTTGAAATACAGCTTGATTTTCTAAATGTACTATATGAGGAAAGATGTTCTTTTTCCGTAGAGTATTGTATCAAGTATGTTGAATGCATAAAATGTATTTGATTAGTTCTGAAAGGAATGGAAATTGATATTTGTTACTTATGTGTTTGTATTCTTATCTTGATAGTTTGACCTTCTTCGGTTCAAATATCTTGAGAGCATTGTTATTATTGTATAATTTGGAGACTTTTGTGATTGTCAATGTAAGCTTGCAAGAATATGAGACTGAATTCGTTTGATTGTTTAGCAGTTCAGTATGTTCTATCTGAAGCTAAATTGAAATTTAGATCACTGTCTTTCTGAAAGATAGGGTTAAAATAAACCTAAGCAGAATGCTAAACAAGCTGAATTAAATTATTAATCCCTAGTCTTGATTAAGCCAGGACAACATTTAATTGGATTCTTAATCATTATATCTTGATACTTATAAGTATGATATAAATTCAGTAATGAGAACTGAAATAAACCAAAAAGGGTTTCTGTTGGCAATCACATGTGAAGATTATGGGTTATTGCCCAATTTCGTGATTTATAATTATGTATATTCTATGAACTCCTTGATGGAACCTTAGCCTTAATAACTTCTCTGTGTAAAGGATTTTATTAAGAAAGGTCATTCTAAGGTGAGGAACCCAGGGATCGGGAAAGGCTAACCTTAGGGGAACGTCTTTTAATATAATTTAAACTCAATGTGTGTAACGCTTATTAATAAGTAGATCTTTTCGAGGTGGATTTAAAGGTTGACGGCACAAGTCAACTGCAGGGTTGTACCTTCGAGAAGATTAGGATCTTCTCAAAGATACAACAATGCAGGTGTGACTTATGACGACACCCTTTGCATTGATCATTAAGATTTACACCTTAACTCGAACAAGTTACTCTGGGACCGATTAGAAATGTGGTCACGTTATAAGGCTACCTAGGAGACTCGGGGTATCTTGACACACTGGTTTAACTAGGGTTGACCCAGTATGTCATCGTATCCCTAGTCCTCGGGAGCGTCCATATAACGTTGTCACCTTACTAATCCATTTCCGAGTGAATAACTTGGGATAGGAGGGACTGACAGAAGTCATTATAAGACATTCTACATAACATAAGAATGGGGTGAAGGACATATTCCAGATTGACGAGTATGCCGTTAAGGAATACGAGACATAAGTAGTATGTTTCAAATGTTTGGCCAAAGTATCGCAAGCTACTGATTGCGTTGTCCTGAGTCACCTGGTCTAGGGGATGAGATGCTGATGAATAATGGTAACAATTATTCAGTTAGGTTCCTTGGACAGAGCATTCTGAATCCCAGAATAGGGAAGAGAACCGCGAGAGTGAAGTGTTAAATGAAAACTCCAACTCTTATTACTCATGAATAGATCGGTAGATTACCGAGTCATGGAATGAATAGATCGGAGGTACTCCGAGTCATTACAGCTGCATATGGTTATCTGTTATAAGAATGGTTATTTGATTTGTGAGTTCTAAATTATGTATTTAGAACCTGGAAGCATTTATCAAAAAAAAATTGACTTGTTCTAATGTATAAAATGAGGATGTTACACGGTTGGAATATTTAACTTATATTTATCTTGTATATCGGCTTCTGTAGAAGCTTTATCGTGAATACTGTTGTTCGAATTCAGTTGAAATCCTTGATAGGTAACCAGTGTTTCTGCTTCTGTATAAGCCTGATTATGAACACTTATTGTTTTTGGCTCTGTTGGATTCCTTAATGTATAGATAGATATCATGTATCTTGGCCTCTATAGAAGTGGGTCGTGAATACCATACTTATCAACCTCTGAATGAGTTCAGATGTGAATACGGTATGTTATGTTTCCTTTCTGAATAATTCCAGTTAAACGAGGCTGTGCATGTTGCGTGGATTTCGTATGAATATCTCTACATAGTCATAGGGAAACATCAATTGCTTTAATGTTAATGAGTCTCTTGTTGACTGCGATAAAAGAGAAGTTCTTTTGATTTCGACCTTGGATCTAAAGCCTTACAGTGTTAGTAGGGATTAGAATGAGTTGTATGTTGCTGAGAGGGATTGTTGTCGTGTTTGTGCGTGATTACGTCTTTGTTGTTGAGGTTTTCTTGTCTTGTGCTTGACTGAGATAAAGAGTTAATAGTTGTGCCTTGACAAGTGATTGCGCTAGCTATTTTCTCGTTCCTATAATAATATGGAAGGTTATGTGGAGTCTATTTAGGATAGAATACTCATCACTGCCTTGGCGCGAGAGCTCTTGATCTTGCTAGTAAGCTACGAGGATATTGTTTAATTTAAATTTTAACCAAACTGTGATGCTTCGGTGGTCTCGTCGATTTATTCGCATGTGTTTAATGTGAATGCTTTTCTCTTGGAGAGCGATGACGATCATGAGCTAGTTCTGAGGGAAATATGTATGATTCGTTTTATTTCTCTTCTGTTGTAAAGTATAGGTTGATATAATTTTTATCTAACTTTTGGAATTGTTCTAACATGCTGATGGAATCATGAAAGGTTATGATATTCATTTATTATGTTGAATATATTAGTCCGTCTGATGTTGCTGTCCTTGGGATTCAGATGGATAGTTGTTTAGATGCATTTGTCTTCTTGGTCACTAACGTTTTGATGAAATATTTGAAAGGTATCTAGGACTATTTAGTGACTATAATATGAGTTACGCGTTTATAGTCATGTTTGTATTACAAGAGCATAGTCTGAAATATGTTTACTTGTTTGGTGAAATGATCTCATTTAAACAGGTTGTTTAATGAAAACAGTTGGTGGATTGCAATTGTTTTAAGAGTTAGTGCTTATCATGCTCAGTTCATCGAACTGACCCATGTTGACAATTTTTGTAGATGGTTGCCGTAAGTGGTAAAAGCACGCAGATCTGATAGGATGTTCAGATTGTTTAATTTGGTTTTATGATGAATTACAACTTGATTCTCTAAATGTACTATATGAGGAAAGATGTTCTTTTTCCGTTGAGTATTGTATCAAGTATGCTGAATGCATAAAATGTATTTGATTAGTTTGAAAGGAATGGAAATAGATATTTGATACTTATATGTTTGTATTCGTATCTTGATAGTTTGACCTTCTTCGGTTCAAATGATCTTAAGAGCATTGTTATTATTGTATAATTTGGAGACTTTTGTGATTATCAATGTAAGCTTGCAAGAATATGTGACTGAATACTTATGATTGTTTAACAGTTCTAGTATGTTCTATCTAAAGCTAAATTGAAATTTAGATCACTGTCTTCTGGAAGCTAGGGTTAAAATAAACCTAAGCAGGACGCTAAACAAGTTGAATTAAATTATTAATTCCTAGTCTTGATTAAGCCAGGACAACGTTTAATTGGATTCTTAATCACTATATCTCGATACTAATAAGTAAGATATAAATTCAGTTATGAGAACTGAAATAAACCAAAAAAGGGTTCGGTTGGCAATCACATGTGAAGATTATGGGTTATTGTCCAATTTCGTTGATTTAGAATTATGTATATTCTATGAACTCCTTGATGGGACCTCTAGTCTTAATAACTTCTCTTGTGTATTGGGTTTTATTAAGAAAGGTCATTCTAAGGTGAGGAACCCAGGGATTGGGAAAGACTACCCTTAAAGGGAGCGTCTTATGGTATAATTTAACTCAACGTATGTAACACTTTTTAATAAGTAGATCTTTTCGAGGCGGATTTAAAGGTTGACGGCACAAGTCAACTGCAGGGTTGTACCTTCGAGAAGATTAGGATCTTCTCAAAGATACAACAATGCAGGTGACTTATGATGACACCCTTTGCATTGATCATTAATATTTACACCTTAAACTCGAACAAGTTACTCTGGGACCGATTAGGAATGTGGTCACGTTATAAGGCTGCCTAGGAGACTCGGGGTATCTTGACACACTGGTTTAACTAGGGTTGACCCAGTATGTCATCGTATCCCTAGTCCTCGGGAGCATCCATATAACGTTGTCACCTTACTAATCCATTTCCGAGTGAATAACTTGGGATAGGAGGGACTGACAGAAGTCAGTATAAGACATTCTACATAACATAGGAATGGGGTGAAGGACGTATTCTAGATTGACGAGTATGCCGTTAAGGAATACGAGACATAAGCAGTATGTTTCAAATCTTTGGCCAAAGTATCACAAGCTGCTGATTGCGTTGTCCTAAGTCACCTAGTCTAAGGGATGAGATGCCGATGAATAATGGTAACAATTATTCAGATAGGTTCCTTGGACAGAGCATTCTAAATCCCAGATTAGGGAAGAGAACCGCAAGAGTATTGTGTTAAAGTGAAAACGCCAACTCTTAATACTCATGAATAGATCGGTAGATTACCGAGTCATGGAATGAATAGATCGGAGGTACTCCGAGTCATTACAGCTGCATATGGTTATCTGTTATAAGAATGGTTGTTTTGATTTGTGAGATCTAAATTATGTATTTAGAACTAGGAAGCATTTATCAAAAAAAAAAATTACTTGTTCTAATATATAAAAATGAGGATGTTACATCTTGGTATCAGAGCTGAAGGTTGCAGCTCTTGGGCCTATTGTGTCCATAATCTGATGAAAACCTGAATTTTCTTGTAACAGAAAATGGTTAGAACAAGAGGGAACGTTGCGAATAATGCTCCACTGAAGGAGGGGGGCGGAAACAACCCAAAAATTGATGAGATCCTTGCTGCCCTATTGGACACAAGAGATCGTTTAGCTGTACTTGAACAACAGGTGATGGGAAATGAGGAGGATGAAGAAGCTGGTAATAACAATCAGCAACCTCCTAAGGACAACCTCGATATGGGTGTTGATGTTAATCTTTGGGAATGCACTTGTCCAACCGAGAAAACAAAAAGGCCGGGTTAGCAAGCAGAACTCACTAATGATATAAAAGGATAAGTCCACCTAAGTATGATGGCACCACATTAGGAGATGGAGGTGAGAAGCCAGGTGTGAAATGGAGAAGTACTTTACAATAAGAAACTTCTCTCGAGGAAACCAAAGCTATTTGGGGATCCTATCGGCTTTCCCACGAAGCATCTTCGTGGTGGGATAGCCGTAAAAGCGAGCTAAATATTGATGAGACCAATATTACTTGGGATCAATTTAAAGGCTATTTTAGGCAACGTTGGCTGCCACAACTTTTCTATGATCGAGAAAATGACAGAATTCAGAACTTAGCTCAAGGAAGCTAACAGTGGCCGAATCTGGGAGCGGTTTACAAAACTCCTCAAGTATGTGCGCATAGTATCAAAGCGGCGAGAAGTTTAGAATATGGAAATTCATCATGGGATTGAATCCCATGATAGGGGAGAAGGTCGATGTTCACGGTCCAACCACTATGGAAGGAGTTGTTGAAAAGGCCATAAAACAAGAACGAGAAACTAAAGGCTATTTCTGCTCATAAGGAGGAAGTGCGAAAGAAGGCTGCAAACCCTTCTTCAACCTCTCTTGTACCCAAACAGGGACCATGGAAAAAGTTTGGAAACAAAAGTAAGTTTCAGGGGATAATAGTAAGAAAGTAGTGGCAACTAAGCCTGCTGGAAATGTAAGGGATAATTTTGCCAAAAATTATAACAATGGGCAGAAGCCCTATGGAGGACAACGTGACAATTACAAGGCTGGAGGCAATTTTGAGCCTAAAAAGGGACCTGTAGGAGGCTGCTACAATTGTGGCAAAGACCACTACACAAATCGGTGCCCTTTGAAGAAGGATGATCATAATCAGTGACATAAGATACATCTTTGCAAAGATATGCAGAGACAAGTAAGTGAAAAGCAAGTGACACCTATAGAATTTCGAGTAAGTTATTTGGCATACTGTCACTATTCTTTTTGATACGAGAGCTACTAAATGTTTCACTTCTAATAAACTTGCCTCTAAAATTAAGAGAAAAGCTGGAAAAATGGATAAATCTTGGACTGTATAGTATGGTAATAACTCTGTTCATACAGTGAGTATGTGTCTTTTTGGGGTAGTCCTTGACTTACCTAATTTCTCCACGGAAGTTGACCTCTATGTTACACCTTTGGGATCGTATGACATTGTCATCGGTGTCAATTGGTTAGCTGACCATAAAGCAAAGGTAGACTGCTATGAAAAGAACATAAAATGTTTAGATGATCAGCTAGAAACAACAGAGATTCAAGGTGTGAAACGGGAAATTTCAGTTAGAAAATTGTCAGCTATGCAACTTAAAAAGGCTAAAAACAAAGGATGTACCCTTTATGCAGTAAAGATATCTGAATTTTCAGAAGAAGATGGTGATTACATGAAACGATTTCCTCTGTTACAAAGTTTCAGGGATGTTTTTCCTGAGGAATTACCAGGGTTACCACCTAAGAGGGAATTTGACTTCACCATCGAAATCAAACCAGGAACAGAACCTATTTCCAAAGCACCTTATCGGATGACTACTATAGAGTTAGTCGAGCTTAAGGCATAGTTGCAAGAAATTTTGTCTAAAGGTTTGATTAGACCAAGTGTTTCACCTTGGGGAGCACCCGTAATATTTGTGAAAAAGAAGGATGGAACACTTAGGCTGTGTATCGATTATCGGATGTTGAACAAAGCAACAATCAAGAACAGATATCCACTTCCAAGGATCGACGATCTATTTGATCAGATGTGTGGGGCAGCGGTTTATTCTAAGATAGATCTTTGATCTGGTTATCATCAGTTAAGGATTAGAGAAGAAGATATTCATAAAACAACTTTCCGAACAAGGTACGGACATTATGAATTCACGGTTCTACCCTTTGGATTAACTAATGCACCCGCAACCTTTATGAACTTAATGAACAATATTTTTCAAGAATATCTGGACAAGTTTGTACTTGTATTCTTGGACGATATTCTCATTTATTCTAAAAGCGTTGAGGAGCACAATGAGCATTTGAAGATAGTTTTGGGAATTTTGAGAAAAAGAAAGTTGTATGGTAAGTTATCCAAATGTTCTTTCTTTGATTCAGAAGTTCACTATTTGGGTCATGTCATAAGTAAAGAAGGAATTGTTGTAGATCCTTCAAAAATAGTGGTAATAACTGAGTGGCCTGCACCAAAGAATGTGCACGAAGTAAGAAGCTTCATGGGTCTTGCTGGTTACTATAGAAAATTTGTTAAGGATTTTTCTAAAGTAGCTGCACCAATAACTTCATTGCAGAAGAAGGATAAGAAATTCATATGGAATGATAAGTGTGAAGCGGCTTTCAAAAGTCTGAAAGGCCAGTTGACTTCTGCACCTATATTAGTTGTACCAGACCCTAATGGGAGTTTTACTGTTGTAACGGATGCTTCTGGGGAAGGCCTTGGAGGTGTTTTGCTACAAAATGATCAAGTCATAGCATATGAAAGTAGAAAACTTAAATTACATGAGCTGAATTATGCTCCTCATGATTTGGAGCTTGCTGCCATTGTTCATGCACTTCAAGTCTGGAGACACTATTTACTTGGGAAACCTTTTGAGTTGAAAACTGATCACTTAGGACTGAAATATATTTTCACTCAGCCTAATCTTAATGCTAGACAGAGAAGGTGGTTAGAATTTTTATCACAATATGATTTTGATATTAGCTACATCAAAGGGAAGGAGAATAGAGTAGCTGATGCTCTAAGTCGTAGGAGGCACATTTCTGCTCTTATAACATTAAGAACTCAGTTTAAAGATGAGGTAAAAAGTGCCTCAGAATCTAATATTTACTTTCAGCAAGTAAAAGCAGCGCTTGCTGCAGAACCTAATGATGAAAGGTATAAAGGTTTTCATTTTGATGATGAAGGAATCTTGCGTTATGAAAACAGAGTATATGTACCTATGCTGAATGATTTGAGAAAGAAGTTGTTAGTTGAATTTCATAATTCACCTTTCTCTGGACACCCGGGTATCACAAAAATGCTTGCTGATCTGAAACAACAATACTTTTGGAAAGGTATGAAAAAGGATGTCATTAATTTTGTGACTCATTGTTTGGAGTGTCAGTGGGTTAAGGTAGAACATATGCACCCTGCTAGACTGTTATATCCTCATAGCATACCGCAGTACAAATGGCAAGTAATAACCATGGACTTTGTACAAGGGTTACCCATGTCCAGGAATAAACATGATGTTATCTTGGTAGTTGTAGATAAACTAACTAAGGTAGCTCATTTCATCGCTGGAAATCTAAAGGATGATTCACCAGTGCTGGCCAAAAGATTCGTACATGAAATTTTCAGATTACATGGTGTACCAGAATTGATTATATCTAACAGGGATCCTAGAATGACGTCAAGATTTTGGCAAACGCTTAACATAGCTCTTGGAACGAAACTAAACTTGATTACGCATATCATCGGAAACGGATGGACAAACTGAGAGGGTAAATCAAGTGTTGGAGGACATGTTGCGAATGTATTGCATGGATCAACAGTATAAATGGGAAGAGTATCTTCCATTAGTTGAGTTCACATACAACAACACTTATCACTCATCTCTTAAAATGGCACCATTTGAAGCACTTTATGGAAGAAAGTGCGAGAACTCTGATGTTATTTGGGATAGTGTTGAGGATAGAGTGGTAATTGGACCGAGAGATTCTCACGAAATGGAATAGCAAGTTAAGCTGATTCGTGAAGCGATTAAAAGAAGCGTGGATAGGCGAGAAGAGCTATCTTTGACCTTAAGCGGGTTGATCGAAGGTTTGAGCTTGGTGAGAAGGTTTTTCTTCATGTTAAACCCAGAAAGAGTTCTATAACTTTTGGCAAGGCTGCCAAGTTGTCACCTCGATTCGTGGGACCTTTCGAAATTGTCGAAATAATCAATCCTGTAGCTTATCATTTAGCATTACCACCTGCTTTATCTCGCATGCATGATGTTTTCCATATTTCTTTGCTTAAGAAATACATTTCAGATCTGTCACATGTTTTAAATTGGAATTCCTTGCAGGTCCAAGACCCAGGAATAATCGTGGTTAAACCCACATGAGTGCTGGAAACTCACCAATTGCATTTGAGAAATCATGAAATATAGCAATGTAAGGTCCAGTGGGACCAGTTTAACGAAGAAAGTGCAACTTGGGAAAATCTGGAAGAGATGAAAATTGCTTTTCCTTCTCTTTTTCAACAGAATGAAATCTGTTGACAAAACATTTCTTTTATGAACTTATTTTTTTTTAAGTTTATATGAAAGCCAGATGGAGGCAAACATTATTCAGGCTGAATAAAATGTGTTGTGACATTGATTTCTGGAACTATTTAAGTTGGAAAATAGTCGCATTGTTTTGTGAACTAATAAATTGGTTGACCTGAAGGTTAATCGAATATGTAATCATCGGGACGATGAATCTTTTAGGAGGGAAGCATGTAACACCCTGAACTGTTGTTACTTCCTCCTGAGCATTCAAGTGTTGATATGTGATTTCTTTTGTAAAAGGATGTGTTCCTTTGATTGTGAAGTCATGCTTGATATGGACTGTATCTTCTTTGAAATTACAGATCTTTGACTGAGTCGGAATATAATTGGACTCTTTTAATTCTTTCATTTTACACCTGAGTTTAATCTGATCTCGGAATGAATTATGGAGTTATCCATCTATAAGACCTAGCCTTGGATCAGTGGCATTGATCCAAGTAATGCTTTAAGTTTATTTGGGATGAACTAAAATTATAGACCTTTCGCGAGTTTGCGAGTCGAATGCAGATGCGTTGAATAAAGCATTTGGAGTCTAAATCAGGCTGATCGTGTTAAATGAATTGGTTCCCGATATCGTAATATCAGGAAGGTCTTGATCATGGACCAGGTAATAATTCAGATACATTTATTTCACTAGCCTATTGGCAGTGCAGGAGTGAATCCTGTTCGTGAATGTATGTTGTAGGTTCTTTTTCTGAGCATTTGAAATGTTAGACCTAAACTGGATTTATTAAGGTTAGTAACCTAAAACTAAACTATGATCTATGGGTTAGATTAGTGTTAATCTAACCTAGGCCTAAGCTATAAGCTAAATGTTCTAAGTTAGTAACTTTGTGCTATGGAGGTTAGACTAAGTCACATCTTAAATCCTAACCTATGTTACTAACCTAACTAATGAACAAGGAAGAAAGGGGACCTATGGAAGGGTGCGAGCCATGGGTGGCAGTTTCTATGGCATTAAATAGATAGATAAGCATGAAGGACAGATGATTTGGTAGAAGTTTTAACGGCTAGCAAGAGCCGACGTGGCAAGTCGCCAAAGTTAGAAATGGTCTTTGAACTATTTTTATCCATCGCCAACTATGGCGGTCGGTGGCAATGGAGATTGAGCGGGAAATTTGGAGTAAATGCAATTAATGAGCTCGGTCTTCGAGCTCGGGTTTCACGGGAAGGCATGCAAAATGGAAAACTAGTAGTTTGTTTGGTTTTTCATGCGCTCCGGTTTTCCCTCTGTCTGATCACTGGTTCTTCGCACCAGTCTACTTGGAGTTGCATGGAAAATATGAGTGTAACTCGCTCTTTTCTCTGGCAAGGAAAATTTATAAGTCATGGAAATAACAAATTTTTGTTGGTGAATCTAACTTGGAAAAAGAGGAGAAGGCTCGAGCTCTTTCAGTGGTCTTCTTCGGATTTTTAAGCAAATAACCAGGCATGTTAGGCCCTAACCTTTAAAAATCTTGCTTTCTTTCAAATGATTTCATTAGAACAACTCTGTTCAGATGATTTTGGGTTCAGATGGTTTTTATGGTAGCTTTGTGTGATTTTATTCTTTGTATCTTCTTGCTGGTTCGATTTTTCAATTTAACCCTTGATGGGTGTGTATTGTGTTTCGAACTGTTGCACTATCTCGTTGTGTTTTGCATTCCGGATAAAGTTTGTGAAATGCATGCAAGAAAGTATACTAAACCTGCTCTTTGGGAGCCCATGAATTGTTTCCTTGTTGGGTTCAGGCTACAGTTGATACTTGTTGTTGATACTTGTCGGAAAGGATACTGTTGGACTTTTGTTTGAATGTTCAGTATAATTCGACTTCTTTGTAAGTTCTGTCGTGGTTATTATAGGTGGTGGTTACTGAATCTTGTTGGGTTTCGCTATGATACTTAAAGTTATTTGTGAACGGATAACTTGCTGTGTTTACAGTATTTCAATGCGACCTAGTAGAAGTTGTTTTTCCCCCTTGTGTTGCGATTATGGGATTCAACCCGTTGATAGTTTGCAATATATTTATTTATATACAAAATAACTCTGTGGAGTCCATGGAATGGTTCGTATATTATGGACTACTGTAGAAGCCATGTATGTGAATACTGGTAGCTTGATTCTGTCGAGAGTCTGGAGGGTACTGCGGTATTTACGACTTGTTATCTTGTAATGAATACCTTCGTTTAGCAATGAATTTTTGGTACAGACTCAGTTGGTGTACTTTTTACGTTTCCTATCTATGTAAGCTTGAGCGAATATTGTTGTAGAGGCTCAGTTGGATTCCTTGTTACGAAATCAGTATTTAGCTTCTGTATAAGCCTGATTGTGAATATTTACCATTGTTGGCACGGTTGGAATCCTTAACTTATATTTATCTTGTATATCGGCTTCTGTAGAAGCTTTATCGTGAATACTGTTGTTCGGATTCAGTTGAAATCCTTGATAGGTAACCAGTGTTTCTGCTTCTATATAAGCCTGATTATGAACACTTATTGTTTTTGGCTCTGTTGGATTCCTTAATGTATAGATAGATATCATGTATCTTGGCCTCTGTAGAAGTGGGTCGTGAATACCATACTTATCAACCTCTGAATGAGTTCAGATGTGAATACGGTATGTTATGTTTCCTTTCTGAATAATTCCAGTTAAACGAGGCTATGCATGTTGCGTGGATTTCGTATGAATATCTCTACATAGTCATAGGGAAACATCAATTGCTTTAATGTTAATGAGTCTCTTGTTGACTATGATAAAAGAGAAGTTCTTTTGATTTCGACCTTGGATCTAAAGCCTTACAGTGTTAGTAGGGATTAGAATGAGCTGTATGTTGCTGAGAGGGATTGTTGTCGTGTTTGTGCGTGATTACGTCTTTGTTGTTGAGGTTTTCTTGTCTTGTGCTTGACTGAGATAAAGAGTTAACAGTTGTGCCTTGACAAGCGATTGCGCTAGCTATTTTCTCGTTCCTATAATAATATGGAAGGTTATGTGGAGTCTATTTAGGATAGAATACTCATCACTGCCTTGGCGCGAGAGCTGTTGTACTGCTAGTAAGCTACAGGATATTGTTTAATTTAAATTTTAACCAAACTGTGATGCTTCTGGTGGTCTCGTCTGATTTATTCGCATGTGTTTAAGGTGAATGCTTTGCTCTTGGAGAGACGGTACAGTCATGAGCTAGTTCTGAGGGAAATATGTATGATTCGTTTTATTTCTCTTCTGTTGTAAAGTATAGGTTGATATAATTTTTATCTAACTTTTGGAATTGTTCTAACATGCTGATGGAATCATGAAAGGTTATGATATTCATTTATTATGTTGAATATATTAGTCCGTCTGATGTTGTTGTCCTTGGGATTCAGATGGATAGTTGTTTAGATGCATTTGTCTTCTTGGTCACTAACGTTTTGATGAAATATTTGAAAGGTATCTAGGACTATTTAGTGACTATAATATGAGTTACGTGTTTATAGTCATGTTTGTATTACAAGAGCATAGTCTGAAATATGTTTACTTGTTTGGTGAAATGATCTCATTTAAACAGGTTGTTTAATGAAAACAGTTGGTGGATTGTAATTGTTTTAAGAGTTAGTGCTTATCATGCTCAGTTCATCGAACTGACCCATGTTGACAATTTTTGCAGATGGTTGCCGTAAGTGGTAAAAGCACGCAGATCTGATAGGATGTTCAGATTGTTTAATTTGGTTTTATGATGAATTACAGCTTGATTCTCTAAATGTACTATATGAGGAAAGATGTTCTTTTTCCGTTGAGTATTGTATCAAGTATGCTGAATGCATAAAATGTATTTGATTAGTTCTGAAAGGAATGGAAATAGATATTTGATACTTATATGTTTGTATTCGTATCTTGATAGTTTGACCTTCTTCGGTTCAAATGATCTTAAGAGCATTGTTATTATTGTATAATTTGGAGACTTTTGTGATTATCAATGTAAGCTTGCAAGAATATGTGACTGAATACTTATGATTGTTTAGCAGTTCTAGTATGTTCTATCTAAAGCTAAATTGAAATTTAGATCACTGTCTTCTGGAAGCTAGGGTTAAAATAAACCTAAGCAGGATGCTAAACAAGCTGAATTAAATTATTAATTCCTAGTCTTGATTAAGCCAGGACAACGTTTAATTGGATTCTTAATCACTATATCTCGATACTAATAAGTAAGATATAAATTCAGTTATGAGAACTGAAATAAACCTAAAAAGGGTTCGGTTGGCAATCACATGTGAAGATTATGGGTTATTGTCCAATTTCGTTGATTTAGAATTATGTATATTCTATGAACTCCTTGATGGGACCTCTAGTCTTAATAACTTCTCTTGTGTATTGGGTTTTATTAAGAAAGGTCATTCTAAGGTGAGGAACCCGGGGATTGGGAAAGACTACCCTTAAAGGGAGTGTCTTATGGTATAATTTAACTCAACGTATGTAACACTTTTTAATAAGTAGATCTTTTCGAGGCGGATTTAAAGGTTGACGGCACAAGTCAACTGTAGGGTTGTACCTTCGAGAAGATTAGGATCTTCTCGAAGATACAACAATGTAGGTGACTTATGACGACACCCTTTGCATTGATCGTTAAGATTTACACCTTAAACTCGAACAAGTTACTCTGGGACCGATTAGGAATGTGGTCACGTTATAAGGCTGCCTAGGAGACTCGGGGTATCTTGACACACTGGTTTAACTAGGGTTGACCCAGTATGTCATCGTATCCCTAGTCCTCGGGAGCATCCATATAATGTTGTCACCTTACTAATCCATTTTCGAGTGAATAACTTGGGATAGGAGGGACTGACAGAAGTCAGTATAAGACATTCTACATAACATAGGAATGGGGTGAAGGACGTATTCCAGATTGATGAGTATGCCATTAAGGAATACGAGACATAAGTAGTATGTTTCAAATCTTTGGTCAAAGTATCGCAAGTGTGATTGCATTGTCCTAAGTCACCTAGTCTAAGGGATGAGATGTCGATGAATAATGGTAATAATTATTCGAGATAGGTTCCTTGGACAGAGCATTCTAAATCCCAGATTAGGGAAGAGAACCGCAAGAGTATTGTGTTAAAGTGAAAGCGCCAACTCTTAATACTCATGAATAGATCGGTAGATTACCGAGTCATGGAATGAATAGATCGGAGGTACTCAGAGTCATTACTGACTGCATATGGTTATCATTATAAGAATGGTTGTTTTGATTTGTGAGATCTAAATTATGTATTTAGAACAGGAAGCATTTATCAAAAAAAAATTTACTTGTTCTAATATATAAAAATGAGGATGTTACACTTATACCATGCGGGCATGGGGAGAGCCGGGTCAAAACTAGTGTGTGGTTTTATGGGTGGAAGGGTGATGGCACCACCTTTGATAATCTTTTCTAACACAGAAGATTAAGGTTCCCCAATTGGGGTATATTTTTGTTGCTCTTGTTTGAATCGAAAAGCTTGGATGGTGATAAATTGAATGAGGGTGTAGCCTAATTAAATGAATGTGTTGGGCCAGCCTTGAGTACCACTGCGTTAGTGGTACCCTTAGCCTTTGAATAATTGGTTGGTGGTTTGGAAAAAGAAGAACTTTCATTTTACTTGAATGTTGAATTCTTGTTTCGTAATTGAATTTTCTTCTCTTTAATGGCCCGAATCTCTAACTTTCATGCCATAGTGAATGCCTCATCGAATGTTCAGAAAGTTTGGACCTGTAAGGTCGGGAGATATGTCTGGTGTAAGCTCATGTGAAGAGCTCGATGAGTTCAGTTTGTGGCAATTAGAAGGTAAGTTGATTGATCAGGCTGTGCCAGCGAGTGAAAAAATCTGCGATAGATTCATCCTCGTACTGACGTGTGGAATATAGATCAGTCATGGTAACCTTCTTGGCGATATTGATAGAGAAATGATCCAAGAAATCTTGGGCTACCTAATTGAATGAAAATATAGAGTGTTTGGGTAACCCACTATACCAATCTAATGCTAGGTCCAGTGAGGGACATGGGAAAAGTTCTCAAAAGTAAGGCATCATCATGAGCAATCAGATAACACCCATGTTTGAATGAGTACAAATGTTGTTGTGGGTCTTCCTTACTATTGAAGTGGTTGAATTTAGGCATTTCCCAATGCACAGGGTATGAACAGATAGGAATGGATGGGTGAATAGGCTCATTACAATTCTCATTATAGGTGAGAGTGTTGCGGGAGCTAGAAACGATGCCTCTAATGTTTGCATCTTGTCCAACATCAATTTAATTAGGTCATTGGTGGGTTGTGATGATTGGATGCCTCCTATAGTGTGAGGAGGTTGGTTTTGGGCATATAATGGGGGTGGCATTCTAGTGTATGGGGCTGCCATGTAATGT
This sequence comes from Taxus wallichiana var. yunnanensis, assembly GCA_018340775.1. Classification (NCBI taxonomy): domain Eukaryota; kingdom Viridiplantae; phylum Streptophyta; class Pinopsida; order Cupressales; family Taxaceae; genus Taxus; species Taxus wallichiana. Next base: position 1,066,010,917 of record CM031240.1, read on the forward strand.
GGTGGAGAAGAAGGTAGTGAAATAGGGGGTACATACGAAATGAATAATAGATGAAACAGGAGGTTGTTGGTAGTATGTACATACGGGGGTGGAAGGGTCATGGTAACCCTAGTGGCGATAGGGGCTACGATAATGGAATGGGAAGAACTATGCTACGAAATGGGGTAGGGGTCACCGGCACTGGAGGTGGTAATGTAGCTATAGGTATCTATGAGATAGTAGGAGCGGATGAGTTTGTGTGTGTGGTAGTCATCAAGGGTATGGTGGATGTGATGGGTGCCAAAGAGGTAACAGACATGGTTTATATCTCATAGCAGGTATAGAACCTAACTATGAAATGACTGGGGGTAAGATGGATGTGGGTAGCGTGGAGCCTGATGGGGCTGATGTTGAAGTGGGTGCAAGAGTTGGGGGGATAGATATGGGCATGTCGTATATCAACTGGTCTGAGGTGTCTTGAGTGGACGAGTGGGAGAGGTAAAACTGCAAGGCGACAAGGTTCTAGTCAAGGAGTCATGTGAACTCCTCATCTCCGGTAATGATAGTAGTAGGCTGGATGGGGTCCATGGCTGGTGATAAGATAGAAGGTGGTGAAGGGCTAGGTGGGAGTGGTTGTCTTTGGGTTAGCACCATGTGAACCAAGTATTGATAAGGTAGGACTACTTCTCTGAAGCGACACGAGAGAATAGCAAGAACAAGTGAATGGGAATTAAAAAATGGATGAAGTAACAAATGATGGGTGGAATATGAAATAGGCTAACCGATGCGGTTAGGAAAACCGATGATGGTTAGGGGTAACCATTGTCGGTCACTGTAGAAAATGGACAGTGAGTAAACCATGAGGTAGAAGGCAAGATCTGACAAGAATGCCAAATCTGGGGATGTGTAAAATGTCAATGTAAAAAGTGATAGTGACAGAGACTGTGGAAAGTGAAGGAAAGTGAAGTGAAAATGTCCTTTTGAGTAGGTTAGCAAAAGGACCTAGAACCGACGTCAGTTGGGTATAACCGATGGCGGTCAAAGGTAACCGACGATGGTTACTATGAAATTGAGACAGTGATGAAAGAAAGTGGTTGTGAATTAAAATTTGGTGTGGAATTAGACCTATAATTCTAGGAATGATGGTGATATAGCCCAGGCACACTCAGGTGAAGCTGGAATACACCATCTATGATGAGGAGCATGCTAGGATGAACAAATAAAATTGATGAACATGTTCTTTCACCTCAAAACACAAGCCAAGCAAAAACACTAAGAGAATGTGATTCTAAGAGTGTCCTTTTCTATTATGTTTATGTAGCTTATGCTATTTTAGGACTGACACATGAATTGTGAAATAGATTTTTGGTGAGGATGGCTTCCTATAAATAAGGAGAAAAGGTGAGGTTTCAGGTATGTTATGGTGGGGGTGGCCTTCACTCAAGTATGACTCGGCAGGCGGTGGTGGTACCCTTGTGCCATGATCGTGTGATCACCTACAACTTCTTCCAGGTAAGATGTTGTTTAAGAATGTATGTATTTTGAAATTTTGTGTGGTTTGGCAAGACTCAGAGAAAGAGGAAAAGATAGAAGTGCTTTTCTACGATTCATTTGTCAACCATCAGCTGGTCATGACCTCCAGCATATAGGTTGCCCTCAATTAATGTGAGCTAATGAGCTAAATCAGAATGCAATGCACTTGTTTTAAACCCAAATCGAAAGTATGATATTCGATGACAAAAATAGATGAATAGGAAGAGGGATGCTCTTTCACTAAAATGTAGAAAACATGAAGAGATGATTCTTTTTAAGTACACCAAAAGAAAAGTTTCCTTTAGAGAAAATAGAAAGAAGGAGTGGATTACCAGGGAAGAAAATTAATGTGTACTCTTTTTAGAAGGGAAACAAACACACAAATTTCTCCTAGGAATGAATGAAATGCAAGGAACCCCGAGATGGGTCCCACCGGGCATGCCAAAATGTTTCACCTTTTTCTTAGATTGTTTCTTTGAATTGTTGACAAAACAAATAGGGTAAAGAGCATAGGAGGAATACCTTTTCAAATGTCGGTTGATGGTTTATTGCATGTGTATGAGTTACGAATCCATAGCTGACCAAGAGAGATTTCTTTTAGCTAGGAGGAACTACCTGTAATGAAAGCAAGACCACCAGAAAGAATTAAACAATATGAGTAGTGAACTACCTAGCGTGAGCTAGATCCGAGAAGCATGATACTTTCTAGATGGCTGCTAGTATAGTTTTTAAACAAATTAATGCTAAAAAAAGGTAAATCCTATTGTTATTTTGAAATGATTTAGGTATCTCACTTAAAAACACAATAAGAAAACAAATCTAATCTAACAGGCTAAGCTAGAATAGAGTCCATAGGTCAAATGGTTGGTTCTAGGTTTTACGAGGCAGCGATAAAGGTCTCGGTAGGTCACAAGTGAGTGAGGGTGAGGTAAAATTAGGTGGATAGGTCTATGTTTAAGGATATGTGGGAAAACACAGAGATTGGCATCGGTCAGGGGTGACCAGACCATAGTTAGGTATAAGCGGCACCTAAGTTACTATGAGATCTGGAAACGTCACAGAACATGGTTTTGGTCTCCTTTGTGATTACACAAAGGATTTGGTTGGTTGGGATGAGGTATTGGGTGACTGGAATAGGTTTTTGCGAGGTTTTGGTGGGTCTATGGAGGTAAAAAATGTTGGAGATGGTCAATAGGGAGAAAGATAAACAATGGATGATAAAATAATGATAAAATGAAATAACCAGGAAAGTATGATGTTGCACTTACTTGGATTTCATTCCTAAAAGTCTATGTGTGAAGGATGGAGGTATTGATGATGGGTTTGAAGGCTACAAGTGATCACCAACTGAAGAAAATATTCTACATGGGTTGCATACTGCTTTGCTCTTTTCCTTGGATAGATCGAATGTGGTTTGGGATAGCTATACAGGAGAAGATCCTCAATCTCCTTCCTTGGATGTCAGTTCTTGCTGGAATTGGCTCTCTGAAGATGCGTTATCTCTTTGAGATTTTGTTCTTGCTCATCCACCTTTCTCCCAATGTTTTCCAACCTTGAGAATAGGGTTTTTAGGGGATAAAAGGGGTAACCGATGGTGGTCCGACTTAACCGGCGATGGTTAGGAAAACCAATGTCGGTCAAGGCGAGATTTTCTAGGTTTATTAAACTTAGGGAGATCCTCTTGATTTATTCAAATCTTGTGTCATTATCCCACAGATTAGACTCAGATCTTCTTGTGAGCATGTGGGAATGTGGTTAGAGGGAGTGTAGGAATTGATTTTTAGGGTTTGGGTAAGTCTTAGTTAGTTATGGTAACTTGCTAAGAATAGCTCTTAGGTTGAGTTAGCTTAGTGAGGTGTCTAAGTGAACTATTTGTGTACATACTATTTAAATAAGATATTTACATAATAAATATAGTGAGGATAACATATTAATTTAATTAAATTAATTAAATTAATATTAGTAGAGTGAAGGGTCATGGCTAGGTAGATGTAATAAAGGGGGCTTATATGTCAAGAGACAAAGGGGGAGTGTGACCTAATTTTAGTGTCTGCACTCCCCATCGAGAAAGGATTTTTGTCCCAAAAATATTATATTGGAAGATTTTGTCATCCTGTCACGAATCTAGAACTCTATTGCCACCTCGGAAGTGTTGATGTAGTAGAATCTTGGGTCTCTTCCTCTGCAACCTTCTCTCTTCAAAACAATTTATCCGATCCTAGATCGTGGGTTATGGGACCACAATGCTTCCGATGCACCACTCGATATCCGAAGAAGACGTCCATGCCTCTGTTGTATGGTTCTATTTTTTGAATGAAACCTCAACACTCCTTCTATGCAGTGCTAAGCTTCTTGATATCTGATAACAAGGATCTTATTTTACTCTATAACACATCTCCTGGCTCTGAGTTGATTCCGTATAATCCAAACTAGTTTGAAGGAACTCCATATTACATAGAAATACGATCGATCTGATGTCGATGATGGACAATGACTTGTCCCTTTTCAGACCTCAACACCTCTGATGCATGATGCTAAGCCTCTTTCAAGACCTCAAGCCTCCAATGCACGATGTTAAGTCTGTTTCAGACCTCAACACCTTTGATGCATGATGCTAAGGCTTTTTCAAGACCTCAAGCCTCCAATGCATGATGCTAAGTCTCTATAGACCTCAACGCCTCCGATGCATGATGCTAAGCCTCTTTCAATACCTCAAGCTTGTAATGCATGATGCTAAGTCTGATGATCAACTACCATTCAAATGTGCGGTTGCGCAAGGCCTTGATGGTGAATGACGTTTCGAGCTGATCCTTTGAGAGCTTCTCTTATTGACATGTAATATCATGTACCATTCTACTAGATTCCCATGATGACTTCTCCACATAAAAAGTTCCAACCCGAAATCAATGCCAATGTTGATTCAGCTACCATTCTGTTACATGGTCACAATGCCTCTACACAGAATGAAGTTCCAAGTTGATCTTTTGAGAGATCCTTTTGTTGACAAATTATATCAGGTACCATTCTGCTAGATGCCCATAATGGCTTCTCCATAGAACAAAGTTCCGACCGACGTCTATGCCAATGGTGATTCAGCTACCATTCTACTGCACAATCACAATGCCTCTACATAGAATGAAGTTCCAAGATGATCTCTGTAAACTATACTATTTGCACAAATGACAGATCAATCTCCAAGCTTTATATGAGTTAATTCCTATGTCAAGCTGTAATAGGTACTCACACGTTGATTAGGAGATAGGTTTGGAGCATTAATCAAATTTTCTAAGTAAGAAAATTCACTAAGTATTGTAAACCTTTCTCTCAGTATTTTCTCACAAAATCTGATCTCCAAACAAATACTGCATACTATTCATCAATCTGAACTATGCAATATATAATTGAAAAATTATTGACTTACCCATTTCAAAGGAATTTTTCTTTCGGGTATTACCTAATCCTGGGTTGAATTGTCATTTGGTGGTTGAGTAGAAACTACTTTTGCCTTTGCAATAGGCCTCCATTCCATCTTTGGCTTGTCATGAATCGGATGGTGAGATGGATGCATTTGCCAACAATTTTCCACCCTATGCCCATTCTTCCGCAATGAGAACAAGAATTCCTCTTGATCTCCTTGCAGGATGAATAAATCCTTACGCCATTTCTTGACTCTATATGATGAGATTGGTCTTTCGATTTTCCTTGTTCTTGACAAATGACATCAACTTATTCATCAAGGTCCTTCTCTTCCAAACATCTAGCCACAAAATGATTGCACAATCCACAAAAAGTATATGGAAAGGAATTCCACATCTTCTAAAAATCATAGCCACACTTCTTAAGCTGAAAAAGTGGATTAGAAGTTTTAATGTGCTTACAATTATAGTAAGAAACTAGAGGTGGAATCTCATTACCTCTTCACCGATTTCTCTTACCACATCTTGCATGTGACAATGAAGCACAAGTTTCCTGCTCAGAATCTTCTTACAAGACTATTGGGGTATTCACGTTGCTTTCGAAGCTTGTCTCTCGTTAGCATTCTTGGAGCATTCTCCAATATCCATTTCCACACTAGGATAACCCAAAGCGCCAAAACGAGGAGGATCCTCGACTGTATTGGGTTAGCAATGCCCAGCCATTTTACCAAGGCCTCTTCCATCAAATCCCATTTTATCTAGTAACTCGGATCTAATGCCTCTAGTATACTTTTCAAAAAAATCAAAGAATTCATTACCGAAATCCAAAGCGAAGGGGAGGAAGAAGAATATTCCATTGGTGAACAACTTACGGTGTAGTCATTTATCATGGTCTCTGCATCTGAAGTTGAAGGTATTTCCTTCCTCTGATCACCACACTACAAACTTGCCAAGATCTCATCCTTGCTTTGCAATTCTAATTTCAAGAGAGCATTCTCCTCTTCCAAGGAGTACTACATTAATCACAGGAGATATTTCTCTTCCTAGATTTGGTGATTATAAGCTTTAATTTCCTCAAGCTTCACCTATTTAGACATCTTTCCCATAGTGCACTTATACCTGTTCTGAGAAAATGAACCAATGCACCAACTTGAAGTAATCACTCTATTAATCAAATTTACTAGCTCGATACCAAACATGATATGAAAATAATCAAGTTATTACTACCTGATCTTGGACCCTTGTAGGCTTAAATTATTTGCCAAAATTTTTCTCCTTTTAACTAATCAATTTAAAATAAATGCAAGACACTAAAGACAACTACACAAATATTGATTACGGAGTTCAGCGAATTGCCTATGTCTCTAAGTTAGGTCAAACCGTTCCACTAGTCAAAACTTGTAAGTTACAATAATACTTTCACAAGAAAACCTAATGTAATTTTACTTACATATTAGTACACTAGTTCTTTGAAAATTTTTGATGATCGGTTGAATTGTTCTTTAGCTTCCTAATGCACAATCTCCTTCGACTTCGATCATCCTTCCTAGTCTTTATCAATGCGACGCTAGCACTTTGGTCAACAATCTAGGATTTGCAAGTAATTGGTGTGGCTCAATGGGCCTATTGGGTAGTTTATAATTTACTCCCAATCACAAATATTTCATCTACTATTGCCTAAAATAATAGGCCAATAAACAATATTTGTCTATAGTAATTTTAGGAATTTAATATAGTTTACAACACTATATTAAAATTTCCTTATTACTAATTCTCCACATCCCACAAATAAGCTTAAAAAATAATAAGCTTCTTGGGCTAATGTGTCCACCTTTCCGCGCTCTAGCAATGAGCTTCTCTCAGTTGTGTTGGTGTGTTTACAATAGCATGGGTTCCCTATTTATACAAATTTAGGGCCCTTAAAAATGCAATTAAAAAATATCCTAAGGCTATTTTTAAACCTTAGCCCGTAGCATTTTGATAAGGGATAAAATATTCCCAATAATGAGTGGATTAGCATGTTTAATGGGATTAAATCCCAAATTTTGTGGAATGATAAGGTTTTAGGCTTATTAAAGCCTTTCCATGCATTTTAGGTGGTCATGGGACCACTTGGGCATAACCGCCCCACCTCTTTCTCCTCACGTGGAAGCTTCCATGCATGGCATAAGCTTCCCCTACCACCGCTTCACCTTCTCCCTTCCACGTGGTCCTTGGAAAGTTGGTGGTTTAGTAGGTAAGTGGAGGATTATGTGGTTATACTAATGTATAAACATTAATATATAGCAGTTTGGCATATATGCATGGCATTTGGAAAGTGGACTTACCAAGATAATATAATTTCAACCCATACAATGTGTATAGAAATAATTAACTCAGTCCTTGCATGACTCAACTAAATAGCTCAATGTCATCCCTTAATAGGCAAATCAATCGTATTTGATTCATGGTGGCAAGCCACGTGGTGGCTTGTGGACCCACCACATCGGCGATAATACCATAGTCCACATGATGGCCTGTGAGTAATCTTTAATGACCGTCGAAGACCAGAGATTGAAAACCAACAAACAACTCCTTTCACCCTTTTCGCCACGTGTCACAGTGCCCTTGGTCAAAAATTGACCAGTTGACCAGAGTTGACTTTCCCACTATCTGAACTTTGACCAGACATATCTAGAGCTCCCGATGTCCATTTTTCACGTTCTTATAGTCGATGTAAATATCTCGACATGATATTCTGCACTAACACCATTTAGGGATGTTTAGGTAACTTTCAAAAATGATCCCCTGATCACCACTTGGGCTGGAATTTCCTTCCTTCGCGGTTTTCTTTTCAATTTGGTACATCTAGTCTTAGAACTAGATCTCCCTCATATATTTATCACTCATAAAACATTTTTATTATATTTCTAGGACATCCGGTCGGCATAGGCTCGTGCCTTGTTTGAATTCATCTGGCATCATCAAGGCTTTATAGTTGAGAGAGGTGTGCCTCTCTATAGGCTTCTTCTCCCAAAATCCCTTGTAATGAGATGCGGAGGCTGGGTATTTCGACCTCATGCAGGAGAGCCACTTCTGCCCCAAATACTAATGTGAAATGGGTTACCCCGTTGGTGTTCTTATTGAGGTTCAATGGTCCCATAGGGTGGGTATAATTTTAAATGCCAATCCCATTTATTCTCCTTAACTATTTTGAGGAGAATAGCTTTTAATGTTTTGTTTGTGGCTTTAGCTTGTCCGTTGGCTTGAGGGTAATAAAGAGAGGTCGTATGATGGTTTATCTTGAATTTACTACATAATTCATTAACCTCATCATTCTTAAAGGATGTGTCATTATTTCAAATAATGACTTGCATGACACCGTACTCTACAAATGATCATATTTCAAATGAACTTAGCGACTGAATCGTTATGGTGGTGAGAGGCATGGCCTCTACCCACTTGGTTAAATATTCTATGGCCATGATTATAAAATTATGGTCATCTGTTGTGAGGGGATAATTTCCATATCAAATCTAGACCCCACATGGAAAAGGGCCATGGGGTTGCGATTGGTTGCGAGCTTGTCTTTGGTATGTGAATCTCGTGGGAGAATTCTTGGCATTTATGGCATTTACACACAAACTCTACTACGTCATATTCCAAAGTGGGCCAAAAATATCCCATCGATGTAATTTACGAGTTGTGGCATGACCACCAAAGTGTCCTCCACATATCCCACTATGGGATTCGTAAAGAATCTTTTTAGATTCTTCAGTGTCAACGCATCTTAAAAGCATTCCATTGAAGGCTTTATGATAGAGCACTTGTTCTAAGATAACATATTTAGTAGTGATAATGTGTAACTACCTTCTTTATTGTGATGTGGCACCTTTTGAACCTAGCCTCACCACCTAAACCTTGCACAATTATTTATTAATTACCTTATAATTAATAAATCCCATCTCAAAACCTGCCACCTCATTTATTTACCTCATCATGACCTAGCCCTAACCTAAACTAACCTAATTAAGACCTATAACTTGGTCTACATCCACACCCATGACTAATTACTCCTCACCCGCACCAAAATCAACCTAATAATGACTTGACCAAGCCCTGACTAATTCCTCGGAGAAAAGGAGGAAAGTTGGCTATTTTACTAAAAATAGCCCACTTTGACTTAACGACATCGGTTCTACTCGACCGCCGTCGGTTACGTAACCGCCATCGGTTCCTGTAAATGACCTCCCGACCAAAAACAAAGGAGGGGAATTCATTGGAAAGATCGGGAATTCACTTGTGAGCGGAAGCGAGAGACAAGTGAAGGAAAGAAGAGTTTGCTGAGAGAAGGACATCAAGCCCAAAGCTGCACATTTGAGTAACCTTGAGCCAGTGACACTCATCAAGCATTGGGAGAGAAGATAGCTCATCTTTGATTGTCGAGATCATCCTACGAGCCCACCTTCGTTATCACGAGTCCTTGGACCTGTATCTTCATCAGGAACTAGTAAGTACTGTCTTGTACGTTCTTTTAATAACATTTCTTGGACTTCTGAATCACAGTAATTATAAGTCTACTCCTAGATCCACTACCGGTAACACCCTACATCTAACTGTCATTCCTCTACCCTTACATTTCCCCCAAGAACAGCCCCCATACTCTCTGAGTCTTCTCCATCACCCCATTACCTATCCCCAATCATTTACCAGCCTTATAAACACCATAGCCACCTTATAGCCAACCTTCACTAAAAGCCCCTAAATCACTGCCCCTACCGATATCGGTTATCGAAACCAGTACCGGTGACAGTGACCGGCATCGGTCCATTGTGATTCAAAACCAAACCAACCTTTTCTCTATTGTTTTAACGAGGTAATTAAATTGTAATTTTGCAAACTTCTTTGTTAGAATTTGTGTTAATTCGTATTAGCGGGAGGCCTGACCACCTTGAAAGGAAGTCAATATTTCTGGGCCTAAGGAGTTCCCTCATTTATTGTCTAATTAGAATTGGTGGTCTTGTATTCTTACTTGCGAGGTAGTCCTTCCTAGAAAAAAGGAGTTCTTCGCATGATCGATCGATCTCTCTCTACGGTACGCGCACACCCTCTCAAACATTCAACAGGTATTCCTCCTAGCCCTAACCCTTATCTGTTTCTCAAGAGAATGAAAGGATAGAAGCAACTCTATTCAGGAACTGAAACATCCTTTGTTAGAAACATTTTGGCATGCCCGGTGGGACCCATTTAGGGTTTCTTTCTTTCTTGCTTGCTTTCATATAGGGAGCATACTTACAGTTTGTTTCTGCTAAATATTCACAAAATATTTTGTCATTTTGGTAAAAGAATTTGTCTTGCTTTCACATCTTTGCATTAGTGAAAATCATCTCCTTGCTTCATCGAATATCATTTTCGATTTGGGTTTAAAACACGTGCATCACATTCTTGCTTGTTGTTTTCAATTCTAGTGAACATAGATTAAGTAACAGGTCGTACACGTGGGGGTGATATCCATGGTATTGACAAGAAATTAATCTTACTTTCACTGCACAACACATACCAAATCACGTCATAATCAACACAACAACTCAAACATCCCCCTTTTCCGCGGTATTCCTCCACCCGATTGAGGTAACCTTATAAGCCAAAACAAACTTGACATTTCCCCTAGGTCTTTTGTTTAGGATTGACATCATCTTGCATCTAAGGCATAAGCCCACAATAATTAAAACTAATCCTAGGGTTAGTCTCTTGATTTGCTTGTGCATCTTGCTTATTTTTAGTTCTGTTTCTCTGTCCTACACTGTTTTAGTGATCACTTCAGAACAATTTGGTAGGTATCTAAGCATTGTTAACCCCAAATCAGCAACTTCTTACAGCTTCTTACACCGGTCCTATTATACCGACATCGGTTAACTTACCGATGCCGGCTACAGTCTGACCGACATCGGTTACCTAACCGATATCGGTTACTTTCTTTCATAGTTCCCAAAACCAGCAACCTACCAATTCCAACATTTTGTTGTTGCTTCTATTCCTGATAGATTGCATCCCTGTTGTGTACTCTTGTCCATGGTTGTTATCACTCGGAAACAAGCCGCAGCCATGGTTTCACATGCCTATTCCGTGCCTTTGCCTGAATCACCCCCTTCACATTCTATAGGGAATCCTACGGACACCAGTGAGGTTCCCAAAATCCTTGTAGGAGATAAGGAATTTGTGAAATTTTGGACGCTAATCCTAGCGCTTATATGCTGTACTATTTGTCTCATGCCCCTTGACCGTAGTACCTGACGGACCAACTTCTTGTTGGGTATGCCTATTAGTATAGCTGCTCATTTAGCTCCTTCTCCACCTAATAACTCGCCTTACCTTCTTCATCCTTAGCCCCGTCTCCCAACTCAGTGGCTTCAGAGGTTCTTACGGCACAGATTGGCTTTCCTTTTGTTAATCTGGGGCCCCACGTATCATTACCGCCAATTGCTCCTACCTCGTCTCTCTCATGAGTTGCTCCTTTCATACTTGCTCTCTCTGCCACCTATCCACACATGAGCTTTCCTTCTCAAGCTCCGCCCACCTTTTCATTTCCACACACTTATCCGGTGACTTCGACACCTTATATAGGACATCCCTATTCGGTCGCCTCAACATATTCGTCCTCAATACCTTATCAACATTTAGCCCCCCCATTGTCTAGTGGAGGCCCTTGGCCCGATCCTCCACCTTTTACAACAACCGCACCATCATCTCATCCAACCACTGATTTCATCAAACAAATGATGGACAAGATGCAAAATCTGGAGGCTTACATTTGAGGAAGCCGTAGCACCACGACATATACGAGCAAGTTTTGTGGGAGCCTATTCATCCTTTGTCCCCCTTCATTCATATCCTCCTCGATAGGAATTACCAAAATTCACTCGTTTTAATAGTAAGGAGGATCCTCGACAACACTTGCGATCATTTAGACATGCACTGCTTGCTATCGATTGCTCATGATGATGCTTTTACTACTCCGCACCTTTCCCATGTCCTTATCAGGACCCACCTTGGAGTGGTACAGTGCTTTAACCCAACACTCAATCTTCTCTTTTAACCAATTAGCCCAATCTTTCTTGGATCATTTCTCCATTAATATTGCTAAGAAAGTATCTATCACCGACCTCTATGTCATGACAATTTGAAGATGAATCTATCGCAGATTTCGTTGGACGATGGCGGGGCCTCATCAACCAACTTACTTATGCCTTGCCTCAGGCCGAACTCATCGAACTCTTTACGCGGGCCTGTGCTAAGCACATTTCTCCTACCCTCCAAATTCAAACTTTCCGCACCTTTGATGAGGCCTTTACTATGGCTCGGAAACTAGAAATTTGAGCCTTAGAGGAAGAGAAATTGTGGTTGCGCAACAAAAACCCTAATTTCTGAACCCAAGACTCCACCAACAAACCCAACACCACCAATTCTCATGCATCGACTGCTTCGAAATCAAAAGGAGCTGTACATGCGGTGATGGTCAAATCCCAAGCACCGTCTAATACTCCGCCAAAAACCACCTATAAGTATAAAGCCGAGCCCATCAATTACACTCCCTTGGGAGAAACTTATGGTGTCATCTTGGAAAAATTGCTCAAAGCGGGAGCTATCACCTTGCCTCCTGTTAAACCTCACTCCGGGTTTGATTCCACCCACGCTATACCTTCTTGGTACAAAGAAAATGACTTCTGTAACTTCCACCGCGTGAAGGGACACAGTCACGAAAACTGTAAGATGTTGAAAAACATAGTGCAGGAAATGGTTGATGCAGGGGATATAACCCTCGATAATCCTAATGCCCCTGCTAACCAAAATTTGAAAATCTTCAATAAACCATTCCCAAACCACTCTTCTAATAGTAACATAAACCAAGATATCTTAGCCGAGGAGAGTGTTCATGAAATCCATGCAGTTTTCGATTCCCAACCAAAAGCCTCTATTGAGAAAATTCTGAATCAAGCCTCGTCACTAATGCAGGAATCCGCACCCGCTTCACCACCATCAAGACAAGATGATAACCTTGCCATTCCTTTACCCATAAAGGAATTAACGCCCGAGTTCCCTTCTCACAGATGAGCCTTCTTACACCACATCCTTGCAAGACTGTGAGCGGATGTTATCTAACTTATCTATTTCCCAAACATCTCCTTCTACCACTCTTGTTTATCCAAGAGGAAGGCTCGCCACTTTTTCATCATCCTTAGACGAGAAACCCCTTGAACCGACATCACCAAATTCTTTAATCATGATGGATCCTCTCAAACATGCCCTCCTACCTATTAGTTCTTCATCGCCTAAATCTTTTCAGCGACCGGTTGACCTCTTAACGCCCATTGATACAGTGCCTCATTTACCCCCTGTATCACACCCACAGTGGACCGGAATCACAACCCACCTTTCTTCCATACAAAAGTTCCTATTCACACGTGAAGATTGTCATCCCTCAGAAGATAGACGAGTCCTATGGGAACGTTTGAGTACACCATGCTCTACTCAGATGCAGATGACCGATCCAGACACCTCTACCATATACCCGCGGTGTTTACAAAAACTCAAAATGCCTATGTCCTCACCTTCACCCCCTCATCTCTACCGAATACCTCATCCACCTCTATTAACCTAACCAAACCTCCCCCTACGCTTGGGACTTCACCAATACCCAGCCTAACACACCCACCTAAATGGTTAGATTTATCCAAAAATAAAGCCGTCCATCCACCTAGGAGACAGACCCAATCTCCTCAAGTCCAATCTATGCCTCTGTCACAACTAAAACCCTCGCCATCACACCTACCTTCTATATTGGGACCTCACCCCTCCACCTTGCCTCAATACATCGTACCTCCTGCGTTTTCTTTAAAACGACCTGCACCTTCTACATCCATACAGAGATCCTGTCCACCTATCAACCCTAAACAAACTCCATCATCAAAGGATTTGTTTTCTTGTCCTCCTCTTTCTCCGTGGTTGTTTCCTGCTACCACATCATCTGTGGCCTCACCATCTAACCAGCTAAACATACCTTTTGCGCGAAGAAGCCACGTTTAGTTAAATCCAATTATCAAAACCCCTTATCTAAAACACCATCCGTACGAACCAACCATACCCAAACATTACCAAAACCCACCCAATCAATAGCTTCATCTTCCTCTGACTTTGACCCGCTCAAAGGATCTTACGCTAAGATCCTTGATATGTTGGTGGAGAATGCGACCATTTCCCTACCCCCACTTAGACCTTATGATCCATCTAAACCTCGACCTATAGGTTATGATGAGTCTAAAATCTGCGCTTACCACCGCACACCAGGACATGATGTAGAGGGATGCAAAGCTTTGAAAGCCATACTTCGTCAGTCACCTCTCTCGGATAGAAAGGTTAAGAAAGACAACTTACGAAGGGAGAAACCTTTAGCTTGATCCCTCTCCTATACCACTGTCCCCCCGCCTCACCGAGATCTATCATTATTACTGACCCCACCTCTCGAAGACCATGACTTATCCCTACCGTCTTCCTCCTCTCGTGTTCACGAGATCAACATGATTAGTGTTGCTACTCGAGGGCAGAAAAACAATGGGAAAGCTAAAGAAAGCACACCTGCGGCCTCTCTTTCTCCGTCCACCATCCCGATCGCACCACCACCTAAAGTGGTTATTCGTGGACCTACCTACCCCGTCTCTAATGGAGTTGCCCACCGAACCATGATCAAACAGCTTCACCAATCACCTGTAAAAATGACACTGTATGATCTCATTCAGACCTCTGAATCTCATCGACAAGCTCTCGTTGAAATCCTTCAAGGGATAGAGGTCTTACCTAATGAAACCTTTCCCATTACCTCCATCTTAACACCCAACCACGTTGCTTCTCTCACCAAACAATCTATCACTTCCGTCCTGTCTGCACATGAGCAAACCGCTTTTGTCGGTTTCTCGAAGGCGAAATTGTTGACTTTGGTGCGAGAAGATCGACCCCGCTCTTTTCATCTCGAAGCTTACGTCGGGACATCCGCGTACGTCGTGTTATGATTGATGGGGGGCTTAGCCTAAACATCATCTCTTCCAAAGCCTTCGACAAATGAATATCCCCTCTAGTTTGCGTGTGTGCTGACCCCACCATGTTGCGTTCATTCAACGATCTATTATTACTTCTACCTTAGGCACCTTTGTGATCCTTAACATTTCGTGTAGGGCCACGTACCTTACCGAACTCTTCTATGTCCTTGAGGGTGAATTCAATACAACATGTTGTTAGGCCGCCCTTGGATCGGGCTATGGGATGCGTTCCCTCCACCTTACATAGATGCATAAAATTTGAGTATGAGGGAAGTCCTACATAGTAAAGCTGACGCTCCCCCTTCAAAACCTGCATATATGTTATATCACCCTAATGATGTGCTTGTACCAGTCAAGACACCCATTCATCAACCTGACCATCCACTTGACCACACCTCGACCATCCACCTCAAACCACACCTACACCTTGACCATGTAAACCGCATCGCAAATACCACTTCCTTTCCCACAGACAATATCCCAACCTCAGATCCCTTAGTAGATGTCTTTCAATGCCTTACGCTGGGGGAGTATCACCTATATAACGTTAGCACGTTCCATACCCCACAGGAGTATGGACAGTTACATGCGCATCCTACCTACGACCGTCGTGTGGGGGAAGTAATCTCCTACGGACCACCTAATTGCCACACCAACCTAACGTATGGGGGTGTCGATACATCCTCTGTCACCCCTGAACCTCCCCTTGGTGTGGTTCCCTTCCAATCTGATTTTCAATATCTAACTAATCGTCGTTTCGCCCTCACCTTCTTGATGCGTTGTGCTTGGAAGGGCTTCGGTTTCGGTCTTTATGAACAAGGCCGACATACGATCATTCCCATTACTACACGCAAACACAAAGATCGTCGTGGTCTTGGATTCTCTGAACCACCTACACTGAAAACATCACATATCCGTTGTATCCAGGAAGGTGACGAAGTCACCCCTTCCGAACCATCATCACCCATTTTGCCATCGTCACCCACAGAGTCGATAGACCCTGAATCTATCCCTCCTAACTTTTTTTTTTCATAAACGCTATCTTCTTGGGTCCTCTCACTTATCAAGCGTGATAATGAAGACCCATCTTCTCTTCCCCTTACGTATCGGACATGATCGAAGAGGACTCACCTTGATTAATGTTGTTGAGTGCGGGATGGCGACTCCATCCTCACTTACCTTGGTGCGGATGACTCTTATATTCAGCGCCTTGCCATCGACACTCAAACCATGTTGAATGAGTCGACTATAGAAATCAACATCCACCAGAGGATGATCCTCACATTGTGAAGATCGGACAATCTCTTACCGCATCGAGAACAAAGCTGCCTTCACTACCTTCCTCGTGCCCATGACCAAGCTTTCGCTTGGTCCTACTTGACATGCGGGAATTGATCACGACATTGCTGTCCATAACATTACCTAAAACCCGATGCCAAACCGAGTTAAATAAAAGCGAGAAAAATGCATCCACGCATTGCCCTCTTGGTCAAAGAAGAGCTTGATGACTCCTTTCTATTTCCTTCATCTTACCTATTGACTATCCTCAATGGATCTCTAACATCGTACTATTACTAAAGCAGGGGGACTTCGGATATGTATGGATTTCGGGACCTTAACCTCGCTTGCCCGAAGGATGACTTCCCCCTCCCAAGTATTGATCAACTTGTTGATCTCACTGTGGGCCATGAGATGCTTTCTCTCATGGATGGCTTCTCGGGATACTGATCAAATTTTGGTAGCCCGGCCGATCAACATAAAACTACCTTCATAACTCCTTGGGAACCTTACATTATCGTGTCATGCCGTTTGGCCTTAAGAATCTTTGGTGCGACCTATCGGTGGGCTATGACTTACATTTTCATGACATATGCACACTATCCTTGAGGATTATGTCGATGATCTTCTTGGAAAATCTAAACATCGCGGTGAACATCTCGATGTTTTAACCATTATTTTCGATCACTGTTACAATATTGTGTTCGTCTTGACCAAAGAAATGTGTCTTTGGTGTCCTTTCAGGAAAACTCCTTGGTTTTATTGTCTCTTTGCGTGGCATCGAGGTCGATCTAGCTAAAGTCAAAGCTATCCTAGAAATGCCCCCACCTACTAACCTCAAACAATTGCGTAGTTTGCAAGGTAAACTCCAATCTATCGGCGTTTCATCTCCGACTCTCGGATCGATGTCGACCTTTCCATCATCTCCTTAAAAAGGACATTGTCTTTGATGGGGCGAAGAGTGCCACCAAGCCTTTGAGGCTCTTAAAGCCTATCTCTTGCAGCCACCTGTGCTTATCCCACCTCAGGACGATCGCCCTTTCTACCTTTACCTTTCTACCACCGACCATGCTGTAGGAGCCATGCTCGCACATCGTGACTCTGAGCATCGAGAACAAGCCATTTATTACATAAGTCGTACTCTCGTGGATTATGAGACTAGGTATACACATGTAGAAAAGTTGTGCCTAGCCCTATCATTCGTAGCCACCAAACTCGACACTACCTCCTGAATCACAAAACTTTTGTCATCACCAACACGGACCCCATTCATTATATGTACGCCAAACCACATCTAAACCAACGCATCGCCGATGGCTTATGCTCCTTGCCGACCTCGACCTTGAATTTGTACACCAGAAATCAATAAAAGGACAAACTATTGCTGACCAACTCGCGGAAGCCCCTTTACCTAGGGAGCAATTTACCAATTTTAATTTCCCCGACGAACTCATCGCCACTCTTTCACTCAGTGAGGAGTCGTATCGATGACCCTCTTCTTGATGGATCAAATGCCGCGTGTGGAGGAGCCGGCGTTGTTCTCATTCCTCTTGACGTTGAGCCTATGCCTCTTTCATTCGGCTCGATTTCCCCTGCACTAATAATACAGTGGAATACGAGGCCCTTGTTTTGGGTCTCCAGGTTGCGTTACACTTAGGTGTCAAATCTATTAATATTTTCGGTGACTCTCAATTGGTAGTCAATCAAGTTATGGGCATCTACCAATGTAAAAATGAGGAACTTCAAAAGTACAAACATTACGTGGATTCACTTTTGACCTTATTTACTCATTATTCTATCCAAACCATTCCCCGCTCCACTAACAAATTTGCGGATACTATGGCTTGCTTAGCCTCGCAAATTCTGCCTCACCTGACTCGACATATTCGTCTTGGTCCAACAACTCTTTGCCCCATCTTACTCCGCCCCAGATGTTTGTATGATAAATAATGTGTCTGCTAATTCGCGAGGATACAGTATCACCAATTTCATGACTACCTTACTGACCTCTCTGTTCTCCACGACCTTACTAGTAATGGAAAACGTGCTTTTCTTAAAAGTGTTTCTCGTTATGTCATCATGGGGGGACTCCTCTATAAACGTGGCTTTGATGGCATCCTCCTTCGATGTCTAACCGGTGCGGAGGTCACCTATACCATCCAACAAGTCCATGACGGTATTTGTGGTGGACATTTTAGTGGCCTTGCCGTGGCCAAACGGATCCTTCGCCTAGGCTATTATTGGCCTACTCTTAATAATGACTGCTACGAATATGTTAAGCGTTGTGTTATGTGTCAACAACATGCCAACCTTCAACATACTCCTAGCCATCCGCTACGAGTCACGAGATCTTTGGCCTTTCTCTGATGGGGTTTAGACCTTATTGGTGAGATTCACCCACCCTCTTGCAGCGTCACCGTTGGATAATCACAGCAACCGAATATTACACTAAATGGGTGGAAGCCATTCCACTCATTTCAACCAAAAAAAAAAAAAATCGTAGAATTCATTAACCATCACATTATCATCGTTTTGGTGTTCCTCATCGCACGATAACGAGATAATGGAAAATCTTTCAAAAATAAGTTGTTCTGAGACCTTTGTGACAACTTTGGTATCAAACTTAGCTTCTCATCACCTTACTTATCCACAAGCAAATGGTCAAGCCGAATCTTCTAATAAAACCCTAACCAAAATCCTCATGAAAGTTGTTAACGATTCTGGAAGCAATTGGCCTGATCACATCCCCTTTGCCCTTTGGGCTTATCGGACTAGCATTCGTACCTCCACTAATGCCACCCCATTTTCTTTGGTATATGGTACCGAGGTTGTCTTACCTCTCGAAATACAAATACCCTCCCTAAGAATATCTCTTCAGGATATTCTCACCAATGATGATTTCCGCCAAGAGCGGTTAGCCCAATTGGAGCTTCTTGATGAGCGTCGTCTTATAGCTCTTGACCACCTTCAAATCTATCAAAAGTGCATCAAGCGTGCTTATGATAAGTGACTTCATGAGCGTACCTTTAAGGTTGGTGATCTTGTCCTCAAAGAGAATCAACATGTAACCAAACTAGAAAAGAGCAAACGTGGAAAATTTGCTCCAAATTGGATTGGGCCTTACATTATCACTCACATCTATGGATCAGGCACTTATCGTTTAGCTTCGCTTAATGGTAAACCTGAGCCTGAACCCCTTAATGCCTTGCATCTCGACCATTCTACTGTTGAATTTAGTGTTACATCACTTCTTATCTACCTTGCGCTCGTCCCTTGAGCTCATTTACCACCTCATACACTTTGTTTCATGCATCTCAAAATAAAATCAAGCTCACATGGTTTGGTCATAACCTCCCCTTAAAGATGCCTTCCCCTTTTTAGTCTAGTCCATGACTTAAAAGTATCAAAATAACACGTTCTCAATTATACGCTTATGGGATATTCTTGAGTCAAACTTCCTACAAAACTAGATGCTTCATATGACGGACATCTAGACCTCTAAGTTATACATAGACTGCTCCCTCGAAGGACAGCTATGTGCAAAGCCACATTTGCTATTTTAAATAGACTGCTCCCCCGAAGGACAGCTATGCACAAAAGCCACATCTGCTACTATAAATAGACTGCTCCCTTGAAGGACAGCTATACAAAGTCAGCCTTTATCAGAAGCTTCTCGCATTGATCAGCTTCGTGAAGACCTCAAGAACAACAAAATACATATCCCATGTAGACTTCCGCATCGATCAGTCTATATCCAAAAAAAGTAAAAAGTAGTATTCCACAGCACTTTTGAGTCATGGACTTGTCTATTTAGGTTTGGTTCTCTTTCGTCAGAATAATCACCTTATAACAAGTTCTCTACACCCCCGATATACCAGCCACCTCACCTCACCATTCGTCAAAACAACAAAACTCAAGGGACGTGACGTATATCCGATATATTGTGATTATACAACTCTTTTCACCTATCGACTTCTCGCCTATGCAAGGTACCTAGGGATTCAAGCTCATCCTACATTAATATGTGGTTTGTTTAGCTCTTCTCAACTACGGGACACTTTTGCCTCTTTTACTCGAATCTAGGATTATGTGTTGACCTTAATCAGGACACGGTTCCCTACTACTTGGGTAAGCTAACTTTCGCTTCACCTATACCTATACCAACATCGCCAATCCCTTACCAACACCAACAATGTTACCCTACCAATATCAATATTTTTACCAGCCAACAAATTGCCTAACTATAACCAAGTTGCCTAAATTCACCTCTCCCTGGTCCTAAGGGAGAACTACATCGGTCTGAGGCCCCTCCTTGCTTTGTGTAATGGGCTATGTAGGCAGCACTTAGGAGACATGGGGTCTCCCGAAGGTTAGCTCGACCATCCCCTACCATAACCTATCATGTGTGGTAAATATAAATCTTTTTGTGTATTTCTATTTGATCACATTCATCTTTATCCTTTTTCAAAACAAAACATTCAAAACACAACCATTCTTATTATTATCATACCTCAAATCAACATACATATTTAGTTTTATTTAGATGTTAAACAAATACATCTTCTCTATCATCGACGATGCGTAGGTCGGCATCCTTATTTATTCTTATACCTCTATGAAATTCACTTAGACCCTTGTGCCTCATCCCGAACCAGGTGATGATTGTGATCATCGACGCCGCTCACCTGGCCTCTCCATCCTCAAAGGTGCCACTGCTATTGGTTCCTCCCACCGATCTGCTAACCTCTCCTGTAACATATGAATACACCCTCTCGCGTGGTGGAATCTGCCTCTAGTCTCTCCACTCGTGACTCTGCAACCGCTAACAATCCGTTGTCTCATTCACCCGCGTTTGGAGCTGATGAACTAAACCCTGTAGATGATCTCTCTCCACTGTAATCACAGCTATGTCAGGATGATCGGCCCTCTCACGTGAACCTCGCAGCTCTGCTACCCACCATAATCTATAAGCCTCTGTCGCTCCTGCATCCATTACCCTGCGATCGGCTGCTATCTCTTCTGGTCCTTCTGGAGGTGTCGGCCGGGGAGGTGAGAATGATGCCTCGGCGTCGATCCTCATGTATGGTCTATAAGCCATGGGTATATCCTGAACAAATCCAAATTGTCACCGCACGCGATCTAGAGGAATCCTCTCGTACTCACCTGGCCTGTGCCCTGCGATCCACCTCAATCGCTCTACACCCCTCAACTCCTCAGCTATGTTCTCTGTCACCATATAGTTCCCGTAAGGCCTCCAACGGATATCCGCAATCGTTACCATCTCCCACACCTGCCTATAATACTCGATGTCCTCTGTCACGGCCTGGGATCTTGCCTCTTGTTCTATCTGGACCCATCGTCTGAATCCCAACCTCTGCACTCCTGTCTCTCCAATTGGATGGGTCGGCCTATCGGTCGCACACAAACAATGTGCTCATAGGCCCAACAATGTAATAAGTATGAACAATCCAGTGTCATCCTGTGATTTCACTTGCAGGCCCATAAACCCCTGTATAGCTCCGCCAGATATGCGGGTGCCCATGCGAAAGTCACGCTCCTTTCTATCATTTCCCAAATAATACACATCAATGCTTTTGGAAATCTTCCCCCATCCGCCCTCGGTAATGCATAATACCCCACCGCTATCATTAATACTACTGCCAACCTTGTTGCCTCAGGGTGTGTTGCATACATTATACCATAAGTGAATGTCAAACCTCGTTGTGTCAAATCTCGTGCAGCTGGACCAAATACTGCTATTATTGCTCCCCCCTTGCTCGGCCTGCACGATATGCTTTGGTCTTCCTATAATTGGGAGCCTCAAGATCCTAAACACATCTTCCAACGTCACTGTCATCTCCCCTGTTGGCAGATAGAAGGTATTCTTTTCTGGATTCCATCTCTCAATCAACACCTGCAACATAGCATGATTGCGTGCGATTCGTGAATAATAGCGGATTCCACTTAACCCCACATGGTTTATCAATGCCCATTCTGCTGGTGTTACATCCGCTCGGATTCGTGACAACAAAGCTGGCACACTATCATTCATCCTCGACCCTTGCCTCTGCTGCATACATCAAAATGACACACTGACCATTGATAAATCAAATCCCCAAGTGTTTTTCTCACATTACGGAAATTTCCTACGATAACGGTATCGGTTATAGATAACCGATACCGGTTTACTAACCGATACCGGTTATCTCTAAACGATATCGGTCACTGTCAATCCTATACAGCCTGCTTAAAACCACCACCTATGATAATTATTTGCTCGTTTACTCCTCTCTGTACCTACAAACATACGTGAAACCCCTGCTTACCTACCCCATCACACTCACCCCATCCCAAACCCTTGCCTATCACCTTTTCTTTCTCATCTCTATCCACTTACCTTCTCTCATCCTATTCATAACACATGCAAGAATTAAATTACAACCAAACAGTTTACCTCTTGGGATGCAGCAGCTTGGGGTGGAACTGTCTTCCCTCTCGTCTCTCCCTGTTGGATGCTTCTCCTCATTCAGCCATGTTCACCACCCTCTTCAAATATAACTTGCCTTTCTACCTTCTTAATCTCAGCCCACACTCACTTTACCTGTCTCTTTCCTCCTTATCACTCAATTCTTTCATGCAATTACCTGTATCAGTCGTCAAACAACGTCGCATTCACGTATTTAACTTGTTGCATGACTCTAAAAATAAGAACTTAAGTTGCCACCCAAGCTTTTCTATTTTTAGAAAAGCTCGTTTTGGCATAACCGGTATCGGTTACCTAACCGATATCGGTCCTTGATCTACCGACGTCGGTTAGCTAACCGATATCGGTCACATGTCTCCTTTTGCTTAAACCTGGGCCTTTTCTTTATTTTTTGCAAATTTTTGTGGCGCCCGCCTCTTTTTCCTACATAACTACACCATTATCACTATTTGTCATCAGAATCACATCAACACATATATATATCATCACAATTTCATCAACATCATCTATCTACATTAAAACAACCATCGACAAAATACATACGACATTTTAATATATACATCAAACCCATCAGTATACACACCATTTGGATCAAACTCATCATCTACATACATTCAATTTCAAAAACCATCGACAAAACACATAAAACATTTTTTATACACACCATGTGGATCAAAATCATCATCTATATATATATCAATGTTTAAATATACAACTTCCCCTGCATGGGGGCCTCTGTGATCTCAAAATAATACAAAGCCGGCACATGGCCACTATCACTATCAAAATCTCAACTCGGCTCGTAGGCCGGTCTCTCATGTCAAAAATATACTCGGCTCGCAGGCCGGTATCAACTATACAACCTGTACTCGGCTCGCAGGCCGGTATATACAACAAGAATGAATAAATAAATCATATGTAGGCACGCAGGCCTCTATATACATGACCGGTTCGCAGACCGGTGTCTATATCCAATATCCAAAAACCCATCTCCACTCCAGGGATGTCTCAGCTCTCCCCACCACCCTCAGCCCCTCTCCCTGCTGGTCCCTGTGCTGGCTCTCGCCTCCTCCCTGTCACCGACCCACCAGTGTGTCATTGCTGCCCCCAGGATCTCGGCTCGAGAGGTCTCGGCTCTGTGTGCCGCATATGGCTGATAGTCGGCCCGGTACCATCAAGGACATCCTGATAATACCGGGCCTCGCTCTCGCCTCCATATAGCGGGCCCGTGCCACCATGGCTGCTGGGGCTGGTCCCCGACTCCTAATAGTAGTGGCCCCTGTCCTGTCGGTACACCACATGCCTATGTGCTATGTGCGTGTGCCTATGCTGTGGTGGGGCGAGTGCACAATGGTGGTGCTGTGGGCTGTGCGGTGCACTGTGGTGTGTGCTATACACATTGCTACTGTGCTGGGCTAACTTGCCCTGTAGTACCCGATCTGTGCTGTGTGCGTTGCAAGCTACCCCCTGTAACAATTGCACTTTTGTCCCTAGAGCGGTCCTCTCTGTTATAACAGCCACTAAATCTGGTTGTGTGGGTTGTGCTCTCCTAGCTGCTCTCTCCCCTACCCACCACACCAAAAATGAACCTGTGCAACCGGCGTCATCCACTGTATCATCCACCGGTCTCTCTGCTACCCAATCTGGGTCAACGGGCTGCGGTGCAGGCAGTGGGGCCTCTACATCATCCCTCCGATACTGTGGGAAAGGAGGTGGCTCATCCTGTCGCAAGCCCAACTACCGTCGTACCCTCTCTAGGGGTATCCACTCATGCTCTCGGGCCTCCGTCCAGCTATCCAGAAAGTATACTGGATCCAGCGCATCTGTGCTCGGGCTCCTCCTCGGGGCTGATGGCCTCTGTAGGGCCTCCATATAATGTCTAGTGCGGTCAAACCCTCTAGCATATGATGGTAGTAGGCCACATCCCGTCCTGCGAGCACCACTCGTGGCTGGCCCACGACCCCCAACCACCTCTGAAAGCCATATCTGTATATGATGTGGCCTTGGCCAGGCTTTGGGCAGCCCTACTGGTCATATACATATGATGTGCTCATATGCCCAGCAGTGTAACAAAAATGTCAGAGCAAATCCCAAATCACCTCATCCGGTGATAACCCCATGAGCTCTCGAATAGTATAGCTGCACGGATATCTTGGTGCCCGGGCATGCTGCACGTATGCTCCTCTACCATCTCGTGCAACACCCCATCAAAGCCCGTGGGAAGCGGCCTCCCTCTGAGTCGGGAGGGTGAAGCATGTGATACCTATCATCATCAACACGGCAAGCCGTGTCTCATGTCTGTGTGCGTGATACATGTCGCCATAGGCAATGCTCGCACTGTGATAGGTCAATAATGGCTGCATCCCCAAATACCTGAAGAATGTTGTCCATCGCCGTCTCCGCATCTACCTGGAACACTGCCTCCCCTACGATCGGCAGTCTCAGGATGCGATACACATCCTCTAGGGTAATCGTCATCTCTCCAGTAGGGAGATGGAAGACGTTGGTTGCCGGATCCCATCTCTCGATGAGGGCAACCATCAGGCTGTGGTCCCTATCCCACCACCCTATCTTTGGACTCTCGTGAGTCCCACCTCTCACATAATGGCCCACTGCGCTGCGGACACATGTGGCCGCATCTGTCTCAATAGTGGGGGCATCCGATCCCGCATCGTAAGCTGCTGGCGTGCCTGCAAAAACAACCCACTTCATTAGACCTACCCTTTACAAAAACAACTACCTTAACCCTCTATACCCCCTTTTACCCACCCAACCACATCCCGACTCTATAATACACATCTACACCCACCTATTCTACTATGATATCTCCTTTACTTACCTCACGCCTTACCTACCACCCCGATCTACTCTAGCCATCTACCTATACCCCCGCCAATTTAACACCCCCTACTTCATCCACACCACGTAATCTCTCCTCGACCTCCTGCCTCTTCACCCCCAAAACAAAACAAAACTCTAAAAACAAAAAAAAAAAAAAAACACAACAAACAAACAACAAACAAACCAAAACATTCTATGCACCGGTATCGGTCACCCTCGACCGCCACCGGTCCCCCCAAGACATTCTATGCACCGGCACCGGTCGACCTACGACCGACACATGGAGTCCGGATAACAAATGAGTGTACAAAATATTCGGTGACCGATGTCGGTCGCCTAGTGACTGACATCGGTCAACTTTGTCTATCCGAGGCCAAACCCAAGCGGCCCCAAAACACATTTTACCCTATTTCTCCCTATTTACCCACCAAAACACCCTAAAAACCTACCCACCCTGCCACCTTGACCTAACTAGCCTACCTACCCATTCCATTTTGCAAATTACATCCATTTATTCATTATTTCATTAAATTTTGGATTCCTACCCAAAACCCAAATCTAAGTTAAACTCATTCAATTCACAAAGGTAAGAGTTTAGAGCCTACCGGTACGACTACACGTCGTCGTGGTGGGATAGGTGGCGGTGGTCTAGCTGGTCCAGCACCTCCTGCTCCTCCTGGCTGTGCCATGGCTCCAAATCTCCTCAGCTGGGTCCTCCACCAATCAAATTCTGCCTCCTACTCACTGGGGTCTACCAATCACTCACTCCTCCACTCAACTACTGCCAACTCAGCGTACAAACTCAACAAAATCAATTTTAAATCCAGACAAGCCGTATTGGTTATCAAATTGACAATGTGACAATGACAGGCCGTATTTTTCTTTTTATAGGTTTTTTACCTATAACCGATATCGGTTATATTGTGCCCTAAAACACCGGTATCGGTCATCTAACCGATACCGGTCATAGCTAACCGATATCGGTTTAATCCCTCTTTTACCACAATTTCTACCCTTATTCACCAATCTCCCTTTCTCACCACATCGTCTATACCCTCCTTTGCTAAATAGCCTTTTTTGACTTCATTGGCCCAATTCACGGCCGCAATCAACCAACCAGGCCCGCCCAAAGCTGCACCCAACCAATTAGGCCCGACCCAAGGCCGCAACCAACCAATCAAGCCCGACCCAAGGCCACAACCAACCACTCAGGCCCGACCCAAGGCCGCAAGCAACCATTTGGCCCGACCCAAGGCCGTAACCAACCAATCGAGGCCCGACCCAAGGCGCAACCAACCATTTGGCTGACCCGAGGCGCAACCAACCAATCAGCCCGACCCAAGGCGCGCAACCAACCATTTAGGCCGACCCGAGGCGCGACCAACCAATCAGGCCCGACCCAAGGCGCGACCAACCAATCGGGCCCGACCCAAGGCCATAACTAACCAATCAAGCGACGACCCGAGGTCGTAACCAACTAATCGAGTCCGACCCGAGGCGCAACCAACCAATCGAGGCCGACCCATGGCTCTCACTAATCAATCGGCCCGACCTAAGTGCACCAATTAAATACCTAGCCCAAAACCCGCAACTTACAATTTTATCCACTCATTATGTAGCCTTTTTTGTTCAATCAAGCTCACTGTTCATGTTTTAGCATGATTAGGGTACTTGACTTGATCGATCAACCAACTTTGCCTAGGCGAGACCGTGTGACGTTTATCTTAACCAAACCAACCATTTGAGTGCTTTGTCGAACATGCCTAAACATTCCTGTACCTTACCCGTTATATCCCCTGGAGCTACTTCCTATGCCTTGGATACAGGATTATATCACCCTTGTTTGGATAAACTATCAACCGTTGCTATGAATTTCTTGTTTGCTCTTCAAATCATGTACCCTGGTCACACTCGTATTTCAACGTGCATCTACTTCCTCGAACTTACCCCACCATCTTACCATCATTTCAACACCATTTACCCTTTATCAACCCTATCCCTGATTTCATGTTACCTCAATTTGTGATAGATTTGAGGGGGATTACCTATACCCTTAACGGGAGTAACCACTTCTTATTATTGTCGGTGCGGCTTTACAAGACAAGCTCTTGTTTCGCATGGAATGGTTTGGCTCTGTGAGAATAGACTTACTTCTATCTTATCATTCCTTTGAGAAATAGATAAGAGTTAGGGCTAGGAGGAATACTGTTGAATGTTGAGATGGTGTGCACGTATGCATCGAGAGAGATCAGATTGACTGCGAAGAACCCCTTTTTGTCTTGCAAGGACTACTGCAAGTAAGAATACTGAGAACCACCGATTTTAATTAGACAATAAATGAGGAGCTGCCTTAGGCCCCGGAAATATAAAACTTCCTTTCAAAGGTGGTCAGTTCCCCTTTTAATATGAATTAACACAAATGATAACAAAGAAAGCTATTGCAAAATCACGATTTAGGTATCTCGTTACAAAGCAATAGAAGCTAAATTATCAATAATAAAGCATCACGTTGTTTGTTCGGTTACTGGTCGTTGATACGTTCAGGTTGAGTTATAGGGATAAACCAGACTGGATCTGAGGTTGTTAGGTGGCAAATAGGCGAGAAAAAGGTTTCGAGGTATAAGTCACATGTGGACCGACACCGGTCATTGGTAACCGATCGCGGTTAGAGACTTGCGCCGGTAGGGGATAAACGATACTGGTAGGGTCAGCAATCTAAGTGCTTCTGGATAGAGGTTGGTTGTAAGGTGATTGTGGGGTTATTAAGATTGGGGGATGGCTGAGGGGAATGATGGGAGGATAGGGAAGACTCAGAGTGTGGTAAAATGGCCTTCTGGGAAATATCAGGATGTATGGGTGAAGGTTAAGTGCAGTATGTTGCTGATAGTAGATATCGGGAATAAACTTATGATTACTATTAATCAACGAGCTCAAGAAAATGGTGCTTAGAAACATATAAAACACTACTTACTCGTCACTCGATGCGGATGCGGAGTTTCGGGTGTGATGATGAAGACAGGACCCAAGTTGGATGATCTGACAATCCAAGATGAGTTATCTCCTCTTCTGATGCTCGGATGAGTGTTACTGGGCTCTGGTTATTCAGTTGCAGTCTTGGGCTTGATGTCCTTCTCTGCAAACTCTTCCTGTTTCTTCACTTGTCTCCGCTCGGCCAAGCAAAATCTGGATCCTTTCAATGATTTCTCCTCCTTTTTCCGATCAAATGAAAATCTGATCCTTTGTTTTTGGTTGGAAGTGGTCATTTACGGGGAACCGATGGCGGTTAAGCAACCGACGGCGGTCGAGTAGGAACCGGTATCGGTCAGGTCAAAGCGGGCTATTTTTGGTGAAATAGCCAGCTTTCCCTCCTTTTCTTCCGAGGGATTGGTTGCGGGCTTGGTCAAGTCATTATGAAGTTGGTTTTAGGTGCGGATGAGGAGTAATTAGTCATAGGTGTAGAATTGGACCAAGTTATAGGTCTTAATTAGGTTAGTTTAGGGTTAAGACTAGGTCATGATGAGGTGGCGACATGAGGTGGCAGGTATGGCGATGTGGATTTATTAATTATAAGGTAATTAATAAATAATTGTGTAAGGTTTAGGTGATGAGGTTAGGTTGCGAAATGGGATGCGGGGTACAGGGTGTCGTAAGACACAAATTTGGTGTCTACATTAGCCCCTTATTGTCGTGTAGTTTGTTTTGTAAAGCTGCACAGACAATAATAAGAAGTGGTTACCCCTGTTAAGGGTATAGGTAATCCCCCTCAAATCTATCACAGATTGAGGTAGCGTGAAAGCAGGGATAGGGTTGATAAAGGGTAAATGGTGTTGAGATAATGGTAAGAGGGTGGGGTAGGTCCAAGGAAGCAGACGCACGTTGAAATGCAGTAGTGCGACCAGGGTATATGATTTGAAGAGCAAACAAGCAATTCATAGGCAAAGGTCGATAGTTTATCCAAACAAGGGTGATATAATCCTGGTATCCAAGGCATAGGAAGTAGCTCTAGGGTATATAACGGGTAAGGTACAGGAACGTTTGGGCATGTTCGGCAGTACCAAATGGTTGGTTTGGTTGAGATAAACGTCACGGTCTAAGTCTAGGAAAAGTTGGTCGACTGATCAAGTCAAGGACCACGATCATGTTAAAACACACTAACAGGTGAGCTCGATTGAACAAAAAGGTACATGATGGATGGATAAAATAAAACGTTGATTGTGGGTATGGTATTTAATTGGTGTGGCCTTAGGTCGGGCCAAATGGTTAGGTGCGGCCTTGGGTCGGGCCAAATGGGTTGGTTGCGGCCGTGGGTCGAGCCAAATGGTAGGTTACGGCCGTGGGTCGGGCCAAATGGTAGGTGACAGCCTTGGGTCGGGCCAAATGGGTTGGTTGTGGCCTTGGGTCGAGCCAAATAGGTTGGTTGCACAGCGTGGGTCGAGGCCAAATGGTAGGTTACGGCCGTGGAGTCGAGGCCAAATGGTAGGTTACGGCCGTGGGTCGGGCCAAATGGTAGGTTACGGCCTTGGGTCGGCCAAATGGGTTGGTTGCGGCCGTGGGTCGAGGCCAAATGGTAGGTTACGGCCTTGGGTTGGGCCAAATGGGTTGGTTGCGGCCGAGGTCGGGCCAAATGGTAGGTGACGGCCTTGGGTCGGGCCAATGAAGTTAACAAAGGGTTGTCAACGAAGGTGGATATAGGTGATGTTGGTAGAAAGGGCTATTAGTAAATAAGGGCCGAAATTGGGGTAGAGGTGAGATTAAACCGATATTGATTGTGTATGACCGATATCGGTTAGATGACCGATACCGGTTCCTTAGGGCACAATAAAACCGATATCGGTTATAGGTCAAAAACCTATAAAAAGAAAAATACGGCCGGTCATTGTCACATTGTCAATTTGAAAACCAATTGGAGTTGTCTGAGGTGGATTGTTGAGATTGGAGCATTTGTTGGTTGAGGTGGTGCTATTTGAGTGGAGAATTGAGTGTTTAGTGGACCCTAGTGAGTAGGAGGCAGCAGTTGATTGGTGGAGGACCCAGCAAAGGAGAGTTTATAGCCATGGCACAGCCAGGAGGAGCAGGAGGTGCTGGACCAGCTGGACCACCACCACCCATCCCACCACGACGACGTATCGTCGTACCGGTAGGTTCGAAACCCCTCATTGTGTGGATTTGAGTATATTATGTTGTATTTGGGTTTTGGGTAGGAATGTTAGATTTTGATAAAATAATTAATAAATGGAAATGATTTAAAAAAGGGAGAGGGTAGATAGGTTAAATAGGCCAAGGCGGCTGGGTGGGTAGGTTTTTAGGGTGTTTGGGCGGGTATAGAGGGAAAAATAGGAAAAAATGGATTTGGGGGGCGCATGTGAGGGTTCGGCTCCGAATTTATACGAATGACCGATGTCGATCGCTAGCGGATCGCATCGGTCATGAAATTTTTGGTGGACGGAGTTTTGTGAGTGACCGGTGTCGGTCGTATAGCGACCGGCGTTGGTGAAGAGGACCGGTGTTGGTCATAAGTGACCGGTACCGGTCCTTAGTTATTTTTATTTTTGTTGGTTTGGGTTTTGTTGTTGGTTTGAATTTTTGGTTGTTGTTTGGGTGTTTTGGTATTATTTGGGTTGTGGTGGGGGTGTTTTGGTATTGTTTGAGTGTTTTGGTAATTTTTAGGTGTTTTGGTATTGTTTGGGTGTGTTGGTATGGTTTGGGTTGTGGTGGGGGTGTTTTGGTATGGTTTGAGTGTTTTGGTATGGTTTAGGTTGTTGTTTGGGTGTGAAGAGGGAGGGGGATATCGTAGAGGTTTTTAGGGTAAGATAGGTGGGTGTAGAGGGTATAAGTAGATGTTGTGATAAAGAGTAGGGCTAATGTAGTGAGTTGGTTTTGCAGGCACGTCAGCAGCTGACGATGCGGGACAGGATGCCCCCACTGTTGAGACGGATGCGGCCACACGTGTCGCAGCAGCGTTGGGGTATCATGCGCGAGGTGGGACTCGGCGGAGTCCAGCGATACAGAGCGATTGATAGGGATCACAGTTTGATGGTCGCCCTCATCGAGAGATGGGATCCGGCGACCAATGTGTTCCATCTCCCGACTGGAGAGATGACCATCACATTGGAGGATGTGTATCGCATCCTTCGATTACCGATTGATGGAGAGGCAGTCTTTCAGGTTGACGCTGAGACAGCCATGGACAACATCCTACACGTATTCGGGGATGCAGCTGCGCTACTGACATATCACAGCGTGAGTATCGCGTATGGGGATATGTACCGAGCCCACCGCCATGAGACACGGCTTGCCGTGCTGATGATGATCGGGATCACCTGCTTCGCCCTCCCAGACTCAGAGGGAGGCCGCTTTCCACGGGTGCTTATGGGTGTGCTACATGAGATGGTGGAGGAGCACACATGTTATGCTTGGGCACCAGTATACCTGGTGCAGTTATACCGAGAGCTGTGGGGCTATCGCCGGATGAGGCGATTCGGGATTTGCTCGACATTTTTACTACACTGTTGGGCATATGAGCATATCATATGCATTAGACCAGTAGGGCTGCCCCAGTAGCCAGGGCCACAGGTCATCTATAGATACGGATTTCAGAGGTGGTTGGGGGTCATGGGCCAGCCACGAGCAGTGCTTGCAGGGCGGGACGTCACTTATTATAGACATATGTTAGAGGGCTTGACAGCGTTAGATATTGTATGGAGACCTTATAGAGGTCATCACCCGCATGGAGGAGCCCGAGCACAGTTGCAGTGGATCCAGTATACATTCTGGATAGCGGGACTCGGGAGGCGGGAGAGTATGCAGTGGATACCCCTGAGAGGTGCGGCGGCGGCTTGATGCTGGGCTACGACAGGATGAGCCACCTCCCTTCCCTCAGTATCGGAGGGATGATGTAGAGGCTCCATTGCCTGCACCACATCCTATGGACCCAGATTGGGTTGCTGAGAGGCCGGCAGATGATACCGTAGATGATGCCGGCTGCACAGGAGCATTTTTGGTTTGGTGGGCGGAGAGAGAGCTGCGAGGAGAGCACAGCCCGCACAGCTAGACTTGGTGGCTGTTAGAGCAGAGAGGGATCAGCTCGGGGCAGTACAGTTATTACAGGGGCAGCTCGTTGTTGCACAGCACGCACGGATAGGTGTCTTACAGGGGCAGCTAGCCCAGAGCTCAGTACTGAGTAGCAAAGCACAGTACCACCAGCCAGTATAGGTACCAAGACAGCACCACCAATGCACCACCAAAGACAGCAAGTGTACCAGCACCACCACCGGCGCAGCCACAGGCACCACCAAATGGCCACCAGCACAGGCACAGGGGGCACTAGTATTAGGTGTCAGGGGACCAGCCCCAGCACCTACGGTGGCTCGAGATCGTTATATGGAGGCTAGAGCGGAGGCCCGGTACTATCAGGATATTCTTGATGGTACCGGGGCTGATTATCAGCCTTATGCGGCACATAGAGTAGAGACCTCTCGGAGCCAGAGATCTCAGGGAGGTGCAGCCACAGCCGGTGGGTCTGTGACAGGTAGGAGGCGAGAGGCAGCACAGGGACCAGCAGGCAGACAGGCAGAGGGTGGTGGAGAGAGCTGAGGGGTCCCTGCATATTTTTGTATTGGTTCATTGGATATGGGCACCGGTCTGCGAACCGGCTATGTTTATAGAGGCCTGCGTGCCTAGATATTATGTATTCATTTATTCATTTATTGTATATACCGGCCTGCGAGCCGAGTACGGGTTGTACAGTTGATACCGGCCTGCGAGCCGAGTATGTTTTTGATATGAGAGACCGGCCTGCGAGCCGAGTCGAGATTATTGATAGTTATTGCGGCCTGCGTGCCGGCTTTGTTGTATTATGAGATCACAGAGGCCCCGATGCAGGGCACATTGTATATTTGAAACTTTGTATATATATAGATATGATGATTTGACCCACATGTTGTGCGTAAAAATGTGTTAAGTGTTTTGAAAATGGTTTGTGATATTTAATGTATGATGAGTTTGATTTACATGGTGTTATATATTAATGATGTTGATGTCTTTTGTTGATGGGATGTATGTATGTATATAGATGATGAGTTTAATTGACATGTAGTGTTATGAAATGTTGTATGTTTTGTCATTTGGTTTGTGAATATTGAATGTTTTTGTAGCTGTTGATTTGGATTCAAATGGTGTTAGATTGATGGTTTTTGATATCATTTGTTGATGGCTTGGTTGTTTTTGTAAGATAGATAGATGATGTTGATGAAATTGTGATGAGATATGGATTTAATGAAAAATATGGATAATGGTGTTGTTCATGCAGAAAAAAGGGTAGCGCCACAAAAATTTGCAAAAATGGAAAAAAAGGCTTAGGTTTAAGCAACGGGGGACATGACCGATATCGGTTATGTAACCGATGTCGGTAGCTATATGATCGATATCGGTCATCTAACCGATATCGGTTATGAAATAATTATTTTCCTAAAAATAGAATCACTGCTGGGTTGTGCAACTTAAGTTCTTATTTTTAGCATTCTTATTTTAGAGTCATGCAACAAGTTAAATATGTGAATGCGACGCTATTTGACAACTACCACAGTAATTACATGAAAGAATTTGAGTGATAAGGAGGAAAGAGATAGGTGAAGTGAGCGTGGGCTGAGATTCAGAAGGCAGAAAGACAAGTTATATTTGAATAGGGTGGTGAACATGGCTGAATGAGGAGAAGCATCCAACAGGCAGGGACGAGGGGGAAGACATGTTCCGCCCAAGCCTGCGTGCATCCCGAGAGGTAAACTGTTTTGTTGTAATTTGATTCTTGCATGTGTTGTAAATAGGATGAAAGAAGTGTAAGTGGGTAAAGATGAGAAAAAAGGTGATAGGCAAGGGTTGGGGATGGTATGAGTGCTACGGGGTAGGTAAACAGGGTGGGTATGTATGTTTTTAGGTATAAATAGGAGTGAACGGGCAAAATAATTATCGTAGGTGTATGCTTTAAGCAGGGTAGATATACTTTGACAGTGACCGGTATCGTTTATAAGTAACCGGTATCGGTTATCAAACCGGTATCGGTTATGCATAACTACTATCGGTCACTGTAAGGGTTTCCAGATTTTGAGAAAAAACTTGTAGAGATTTGTTCTTTTGAATAATTATGTGTCGTTTAGATGTATGCAGCGTACAAGGTTAAGGATGAATGATCTTGTGCAGCGTTGTTATCACGAATCCGAGCAGATGTAACACCATTGAATGGGCATTGATAAATCGGTTGGGGTTAAGTGGAATCCGCTATTATTCAAGAATCGCGTCTAACCATGCTATGTTGCAGGCATTGATTGAGAGATGGAATCCAGAAAAGAATACCTTCTATCGCCAACAGGGGGAGATGAAAGTGACTTTGGAAGATGTGTTCCATATTTTTAGACTCCCAATGATAGGAAAAATAGTGTATCAAGCATTGCCCGGTCGGGGCGGGCAGCGATAACTGTAGTATTTGGGTTAGCTGCACGAGATTTGACACAGTGAGGTTTATCATTTACATATGGTACAATGTATGCAACACACCCTGAGGAAACAAGGTTGGCCGTGCTATTAATGATAGCGGTGGGGTATTATGCATCACGAGGGTGGAAGGTGGAAGATTTCCCAAAGCATTGATGAGTGTTATTTGGGAAATGATAGAAATGAGCGTGACATTCACATGGGCACCCGCATATCTGGCAGAGTTATATAGGGGTTTATGGGCATGCAAGTGAAAACACAGGACGACACTGGATTGTTCATACTTATTACATTGTTGGGCCTATGAGCATATTGTTTGTGTGTGTCCAATAGGCCGACCCATTGAGTCGGGAGAGGCAAGAGTGCAAAGGTTGGGATTCAGATGATGGGTCCAGATAGAACAAGAAGCGAGATCCCAGGCCGTGATAGATGACATCGAGTATTATAGACAGGTATGGGAGATGGTGATGATTGCAGATATTTGTTGGAGGCCGTACGGTAACTATATGGTGACAGAGCACATAGCTGAGG
Source organism: Taxus wallichiana var. yunnanensis (assembly GCA_018340775.1). Lineage (NCBI taxonomy): Eukaryota > Viridiplantae > Streptophyta > Pinopsida > Cupressales > Taxaceae > Taxus > Taxus wallichiana. The sequence goes on from CM031240.1 coordinate 1,066,046,535, forward strand.
AGTTGAGGGGTGTAGAGCAATTGAGGTGGATTGCAGGGCATAGGCCGGGTGAGTACGAGAGTATTCCTCTAGATCGCGTGCGGTGACAATTTGGGTTCGTTCAGGATATTCCTATGACATATAGACCATACATGAGGATCGACGCTAAGGCATCATTCTCACCTCCCGGCCTACACCTCCAGAAGGGCCAGAAGAGATAGCAGCCGATCGTAGGGTTATGGATGCGGGAACGACAAAGGCGTATAGAGTATGGTGGGTAGTAGAGCTGCGAGGTGCACGTGAGTGCCCTGACATAGCTGTGATTATAGTGGAGAGAGATCATCTGCAGGATTTGGCTCGCTAGCTTCAAACACAGGTGAATGAGACAATGGGATTGTTAGAGGCTTCACATTCACTGAGTGGAGAGACTGGAGGCAAGATTCCTCCACGCGAGAGGACGTATTCGTATGTTATAGGAGATGTTGGCGGATCAATGGGAGGAACCAATGGCAGTGGCACCTTTGAGGATGGAGAGGCCCACGAGAGGGGCATCGACGATCACGATCACCACCTGATTCGGGAGGAGGTGTAAGGGTCTGAGTGAACTTCATAGGAATATAAGAATAAATAAGGATGCCGGCCTGCGAGTCGATGATAGAGAAGATGTATTTGTTTAACATCTAAAATAAAACTAAATATGTATGTTCTTTTGAGTGATGATAAGAATAAGAATGGTTGTGTTTTAAATGTTGTTTTTGTTTGTTTTGAAAAAGGATAAAGATGAACGTTGGCGAATAGAAATACACGAAAAACATTTATATTGACAACACATGATAAGGTATGGTAGGGGATGGTCGAGCTAACCTTGGGAGACTCCATGTCTCCTAAGTGCTGCCTACATAGCCCATTGCACAAAGCAAGGAAGGGCCTCAGACCGATGTAGTTCTCCCTTAAGACCAGGGAGAGGTGAATTCAGGCAATTTGGTTGTGGTCAGGTAATTTGTTGGTTGGTAAAAATTTGATGGTGGTAGGGTAATGTTGTTGGCGTTGGTAGGGTAAAGCAAAAGTTAGCATACCCAAGTAGTGGGAATTGTGTCCTGATTAAGGTCAACACACAATCCTAGAGCCGAGCAAAAGAGGCAAGAGTGTCCCATAGTTGAGGAGAGCTAAACAAACCACATATTAATGTAGGATGAGCTTGAATCCCTAGGTACCTTGCATAGGTGAGAAGTCGATAGGTGAAAAGAGTGGTATAATCACAATATATCGGATATACGTCATGTCCCTTGAGTTTTGTTGCTTTGACAAATGGTGAGGTGAGGTGGTTGATGTGGGCGAGGGTGCAGAGAACTTATTATAAGATGATTATTCTGATAAAAGAGAACCAAACCTAAATAGACAAGTCCATGACTCAAAAGTGTTTTGAAATACTGCTTTTATTTTTATTTTATTTTGTTGGATATAGACTGATCGATGTGGGAAGTCTACATGGGATATGTATTTTGTTGTTCTTGAGGTCTTCGAAGCTGATCAATGCGAGAAGCTTCGATAAAGGTCGATCGTGTATAGCTGTCCTTCAAGGGAGCAGTCTATTGTATAATTTAGAGGTCTAGATGTCCGTTGGGCATAAAGCATCTAGTTTTTGTAAGAAGTTTGACTCAAGAAAATCCCATAAGTGTTTTAATTAAGAATGTGTCATTTTGATACTTTAAAGTCATGGACTAGACTAAAAGGGGAAGGCATCTTTTAAGGGGAGGTGATAATCAAACCAAGTGAGCTGGATTTGATTCTGAGATGGAAGAAACAAAGTGTATGCGGTGGTAAATGAGCTCAAGGGACGAGCGTAAGGGAGATAAGCAGTGATATAACACTAATTTCAATAGTAGAATGGTCGAAGATGCGAGGCATTAAGGGGCTCAGGCTCAGGTTTACCATTAAGTGAAGCTAAACGATAAGTGCCTGATCCATAAGTGTGAGTGATAATGTAAGGCCCAATCCAATTAGGAGCAAATTTTCCACGTTTGCTCTTTTCTAGTTTGGTTACATGTTGATTCTCTTTGAGGACAAGATCACCAACCTTAAAGGTATGCTCATGAAGTCGTTTATCATAAGCACGCTTGATGCGTTTTTGGTAGATTTGAAGGTGATCAAGAGCCGTAAGACGACGCTCGTCAAGAAGCTCTAATTGGGCTAACCGCTCTTGGCGGAAATCATCGTTGGTGAGAATATCCTGAAGAGATATTCTGAGGGAGGGTATTTGTATTTCGAGAGGCAAGACAGCCTCGGTACCATATACCAAAGAAAATGGTGTGGCATTAGTGGAGGTACGAATGCTAGTACGATAATCCCAAAGGGTAAAGGGAATGTGATCGTGCCAGTTTCTTCCGGACTCATTGACAACTTTCATGAGGATTTTGGTTAGGGTTTTATTAGAAGATTCAGCTTGACCATTGGCCTGCGGATAGTAAGGTGATGAGAAACTAAGTTTGATACCAAAGTTGTCACAAAGGTCTTGTAACAACTTATTTTTAAAAGATTTACCATTATCTGTTATTAGGTGATGAGGAATACCAAAACGATGAGATAATGTGATGGTTAACGAATTTGACAATTTTTTCTTTTTTGATTGAAATGAGTGGAATGGCCTCCACCCATTTTGTGTAATATTCGATTGCTGTGATTATCCAAGGGTGACATTGTGAAGAAGGCGGGTGAATCTCACCAATAAGGTCTAAACCCCATTGTGAGAAAGGCTAAAGATCTCATGCGACCTGTAGCGGATGGCTAGGAGTATGTTGAAGGTTTGCATGTTGTTGACACATAACACAACACTTAACATATTGTAGCAGTCGTTATTAAGAGTAGGCCAATAATAACCTAGGCGAAGGATTCATTTGGCCATGGCAAGGCCACTAAAATGTCCACCACAAATGCCGTCATGGACTTGTTGGATGGTATAGGTGACCTCCGTGCCGGTTAGACATCAAAGGAGGATGCCATCAAAGCCACGTTTATAGAGGAGTCCCCCCATGATGACATAACGAGAAACACTTTTAAGAAAATCACGTTTGCCATTACTAGTAAGGTCAGGTGGGAGAACAGAGGTTGTAAGGTAGTCATGAAATTGGTGGTACCAGGTATCCTGCGAATTAGCAAACACATTATTTATCATACAAACAACCGGGGCTGAGTAGGATGGGGCAAAAGTTGTTGGACCAAGACGAATATGTCAGAGTCAGTTGGTGAGGTAGGAATTTGTGAGGCTAAGCAAGCCATAGTATCCGCAAATTTGTTAGTGGAGCGGGGAATGGTCTGGATAGAATAACGAGTAAATGAGGTCAAAAGTGAATACATGTAATGTTTGTCCTTTTGAAGTTCCTCATTCTTACATTGGTAGATGCCCATAAATTGATTGACTACCAATTGAGAGTCGCCAAAAATATTAATAGATTTGACACCTAAGTGTAACGCAACTTGGAGACCCAAAACAAGGGCCTCGTATTCCGCTGTATTATTAGTGCAGGGGAAATCAAGCCGGAATGAAAGAGGCATAGGTTCGGCGTCAAGAGGGATGAGAACAATGCCGGCTCCTCCTTGCCGCTACCGGCATTTGGATCCATCGAAGAAGAGGGTCATTTGATATGACTCTTCCCTGAGTGAAAGAGTGGCGATGAGTTTGTCGGGGAAATTAAAATTAGTGAATTGTTCCCGGGTAAAGGGGCCTCCGCAAGTTGGTCCGCAAGAGTTTGTCCTTTGATTGACTTCATTGTACAAACTCAAGGTCGAGGTCATGAGGAGCATAAGCCATCGGGTGATGCATTGGTTTAGATGTGGTTTGGCATACATATAATGAATGGGGTCCGTGTTGGTGATGACAAAAGTTTTGTGATTCAAGAGGTAATGTCGGAGTTTGGTGGCTACGAATGATAGGGCTAGGCACAATTTTTCTACATGTGTATACCTAGTCTCATAATCCACGAGAGTACGACTTATATAATAAACGGCTTGTTCTCGACGTGTCGAGTCCCGATGTGCGAGCATGGCTCCTATAAGCATGGTCGGTGGCGTAAAGGTAAAGGTAGAAAGGGCGTTCATCCCGAGGTGGAATAAGCACGGGTGGCTGCAAGAGATAGGATTTGAGAGATTCAAAGGCTTGGTGAAACTCTTCACTTCATTGAAAGGCAATGTCCTTTTTAAGAAGGTGATGAAAAGGTTGACATCGATCCGAGAGTGGGAGATGAAACGCCGGATGGATTGAAGTTTACCCTGCAAACTACACAATTGTTTGAGGTTTTTGGGTGGGGGCATTTCTAGGATAGCTTTTACTTTAGATGGATCAACCTCAATGCCACGCAAAGAGATGATAAAGCCAAGAAGTTTTCCGAAAGAACACCAAAGACACATTTCTTTTGTGAAGCGGATGAATATTGTAACAGAAAGTGATCGAAAATAATGGTTAAAACATCGAGATGTTCACTGCGATGTTTAGATTTGCCAAGAAGATCATCGACATAATCCTCAAGGATAGTGTGCATAATGTCATGAAAAATGTAAGTCATAGCCTGCTGATAGGTCGCACCAGCATTCTTAAGGCCAAATGGCATGACATGATAATGAGAAGGTTCCCGTTTTATGTTGATTGGCGGGGCTACCAAAATTTTATTGTATCCCGAAAAGCCATCCATGAGAGAAAGCATTTCATGGCCCGCAGTGAGATCAACAAGTTGATCAATACTTGGGAGGGGGAAGTCATCCTTGGGGCAAGCGAGGTTAAGGTCTTGGAAATCCATGCATATCTCGAAGTCCCCCCGTCGCTTTAGTGACAGGTACGATGTTAGAAATCCATTGAGGATAGTCAATAGGCAAGATGAAGGAAACAGAAAGAAGTCGTTGAAGCTCTTCTTTGACCAAGAGGGCAATGCGTGGATGCATTTTTCTCAGTTTTTGTTTGACTGGTTTGGAATCGGGGTTTAGGGTGATGTTATGGACGGCAATGATAGGATCAATTCTGGCATGTCGGCGTAGGACCAAGCGAAAGCTTGGTCAATGGTATGGAGAAAGGTAGTAAAGGCGGCTTGTTATGATGTGTTAAGGGATTGTCCGATCTTCACAATGTAAGGATCCTCCTCTGTGTGGATGTTGATTTCTATAGTCGACTCATTCAACATGGTTTGAATTTCAGACGGTAAGGCATGTTCAATATAGGAGTCGTCCGCCCCAAGGTAAGTGAGGATGGAGTCATCATCCTGGCACTCAACAACATTAATCGAAGGTGAATCCTCTTTGATCATGTCTGGATACAGAAGGGGAAGAGAAGATGGGTCCTCATTATCGCGTTGATAAGTGAGAGGACCTATGAAGATAGCATTTATGAAAAAAAAGTTAGGAGGGATAGATTCAGGGTCTATCGACTCTGTGGGTGATGATGGTTTGGTAGGGGTGACGTCGTCATCTTCCAGGATACAACTGACATGAGGTTTCTCCGGTGTAGGTGTTTCAGGAAAACCGAGACCACTGCGATCATTGTGTTTGCGTGTAGTCATGGGAATGAGTGTATGTCGGCCTTGTTCATAAAGACCAAAACCAAATCCTTTCCAAGCACAACGAGTCAAGAAGGTGAGGGCAAAACGACGATTTGTCAAGTATTGAAAATCAGATTGGAAGGGAACCACACCAAGAGGAGGTTCAGGGGTAACGGAGGATGCGTCAACACCCCCATACATTAGGTTGGTGTGGCAATGGGGTGGTCCGTAAGAGATTACCTCCCCCACGCGATGGTCATAGGTGGGATGTGCATGTAAGTGTCTGTACTCCTACGGGGTATGGAAAGAGCTAACATTATATAGGCGGTACTTCCCCAACATAAGGCGTTGAAAAACATCTACTAAGGGGCCGGAGGTTGGGATGTTATCTACAGGAAAGGAAGTAATATTTGTAACGGTGGTTTCATTGGTTGAAGGTGTAGGTGCGTTGGAAGTGGATGGTTGGGTTGGATGAACGGGTGTCTTGACTGGTACAAGCACATCATTAGGGCGATACAACATATTGCAAGTTTTGAAGGGGGAGGATCAGCTTTTACGGTGTAGGACTTCCTCGTACTCAAATTTTATGCATCTATGTAAAGTGAGGGAACGCATCCCATAGCCCGGATCTAAGGGCGGCCTAACAACATATTGTATTGGAACTCTCCCTCAAGGACATAGAAGAGTTCGGGTAGAGTATGTGGTCCTACACGAATGTTAAGGATCACGGTGCCTAAAGTAGAAGTAATAGCATCATTGAATGATCGCAACATGATGGGGTTGGCACACATGCAACTAGAAGGGATATTCATTTGTTGGAAGGATTTTGAAGAGATGATGTTTAGGCTAGTGCCCCCGTCAATCATAACACGACGTACCCGAATATCCCGAACGTACACTGAGATGAAAAGAGCAGGGTCAGGATCTTCAGCACCAAAGTCGATAATTTCATCTTCGGAGAAACTGACAGCGGCTTCTTGCATGCAGAGACAGAAGTGGTTGGGGAGATAGATTGTTTGGTGAGTGAAGCAACGTGATTGGGTGTTAGAATAGAGGTAACAGGCAAGGTTTCATTAGGTAAAACTTCTATCCCTTAAAGGATTTCAACGAGAGCTTGTCGATGAGATTCAGAAGTCTGAATGAGATCATACAATGTCATTTTTATAGGTGATTGGTGAAGCTGTTTGATCATAGTTCGGTGGGCAATGCCATTAGAGACGGGATAGGTGGTCCACGAATAACCACTTTAGGTGGTGGTGCAATCGGGATGGTGGACGGAGAAAGAGATGTCCGTAGGTGTGTTTTCTTTCGCTTTCCCATTGTTTTTCTGCCCTCGAGTAGCAACACTAATCATATTGATCTCGTGAATACGAGAGGAGGAAGATGGTAGGGATAGGTCATGGTTTTCGAGAGGTGGGGCTGTAATAATGATAGATCTTGGTGAGGCGGGGACAGGTGGTATAGGAGAGGGAATTGAAGCTAAAGGTCTCTCTCTTCGTAAGTTGTCTTTCTTAACTTTTCTATCTGAGAGAGGTGGACCGATGCGAAGTATGGCTTTCAATGCTTTGCATCCCTCTACGTCATGTCCTGGTGTGCGGTGGTAAGCGCAGATTTTAGACTCATTGTAACCTATAAGTCGAGGTTTAGATGGATCATAAGGTCTAAGTGGGGGTAGGGAAATGGTCGCATTCTCCACCAACATAGTAAGGATTTTGGCGTAAGACCCTTTGAGTGGGTCAAAGTCAGAGGAAGAGGAGGATATTGACTGGGTCGATTCTGGTGATGACATGGTATGGTTGGTTTGTATGGGTGGTGGTTTAGCCAAGGAGTTTTGATAATGGGTTTTAACTAAACGTGGCTTCTTTGACGCAGAAGCTAGGTTGGATGATGAGGCCACAGATGATGTGATATCAGAAAACAACCACGGAGAAATAGGAGTGATAGAAAACAAATCTTTTGATGATGGAATTTGTTTATGGTTGATAGGTGGACAGGATACGCGAGGTGACGGTGTTGCTATACCCTTGGATTTTTGTATGGGTACAGAAGGCGTATGAGGTCGCTTAAAATAAAATGCAGGAGGTATGATATATTTATGTAAGGTAGAGGGATGGGGTCCCAATATGGAAGGTAGGTGTGACGACGAGGGTTTTAGTTGTGTTAGCGGCATAGATTGAGGAGATTGAGTCTGTCTCCTAATGGCATGGACGGCTTTATTTTTAGATAAATCAAGCCACTTAGGTGGGTGTGTTAGACTAGGTATGGGTGAGGTCCCAAGCGTAGGGGAAGATTTGGTTAGGTTAATAGAAGTGGATGAGGTATTTGGTAGAGATGAGGGGGGTGAAGATGAGGACATAGGAATTTTAAGCTTCTGTAAACACTTCGGGTATATGGTAGAGGCATCAGGATCAGTCATTTACATTTTAGTAGAATATGGCGTACTCAAACGTTCCCATAGGACCTATCTATCATCTGGGGGATGACAGTCCTCACGTGTGAATAGGAACTTTTGTATGGAAGAAAGGTGGGTTGTGATTCCAGTCCACTGTGGGGGTGATACAGGGGGTAGGTGAGGCACTGTATCGATAGGCATTAAGAGGTCAACCGGTTGCTGAAAAGATTTAGGTGATGAAGGACTAATAGGTAGGAGGGCGTGTTTGAGAGGATCCGTCATGTTTAAAGAATGTGGTGATGTCGGTTCAAGAGGTTTCTCGTCTTAGGATGACAAAAGAAGTGGTGATCCTTCCTCTTGTACAGCAAGAATGGTAGAAGGAGACGTTTGGGAAATAGATAAATTAGATAACATCCACTCACAGTCTTGCAAGGATGTGGTATAAGAAGGCTCATTTGTGAGAAGGGAACTCTAGGCGGTTAATTCCTTGATGGGTAAAGGAACGAAAAGGATTTCAGTTTGTCTTGATAGTGAGGAAGGGGGTTCGGTTTCCTGCGTTAGTGAAGAGGTTTGATTTAGAATTTGTTCGATAGAGGTCTTTGGCTGGGAATCGAAGACTGCATGGATCTCATGAACACTCTCCTCGGCTAAGATATCTTGGTTTAGATTACTGTTAGAAGAATGATTCGGGAATGGTTTGTTGAATATTTTCAAATTTCAGTTAGCAGGGGCGTTAGGATTATCAAGGGCTATATCCCCGCATCAACCATTTCCTGCACTATGTTTTTCAACATCTTGCAGTTCTCATGACTGTGTCCCTTCACGCGGTGGAAGTTACAGAAGTCATTTTCTTTGTACCAAGAAGGTATGGCGCGAGTGGAATCAAACCCGGAGTGAGGTTTAACAGGAGGTAAGGAAATGGCTCCTGCTTTAAGCAATTTTTCCAAGATGACACCATAAGTTTCTCCCAAGGGAGTGTAATTGATGGGCTCGGCTTTATATTTATAGGTGGTTTTTGGTGGGGTATTAGACGGTGCTTGAGATTTGACCATCACCGCATGGACAACTCCTTTTGATTTTGAAGAAGTGGATGTGTGAGGAGTGGTGGTGTTTGGTTTATTGGTAGAATCTGGAGTCCGGAAATTGGGGTTTTTGTTGCGCAACCGCAATTTCTCTTCTTCTAAGGCTCGAATTTCTAGTTTTCAAGCCATGGTAAAGGCCTCGTCAAATGTGTGGAAAGTTTGAATTTGAAGGGTAGGAGAACAGCTTAGCGCATGCCCGCGTAAAATTTTTGATAAGTTCAAACCTGAGACAAGGCATATGTAAGTTGGTTGATAAGGCCGCCACCATCCAACGAAGTCTGCGATAGATTCATCTTCAAATTGTCGGATGGCATAGAGGTCGGTGATAGATACTTTCTTGGCAATGTTAATGGAGAAATGATCCAAGAAAGATTGGGCTAGTTGGTTAAAAGAGAAGATTGAGTGCTGGGTTAAAGCACTGTACCACTCCAAGGCGGGTCCTGATAGGGACATGGGAAAGGTGCGGAGTAACAAAGCATCATCATGAGCAATCAAATAACAAGCATGTCTAAATGATCACAAGTGTTGTTGAGGATCCTCTTTACTATTAAAACGAGTAAATTTCGGCAATTCCCATTGAGGAGGATATGAATGAAGGGGGACAGAAGGGTGAATAGGCTCCCGACAAACTTGCTCGTATGTCAAGGCACTATGACTTCCCGAAATAGAAGCCTCCAGATTTTGCATTTTGTCCATCATTTGTTTGATGAAATCCATGGTTGGATGAGATGATGGTGCGGTTGTGGTAAACGGAGGCAAATTGGGCCAAGGGCCTCCACTAGACAACGGTGGGGTTAAGTGTTGATAAGGTATGGAGGATGAATATGTTGAGGCGACCGAATAGGGATGTCCCATATAAGATGTTGAGGTCATAGGATACGTGTATGGGAATGAAAAGGTAGGCGGAGCTTGAGAAGGAAAGCTCGTGTGGATAGGTGGCAGAGAGCAAGTCATGAACGGAGCAGTCTGCAAGAGAGACGAGGTGGGAGCAAGTTGGTGTAATGACATGTTAGGCCCAAGATTAACCAAAGGAAAGCCAATCAGGCCGTATGGACCCCAAGCGCCGAGGTAGGCGACGGACTAAGGATGCGGAAGGCAAAGTGGAATTATCAGGCGGAGAAGGGGCTAAATGAGCAGCTATACCGATAGGTATGCCAATAAGGAGTTGACCGTCGGGTGTACGGTCAAGGGCATGAGACAAATAGTATTCATGACCGCTAGGATTAGCATCCGTAAATTTGGTAAATTCTTTATCTCCTACAGAATTTTGGGTAGGGTTCTCTATAGAATGTGAAGGGGGTGATTCAGGCAAAGGCACAGAGCAAGCATGTGAAACCATGGCGGCGGCTTGCTTTCGAGTGATAACAACCATGGACAGGAGTACACAGTAGGGTTTCAATCTATCAGGAACAGAAACGGACTCAGAATAGTGAAATTGGTAGGTTGCTGGTTTGTCAGGAACTGTAAAAGACAGTAACCGATATCGGTCTGATAACCGATGTTAGTTAGACTATAGCCGACGTCGGTCAGTTAACCGATGTCGGTGTAAGAAGACTGGTATAAGAAAATATAAGAAGCTGCTGATTTGATTGTTAACAACGCTTAGTACATTTATCAAATTGTTCTAAGGTGATCACAGAAGACAGTGTATAACAGAGAAAACAGAACTGAAAACAAGCAAGATGCACACGCAAATCCAGAGACTAACCCTAGGGTTAATTTTAATTATTGTGGGCTTATGCCTTTAGACGCGGAATGTTGTCCATCCTAAACAGAAGACTTAGGGGGAATGTCAAGTTTGTTTTGGCTTATAAGGTTACCTCAATCAAAGCAGGAGGAATATCATGGAAAAGGGGGATGTTTTGAGCTGTTGTGTTAATTATGAAGTGATTCGGTATGTGTTGTGCAGTAAAAGTAAGATTAATTTCCTATCAATACCATGGAAATCACCCCCACGTGTATGACCTGTTACTTAGTCTATGTTCACTAGAATTGAAAACAACAAGCAATTATGTAATGCACGTGTTTTAAAACCCAAATCGAAAATGATATTCGATGAAGCAAATAAGATGACTTTCACTAATGCGAAACTAGGAAAGCAAGACAAATTCTTTACTAAATATAACAAAAATAGCAACAGCAAGTATGCTTCCTAAAACGAAAACAAGCAAGAGAAACAGAAACCCAAAATGGGTCCCACCGGGCGTGCCAAAATGTTTCACACGGAATGGTTTCGGCTCTGCAGAATAGACTTGCTTCTATCCTATCATTCCTTTGAGAAACAGATAAGGGTTAGGGCTAGGAGGAATACCTGTTGAATGTTGAGATGGTGTGCGCGTACCGTAGAGAGAGATCAGATCGACTGCGAAGAACTCCTTTTTGTCTTGGAAGGACTACCTGCAAGTAAGAATACAGGACCACCAGATTTTAATTAGACAATAAATGAGGGAGCTGCCTTAGGCCCAGGAAATATAAAACTTCCTTTCGAAGGTGGTCAGTTCCCCTTTTAATACGAATTAACACAAATGATAACAAAGAAAGCTATTGCAAAATCATGATTTAGGTATCTCGTTACAAAGCAATAGAAGCTAAATTATCAATAATAAAGCGTCACGTTGTTTGTTCGGTTACTGGTCGTTGATACGTTCAGGTTGAGTTATAGGGATAAACCAGACTGGATCTGAGGTTGTTAGGTGGCAAATAGGCGAGAAAAAGGTTTGGGATATAATTCACAAGATGACCGACGCCGAAACATCGGGTAACCGATCATGTTAGAGAACCGCTGCGGTAGGGGATAAACGATACCGGTAGGGTCAGCAATCTAAGTGCTTCTAGATAGAGGTTGGTTGCAAGGTGATTGTGGGGTTATTAAGATTGGGGGATGGCTGAGGGGAATGATGGGAGGATAGGGAAGACTCAGAGTGTGGTAAAATGGCCTTCTGGGCAATATCAGGATGTATGGGTGAAGGTTAAGTGCAGTATGTTGCTGATAGTAGATCTGGGAATAACCTTATGATTACTATTAATCAACAGGCTCAAGAAAATGGTGCTTAGAAACATATAAAACACTACTTACTCATCCCTGATGCAGATGTAGGTTTCAGGACTGTGATGATGAAGACAGGACCCAAGTTCGATGATCGATAATCTAAGATGAGTTATCTCCTCTTCGATGCTCGGATGAGTGTTATCGGGCTCGGTTATTGATTGTAGTCTTGGGCTTGATGTCCTTCTCTGCAAACTCTTCCTGTTTCTTCACTTTTCTCCGCTCGACCAAGCAAAACTGGATCCTTTCAATGATTTCTCCTCCTTTTTCTTGTCAAATGAAAATCAGATCCTTTGTTTTTGGTTAGAAGTGGTCATTTATGGGGAACCGATGGCGGTTAAGCAACCGATGGTGGTCGAGTAGAACTGGTATTGGTCAGGTCAAAGCGGGCTATTTTGGTGAAATAGCGCCTTTCCCTCCTTTCTTTTGAGGGATTTGTTGCAGCTTGGTCAAGTCATTATGAAGTTGGTTTTAGGTGCGGATGAGGAGTAATTAGTCATAGGTGTAGAATTGGACCAAGTTATAGGTCTTAATTAGGTTGGTTTAGGGTTAAGACTAGGTCATGATGAGGTGGTGACATGAGGTGGCAAGGAGTATGGCGATGTGGATTTATTAATTATAAGGTAATTAATAAATAATTGTGTAAGGTTTAGGTGATGAGGTTAGGTTGCGAAATGGGATGCGGGGTACAGGGTGTCATAAGACACAAATTTGGTGTCTACAGCTACACGACAACAAGGGGCTAATGTAGACACCAAATTTGTGTCTTACGACCCCTTATGCCCCGCATCTCATTTTGCAACCTAGCGTCACCACCTAAACTTGACAATTATTTATTAATTACCTTATAATTAATAAATCCACATCTCCAAACCTACCACCTCATTTCACTACCTCATCATGACCTAGCCCTAACCCTAAACTAACCTAATCAAGACCTATAACTTGGTCTACATCCACACCCATGACTAATTACTCCTCACTCGCACCAAAATCAACCTAATAATGACTCGACCAAGCCCACAACTAATTCCTTGAGAGAAAAGGAGGAAAGTTGGCTATTTTACTAAAAATAGCCCACTTTGACTTAATCAATATCGGTTCCTACTCGACCGCCGTTGGTTACATAACCGCCATCGGTTCCCTGTAAATGACCTCCCCCAACCAAAAACAAAGGACTAGGAATTCATTGGAAAGATCAGAATTCACTTGGCCGAGAAGAGACAAGTGAAGGAAAGAGAAGAGTTTGCAGAGAAGGACATCAAGCCCAAGACTGCAACTGAGTAACCAGAGCCCAGTGACACTCATCCAAGCATTGGGAGAGAAGATAGCTCATCTTTGATTGTCAGATCATCCTACCTGAGCCCTGCCTTCGTTATCATAGTCCTTGGACCTGTATCTTCATCAGGAACTAGTAAGTAGTGTCTGGTACGTTCTTGCAATAACATTTCTTGGACTTCTGAATCACAGTAATTATAAGTCTACTCTTAGATCCACTACCCGGTAACATCCTACATCTAACTGTCATTCCTCTACCCTTACATTGCCCCCAAGAACAGCCCCCATACTCTCTGAGTCTTCTCCATCACCCCATTACCTATCCCCAATCATTTACCAGCCTTATAAACACCATAGCCACCTTATAGCCAACCTTCACTAAAAGCCCCTAAATCACTGCCCCTACCGATATCGGTTATCGAAACCGGTACCGGTGACAGTGACCGGCATCGGTCACTGTGATTCAAAACCAAGACCAGCCTTTTCTCTATTGTTTTAACAAGGTAATTAAATTGTAGTTTTGCAATAACTTCTTTGTTAGAATTTGTGTTAATTCATATTAGCAGGGGAACTGACCACCTTCGAAAGGAAGTCCAATATTTCCTGGGCCTAAGGCAGTTCCCTCATTTATTTTCTAATTAGAATTTGGTGGTCTTGTATTCTTACTTGCAGGTAGTCCTTCCTAGACAAAAAGGAGTTCTTCACAATCGATCTGATCTCTCTCTATGGTACGTGCACACCCTCCAAACATTCAATGTATTCCTCCTAGCCCTAACCCTTATCTCTGTTTCTCAAGATAATGAAAGGAGAGAAGCAACTCTATTCTAGGAACTGAAACATCCTTTGTTAGAAACACAAAGACTATGGCAAGGCATTCTCTTTCTACCTATGTATAACATGTTTCATAATCAAGCAACGTCTGGCTAATGAAATAGACTCCACATTCTTGTTTATCATTATCTCCTTGAGCCAAAGCATGCAAGCTAGGGAGACATCGGTGAGACCATGCATACAGGATCAAAGGATGATATGGTCTAGGAGGCATTAACGTGAGTGGAGACAATAAGAAGTGTTTAATCGCTTTGAAGGCCTCATTACATTATTTTGTCCAATCAATGCTATAATATTTTTTAATAAATTTTTGATTAGATGAACAACAAAACTTAAGTCCAGAATGAACCTTCGAATTGCACCTAGTTTCCCAAGAAATCGTCCGATACCAGACTCATCTGATGGTGGAATCATTTCAGAAACAACCCGCATTTTGGCTAGATCAACATCAATCCCTTGTGAGGATATAATGTAACCGAGAAAATTCCCTCTGTTATGCCAAATATGCATTTCTCTAGATTCAAGTGTGACGCCATATTTGATCAATCATGAGAGAATGATATGGAGTACTTACAGGTGATCACAATGCTTCTTGGCCTTGGCCAACAAGTCATCGATGTAGGATTCCACAATTTTATGAATAAGGTCATGGAATATGTATGTCATTGCCCACTGGTATGTAGCACCGATGTTCTTAAGACCGAACGACATAATAACGTAATAATAAGTTCCCAAGGAGTTATAAATGTGGTCTTGGCTTGATCTTGTTTAGATATTTTAATCTAATTATACCCTAAGAACCCATCCATAAGGGACAACAATTCAAATCTAGCTTGTTGCATCAACAATAACGTCAATGGATGGTAACGGGAAGTCATCTTTGGGACAAGCTTTGTTAATGTCCTAAAATTCTATGCAAATGTGTATCTTCCCATTCTTTTTTAGAACAAGGATGATATTAGATACCCATTGTGAATAGTCAACTGGTTTGATGAATCCCACTTGGAGAAGTTTCATTACTTCTTCTTTTACCATGAGAGCCACTTTTGGTTTCATTGGTCTCAACTTTTGTTTAATTAGCTTTACATCTAGTTTGGTGACAAGATTATGTACTGTGATATGTGGTGCAATTCCTGTCATTTATTTGTAGTTAAATGTGAAATCCTTTTGATGTTCCTTGAGGATTTGGGTGTGTATTTCTATTTCCTCTAGAGTTAACGAGGATCCTAACTTCAAAATGTTTGGCTCTTCCTCCGTTCTCATGTTTATGTCAATTATTTCTTCAATTAAGGAAGTGTTGCCTTCTTCAAATTTAGGTGGTTCCGGAGGTAGCTCCAAACTTTCTCCATTCTCTACCTCGTAGATATCAAGATTATTTTTCAGAGGAGACTCTATCATAGGATTTCCAAAATAGGAAGAGGAGTGTGGGATTAGGGAAATATCCACTATGTGATGAGTGAGATGTAGCTCTGCATAGGATTTTAGATATTCAAGTGTGATTCTATCATCACAAAGTGATCCAAGACAAAAACTAATTCTCATCTTCTATATGTGTCAGAGTTGGTTTGTTGGTATTTTACGCACCAATGGTTCAAGACAAAGTGACACCTTTGTGAAACTTGTGTTTTCCAACTCACTGTTTGGAGTGAAATAGGAAGCTAAGGTTGCTATTGAATCTATGAGAAGGTTCTGCTCTCATGGGATGTCTTTGATTGATATGAAGTTGAATCTAATACCGTTGTTTTATAGAGTTTTGAATGCTTAGCTCTAGTCTCATATACCTCATAGATTCGGTTTACAACTAGTTGCAAATCTCCTAGCACTCTAATGTTATCAACGCCCATTGTTTTGGCTATGATTAGGCCCAGGACGAGGGCTTTGTACTCAGTCCCATTGTTTGTACACTCAAAATTTAACTTAAAGGTAAAAGGTAGGATCTTTCCCTCGGGAGAAGTAAAGATCACACCTACCCCAGCTCCAAAACGACATCTAGCTCCATTGAAGTGGAGAGTCCAATATTTTCTTGGAAAAATGGATGTTGGGATATTCTTTGTGTCTATTTCTTCTACCTCGGTTACTTCTACCATACAAACTTCATCTGATGGAAGGGAACCAATTCCTAGGGTGTATCCCATACCCATATAATCAAATGGTAGGAGAATGGGTAGATATTTCTCTAGTAATTCTACAATTTTTGTGGTAGTCCCTAATGATACTATTTCTATGACGTTAGTCTCATTTTTAGTGCTGGAATGCCCTCGACTAGATTTGTAATTTCCAATTCTGTTGTAGGTATCAACTTCTCTTCTGGTTTTGAATTAATTGGTTTGCTAAGTTGATTCATTAGGAGTTCACTAGGTGTATATCAAAGGGCTTTGGGTCACCTTGTGCCACAAATATTTTCCTACGTGCAAAAATTTTATTTCCTAGAATAATGTGGAAGGGATTTCCTTTATGCAAAGTGTATCCATGGTCGACGAGGATCATATTATAGTTGGTTTCCGATCTATAATATAAAATTTGGTGAGGAATGTCTTGGGTCCTAAGGTAAATGGTAAAACTATGGTTCTAATTGAAGTGGATTTGAGGCTATCATAACCTCTTAGCATATTTCGTGTTGTGGAACAATTATTTTCTCCATATCCTAGCTTTGGAAGAAAAGCAAAGGGGACTATATTAACTACTCTTACTCTGTCATCAATCATTATGAGCTTAACATAATTATTGTAAAACCATACTTGTAAATGTAAATTTGGGTCACCTCTTCACATAATTTCAGTGTCTATTCACATTTTTCTTATATCAAATATGAACCCACTATCCCCATCCGGCTGCCCCTGGAGGGTAGACATCAAAGTCTATATGGTTTACTTGTGTTTCCGAAGGAGGAGTGATGTTAATTAAATGACCAAGGCCTAATGCTTCTAAGAGAGCAGACCTATGGGGGAGAGTTCTTCAACAAATCCAAGAAGGAAATGTGAGAGAAGGTCTTTATTAAGTCATTAATTAAATCATAAGCGCCTATGGGTTTTACCAATGTTTACTGAATGTTGTCTGGTTATAATGAATAGCTTGGAACTGGTTGAGAAGAATAATTTCATGTTCTTGTTATGGTTTCTATGGGTAGCTCGGTATCTAATTCTACCAGGCCAACTATATTGGTTTGTGGTCAAGTTCCTAATTGGGGTGCGACGGTGGACTTAATGAAGTTGAGGCTTCATGATCATTACTTCCTGTCATGACACCCTTGTTCATCCTGTTTGGATCTAACCTGTTATTATTAGAGTGATTTGGGAGTGGATCGTTAAAGATCTTGAGGGGTGCATTTTGAGGGGAAACTGCCCTTGTGTAAGTGTTTGGCATGGGTACTACAGAATTTGCTAAAAACATGTCTATAAAGAGTTGTTTTTGGTCTTCTAGCAAAACGCTGCATGAATTTATTGTAGTCACGGAAAGTCCTAGTATCATGGCCTTGAATCTTGTGGAAACCACAATATAATTTTGGATTATAGTTTCGAGGTTGTTGGTTTGAAACCTATTGTGGTCCAAAATTTTGATTAGGTTACTGGTTGTTAGAGTTAAAATTTTGAGGTTGTTTCCTTTGGTTTTGACTCTGATATCCAATTGGATTTTGATTTGGACCTTGTGTTTGTATTTTCTGTTGTTATTTTTTTCATGATGGGTGATTAAAATCCACCGCGTTGATTGTCGAGTAAAGTAGTTATTTCATTGATTGGTAACAGATGGTGAAATGTTTACGACATTTGTCCTTTTAACTTGGTAAGTTACTCCATATGTTGTAACTCCATAGTTTTTGTTAAGGATCTTGGGTCCTTGATTAGTATTTGTGGCATTAGGATAGGTCATAGTGTTTTTATTGGGAGTGATTAATTTCCCATTTGTTCCATATGTCTTACCACCACTATCTATCGCCGTTTGAT
The DNA here is from genome assembly GCA_018340775.1 of Taxus wallichiana var. yunnanensis. Taxonomy (NCBI): domain Eukaryota; kingdom Viridiplantae; phylum Streptophyta; class Pinopsida; order Cupressales; family Taxaceae; genus Taxus; species Taxus wallichiana. Next base: position 1,066,064,606 of record CM031240.1, read on the forward strand.
CGATTTGGAGAGTACTCTCAGTACTTCATCATAAGTTCTTAGTGGGAACTTCGGACTACTTCCTTTATCTCTTTATTGAGGGAATGAAGGAATAAATCTTGTAGTTCCATTTGATCCATGTTTAGAGCACTTACTGATGAGTAGATAACCGTACACCATCTTTGAATAAAATGAGTAGTGGATTCATTGTGCTCTTTTTTAATATGTAAGAATTCTCTTATTCTTGTTATTAAAATTTTTTCATGTTAAAAGCTTTGATAAACTCCAACACAAGTTGTTTGAATGAGTGTATTGAGGCTTCAAGTATTCTGTAATACCAATCAAGGGAAATACCCTCTAAGGTTTTAGGGAATATCTTAGCAACAACCCCATCCCAAGGGAGTAATTCTCGGATGGCCATGGCATAGGCCTTGATATGTGCATTCAGATCCCCCTCCCCTTTGTATTTGGGTAAATCAGGAAGAGGTCTTGGAAGCATGAAATTTTGTATGGTGAAGTCTAGGGGCTCTTTTAAATATTATGAGTAAGTCCCCACCGCATAGGCTTCGACCATCAATGGTGCCTGCTGAGGGGGTGGAGGTGGAATGGGTTGTTGATATGGCATAGCATATGTATTTGCAGGGACATAAGGAAATCCCTGTGGTTGAGTGAACATCCTAGGAGAAGAGAACATGTCTCCTTGTGGTGATTTTGAATAAATGTTCAAGTAGGGAGGAGCATTGCTCTGGTATGGGTTGTTTGGTGCTAAGCCAAGAGGTATCATACTTTCAACTAGAGTGGTGTTTGAAACATGGTTCTAGTTGGTGTTTGTTGTGGATAGCTATATGAATTTTGAGGAGGCATGGTTAATGTTTTGCATTCTTGTGAGGAGGTTAACTTGGCTGGGATGATGTGGAAGGTTGGGGATTCCTGCTTGCCCGAAATATGAATTTTGATTTTCTTGAGCAAGTTCTAATCCTCTAACCTTCTCAACTAAGGCTAAGATGACCTCGATTGGTGAAGACACAGTGTTTTACCTTAATGGCGGTTGTTGTACACCTTGAGGTTGTAAAGGGGTATGATACCCTGCTATGAATTGATCATTACCCTACCAAGCTTCACCGAGAGTATTTCCCATAGGTGGAGGAATGGGGGTGTTTTCTTGGAGTAGGGTATCAGGTTGTGTTTGCAAACTTCCTATAGGTGGGTACATGTTTTGGAAGCGTTGTTCACTTCTAGCATAGTGCGCTAAATACTCCTCATCAAAAATGGGAGTGGATCTGACTATCTACTGATTTGTGGTCTGAACAAAACCTAAGGAGATGAAGTGGATTCTCCAGTAAATGTCATATTGTTAGAGCCTGAGGGCTCTGGTTGTTGCATTTGTGTGAGCTGATCCAACTCCTCAATTCAGAACAAAGAACTAGAGCTAGTTCTTTGAGGAGGAGTTTGTGATGACAAGTAATTACTTGAATAGTTGTTAGCCCATGCAAAAAGTGAGGGTGATGGTTGTCTATTTGTTTGACCGTAATGTACTTCGAGACCTGAGAGAGGTCTGCCATATGCGTCATATCCCGACATATTCAGGGGGTATATAAATACCCGCAGAATAATGGGAAAGAGCGAAGATGGATGAAAGAAATGAAAATAAAAGGGGAACAATTGTTTGTTTCATGTTGGGTTCACCAATTTTGGTGGTGAAGCTGATGTGAAGGCTAATGAGGTAGAGAAGATGAAAATTGAATCAATTGGAAGAACGAGTAGGAATCGACTTCGGATCAGAAGATTGTGTATTTGTTTCACGTCGGGTTCACTAATTTTGTACTATAGAAAATTGACATGCGAGCATGGGAATCTATAAGTAGCTCTTCTTCATACCCGACCTCCCGAGGTTATGCCAAGAAAACCAGTGGAAAAGGAATATATGTGGATACAGACAAACTAGTTGGGTAATATTATATCCTCAACATGCAATAATGGAATCTGTAAATATAAGGCAAAGAAAGCTCTCCTAACCTGAATTGGTGTAAAGGATGGTTTGGATATAATAGCTACTCGAGAGGCTCTAATAAATGTCGAGCTCTGTGGAGGTCCTATCTATTACTGTTGGATACATGGAAAATGGCTTGTAGGTGCTTCGTGTATATTTCCAGACAAGGTCATGGAAAATGGTAATGAGAGGTGTAGTGGATTTATAATAAATCAGGTGGTTTTCGGTCTAGCCCGAAAATATTGAATTGATTAGCTTTATATTTAATACAAAGAATTGCGTTATGATATCCAAGTGGGAGTGGTGAGGATCTAAACACCAATGTTTGTAAACCGATGTCAATACTTAACGACTTACAGCACTGTAGGGTTGTTGGACCTGGGGATCACAACCATGAGTTCGTGGTTATTGTGGACCTGTTATGGTCATGTGAAGAATTGATCTCTTCTTCCGACTATCCAATGGTCATAAGCCTTTTCAGCTTCTATGTTTAGTACCAGGAGTTTTGTGATCTTCTTAGAATACCTTACGGGGGTTCTGGAAACTTATATACGTAACCCTATGTCTATTTCGATAAGAAGGTCTCCTACATCTGGTTGTGGAACTAACGGATCATAGCTAAATATTTGTTCTCTTTTGGGTTCTTGTATGGTCATGCGGATATCCTATCAAAGCAATCTATAGTTGGGTTGACTTGACCAAAATGTGTACGCTTTTTCATCTTTAATATTTAATTGCCTCAATTATTCACTAACCACTTGTGGATTTATTTTCATTTGAAAGACTTGAATCCTAATCCCTTGATCTATATCTATTAATGTTGTGAAGAGATTTGGCTGAGGCACTATCGGTTCAAACACGTATTCCCTAGGCTCTCTGGGTCCTGTAATTGTCATGCAAATGATAATTTAACTGAAATGAGAAAATTAACCATGAAAGCTATATCTACACTATGCTTATATTTCCTTTTTTAATTTTCAATGATGTGTATTTGAATGAAATTAAAAGAGAAGCTATTCTAATATATTCAAAAAATGGACAATTAATCTAATAATAAAATTAAAACAAGCAAGGTAGCCTGGTATAGCTATTTTCTTGTGCAGTTGTGAATTTATCCTAAATATTTAAATAACTAACTAGTTTAATCGAAAGACTTCCAATCCTACCTCAAAAGTGAGGAATGAATCATAGTTTCTCAGAAACTATCATTCCCCATAGCTTCCCTGGCAATATCGAAAGTGAGCTTTAACTGAAATGAAATAATTTGCTACTCTATTTGATATATTGTAACTACAACTTTGATAGCTCAAACCTGGAGTTTACAGAATAGTGGTAAATCCAGTTGTGTCGTGACTTGTCCCCTTAGTGTGATCTCCTCATTCCTTTGTGTTCTCGTGAATCCAGAAAAGTGTGAGTGTGATAGTGTCAAGAAAAGAAGATACTCGAACAATGGCAGCTTTGGATATAAACCGAATATAATGCAAGTAAGAGAGGGATAGTGCAAGTGAATAGAGCTTGACTATGTAATTCCTAGCAGGATTTATTGTGGGGATACAACATAAATATGCCAAGAATTTTGGGATCTATCTCTTGTGACAAACAAAACCTGCAACTCTAAGATGGATTCTAATCTAAAAGTGAAACTACCTTATGCTAAACTGATTGTATGAGACAACAATGAAGCAAGATGAAAGGAAGAAGATCAAATGACCTCTAAAGCAGAAAGGAGAGACTGATAATTCATGCAAAATATAAAACTATTGAAACTCATGCAAGAACTTCAAACAAAATTAATAATCAAACACAGAAGGAGAGGGGCCATTTGTTTGAAAGCAAGCTGGGTATTTATAGCATTTGGATTTACCAGAGGGTAAATCTAAATTGAACTCTTCTATTATTAAACAAAGGGAAAACACTATTTACCAGGTGGCCAAAACTTAAATGCAAGCTTTAGTGGTTGAGGAATGCGGGTGAAATTTGAATTTTTACGTTTGACGAAATCACCGAAGCGTTGGAAAATGTGCACGGGAATGCCGTCCTATGTAGGGAGGAAGTTACAAGACCACCACCGAATCGGGGTGGTGGTTTCATAACAAAGACAAAAATGCAAGGAAAAGGGGAAGAGGTTAGAACAAGACATGTAAAAGCTAGATAAGGCTTTCTAGGATGCAAATGTACACTTGGTGAGATTTTCTGGATTTTAAACACCTTGCAAAGAGATCTAAATCATCATTGGGGTTTCCATAACCTCTTTCGGTAGTACAATACCTACATTTTTGGGTACGTACATATACCTTACTCATTGTCTCACTTATAGTCGAGCCAACCTTATCCACTCCTCCACCCACAAAGGATAAAACCTTACCCACTGATTCACCTAATGAGCTTCCTACCATACCTACCCATCTACCTACATCCAAACATGTTGATCAAAGAATACTTGTCAAATATCTACAACACCCCCTAAATGATCTTTAGATCTACAGTTCAAAATTTAGTCATTTAGTGTGATTGCACAACATTGAGTTTTCTCCAAGGTGTGGGACCTTGCGAGTGAGAAAAATATCCCCATAAAATTTATTCTTGCCTCTCTGTTTAGGTGTATGCATGAATTTTGCAGAGGTTCAATGCTAAATCCTACTCTAGATTCCAAGGAGACAGAGTTAAAAGATGCAAAAGGAAACAAAACTAAGTAAAAATGGTGATACACCAAAGGAGTGATGAAATTTTGTCTTGCAAATAAACACAGATCATAGAGATGTAACACCAAAGCATGCACAAATTGCTAGAATATAATGAAAGATCATAAGACAATGATAAATGCATGAGAGGATTGGAGGATCATTCACAAAACATGCATTACCATTCCCAAGTTTAATACAATGCATTACAATGGAAGAGAGGCAAAAAACATGCCACAATCTCCATGGAAGGTTTGAAACTCCTCAAATTCACGTGCCAAGGGGAAGAGGGGAGTCTACAAGAACAAAAACGTCCAACCCTTTACAAATGAGCCAAAATTGGCTTTTAATGGCGAAGTAGAACGAAGGAAAGGTAAAAATGCGGGAAAATTTATTTATGAGCTCAACCACCAATAAAATCCCTTCAATCTCACCTAAAAAGTGATGGGCTTCATGGAAAAACCCATATGCCAAAGTACATTACTCTGCAGATCCAAAAATGACCCATACTTCATTAATTTTGGTGGTTGAATGTCGATTCACGTATTTCTTCTTGTGTTAGGGACATTTCTTCAATTTTCTCCCATAAATCTCCACCAAAAATCAAAATTGAATAGTCCATCATGTGGAGAATTTCAACATCTTTCCAATGATATAAAAAATTAAAAATACGAGCTCTGGATCAAAAGATATGGCCCTCTGAAGATTTAGGGAAAAACAAGCGAAATTAGGGCAAAATTTAGGGTTGCGGGTTGAAATTAGAACTTTTCCCCTCCTTTTTGAATCGGGAAAAATTACTAAAAATCTTCACCGACCGACCTACACTTCCACACCGCATCCTCTCATTGATCCATGGGTTCAAATGATCATTCTACCCCTTTTACGAATTTGGAAAATTTTCCAAACAAACTTTCGCGCCTCTGCCACTCCGGGACACATGGCACCATCTCATTGTTTGGTAGGCTTGCGCTTGTATTTTTCCTTTGAGGAACTTTGACCAAATGCCAAAAAACTTTAAGTCCTTCCACCTGTGTTGCTTCAACCTACCACATGGCACCCTCTCATCTCCTTGCAGGATTTTGGGCCAAAATTTTCCTTTGACCCTTTGACCCAAAAGGCTAAGTGCCAATTTTTTCCCACGGGCCCGCCTTGGGAAAATTTCCCCTCCAAACTCCGTCGAGCCATAACTTGCAAAATACAAGGAGTTAGGAGGACTTCTTTACCTTTCTGGAAAGGGGAGAAAATTCTCTATCTGATGAAGCAATACCTAAAAAATTTTGAGTGCCTAAAATGTGTAAAAATTTGACTGAGGCACAAGGAAGGAAAGAATGAAGACAAGTTAGCCAAAATAAGCAAGGGGCTTATTTTGGATAATAATTTCATTGAATCGAGAGGGTCATATGCCTACTAGATGGAGTGACCAGCTGCATGAAACAATCCATTAGGTAATGGAGTCATCAACTTAACTACTTGTTACTCTCAATTCATTAGAAAATCTCTAAGATGAAGATTGTGAGAGTAGAAAACTACTTGACCTGGAACATGATCTGCAAAAGATACATCCTTGGGGAAACAAAAATTGTGCCAAAGCACTTAGGGAAATGTAAATCTAAGCTATAAAAAAACAATGTACATAGGCACTTGGAGGAATGAAAAATCTAAGCTAATATGTACAAGGTGAGAAGTTTCCCTTCTAGTAGCAATGTTTTAGATGGATTCCATTAACTAGAATCTACGAGTCCTCACCATTTAGTGTAGACAATTGGAAGACATTCCTATTTTTGCATTTTGTGAACATGTAGGGGCCACTCTAAATGCAATCAAATTTTGAATGCCTTCTGCTTTGCTCGGTCTGCATCCCATTTCAACACTAAATCTCCAACATGGAAAGTTCTAGCCTTAGCTTTCCTATCAAATCTTCTCTTGATCAAAGCTTGGTTCTTCTCCATTGTTTGGGTTGTATGCTCTCTAATTTCCTAGAGTTCCATCAATTCTACATATCTAACCTCCATGGGCTCAAACTCTAACAATTCCAATTGTTTCATGAGTTCCAATGTTGGTAACTCAAGTGACATAGGCAAGATTGCCTCTCTCCCATAAATAAGTTTGAATGGAGAGTTACTGTGGATCTCTTGGGAGTTATCATATCAGCCCATAGAGCTAGTTTGAGATTAGTGTGACAATTCCTCGATTTTCATCAAGAGTCCTCTTGATGATCCTTAATAGATTCTTGTTTGTGGACTCAGCTTGGTCGTTACCTCGAGGGTAATAATTTGATGAAGTGCTCAAATAGATCCCATTTCTAATAGCCCATTCAGTTACCTTTGATCCTATGAATGTCAACGCATTGTCGATATTCTAGTGGGGGTATATCAAATCTAGTTGCTTTATCACCTCATAGAAGTCTAGAATGCTAGATTCATTTTCCTCTTTGAGTGCCACCGCCTCAGTCCATTTGTGCCCTTGGATTGAGTTTGGATTAATGAATCCAATAAAGTCCAAACCCCATTTCATAAATGGCGGGTCAACCGAGATTGGGTGTAATGGAAGTGTGGCTAACCTCTCTTTGCTGTGAAGAATGCACAATTCTTGCACCTCTTGATCCATGCATAACAATCGCTAAAATTTTTGGGCCAATAATAACCATCCTTCATGATCTTGAGAGTTGTCACTCTGGAGAAAAATGACACCTAGCTGATCCACCATGGAAATCTTCTAACATTTTTTCAATCTGATTTGTCCCAATGCACCTCGAAACATTCCATTGATATCCTTTTGAACAAGACACCATCAACAAGTGCATACGGAATAGCACTGTAATATGAAGTTTCTTCTCTTGGCCTTGTTCATATCTAGAGGGCATAAGCCTATTTTTAATAAGTGCATTATTTCTTGGTTCTAGCAAGGAGTGAGCACACCACCATTTTCTTCTTGAACATCTCTTTGTTCTTGGCTTTCTCGTAGCACCAAAACAACATTCTTCTATTTTCTTGCTTCAATTGGTTGACTCAAGGCCAATTACTCACACAATCCCTTTCCTCATGCCAAATTGGTGAATTTTATCTCAATTTCATACTCCATGACATGAGTAATCCAACTTGCACATTTTTCATTTAGATCTTTGTTGAGGAGGAAGTCTTTAACTCCCACATGAGAAACCAGCAGTTGAACCTTGTTTGAAACTAGATTCTTAAATTTCTTCAAGCTCCTAATCACTATAAGAACATGCTTCTTAATGAAGGAATACCTTACTTCATAGTCCTCTAAGCTTTGGCTAAAGAAGGAAATTGGCTACTCTGCATTGTCTTTGTTCATTGTACTAAAAATGCAGAAATTTTATCATCACCGCCAAATACATAAAGGATGAAGTCTTTGGAGAAATCTAGGTTAATGAGAGTTGGAGCCTATGAGATAGATTATTTTATTGCCTCAAAACTTTCCTTACCTTTGGCTATCCATTTGAATTCCACACTTTTCTTTAACATCATAGTTATTGGTTTGACAAGGGTTGCAAAGTTTGGAACAAACCTTCGCACAAAATTGATTCTTCCTAAGAAACTTTGAAGATCCTTCTTATGCCTTGGCAATAAAAGTACGCTTATTGCTTCAACCCTCTCTAGATCAATTGCTAACCCTTCTTTGGAAATAATGTGGCTTAGGAGCTTGCCTTCATGAGCTAGAAAAATGCATTTTTAGGATTCAAGGATAACCCAAATATTCTACATCTTTGGAACACTTGTCTCAAATGAAAGAGATGGTCTGCTGCACTTTTATAAAATACAAGTAATATCATCTAGGTATATCAGCACTATTTTTTTGATCAATCTCTTGAACGCCATATCCATTTCTATTTGGAAACTAGCTTTGGCGTTAGATAGCCCAAATGACATTTTTCTATATGCTTAGGTTCTCCATTAGTGGTGAAGACTATTTTGAACTGATCCTCTTCCTTTACCATGAAATGGTCATACCCCTGAATAACCATCTAGCAATGAAAACCTCTCGAGCCAACAACAACTTACAAAATCTACTCCATAGAAGGAAGTGGGTAGTGATCCTTGAGGGATGCTCTGTTCAAATCTCTAAAGTCTACACGCAACCTGATTTCTCCACTCTTATTTCTAACTGGAACCAAATTTACAACCCAACTTGAATGCTTGATGGGGAATATGATACTTTCCTCTATTAACTTATTCAATTCCTTCTTCATGAGAGGCTCAATGTGAGGATTGACCGGTCTCTATTTTTACGATGTGCTTAGCGATTGGATCTAGTTCAATTGTGTGTTGAGATAGCTTGAGAGTGAAACCCCTCAAGTATTCATAGCTCATAGAAAATACATTTGGGAACTCTTGGCAAAGTTGCATGAACTCATACCTTTCTTGATCGGTTGCTACTTTACCAATTTGAAGTGACTTACCTTCTCTAATTGAGATGGGCTCTGAATCCTCTCCCTTGACTTGGATGTTTTCTTTCTCCTTTCTAAATTTATCATTAAGATTGAAAATAGACTCTAAAGTCACAAGTCCCTTTGGTAGTTTGTTGGTTCTCAAGCTGTACCACTTGATCACCATCTTATTCTAACTTTTCGATCTTTGGTGAGAACTCAGCTTCCTCTTACAATAAATTGATGATTTGTTAGTCACTCTCAAACACTTTACATCTTCCATTATTGTCTAGCACTGATGGCCTCATAATCACATGGATGTTTGGCTACATTTTATCTCTTTTGATACTTTCCACAACATAAAAGGTTGCTCCAAGTATTCTACAAGCTTATCAGCAGCTTGGTTTTATTTCCTAGGAATGGATTTGATGCCAAAGCCCTCAAAATACTCAATGAGGTCCCACACTCTATTCTTATAACTCTTGAGTAGGTCATTCTTGATAGCATATTGTTAACTTGATTAAAAATCAACTCCCTATCACCAAATACTTGTAAGTTTTTATGCCTCTCTTCCTTGACCAATGTAATCCATGTATCAAAGCCTCATATTCAGCAATGTTATTAGAACATGCAAACTAAAATCCAAAAGCTGAATAATACTTAATTCCTTGAGGTGAAACAAGCATAGTTTCCCCTCCTACACCTTGTCTACTTCTTGATCCATCAAATAAAAACTTCCATACCTCATTGTCATCTTTATGGTCTAGCTTGGTGATGCTAGGAAGAGGCTAATTTTATTCATGCATGTAATAGACTCCTAGTTCAAATTCCTCTATTTCCTTATAGGGACCAAAAGCATGTACCTTTCTTGCCCATTCATCAAGATTCAAATCTAGGATGCTTCCAACTTTGGTGTCGATTCATGAGTGCTTAGATAATCCTCTTGATCAAATGTTAAACATTGGCATTGCTTGGGCTTGGAGTATGAGACTCAATGTGAAAGTTTGCAATAGGTTTGGACTTGATTGTGGCTTTGGCTCCATACCTTGTCCTAAACAACATGTGTGACCAATCAACAAATAGGTAGCCTCAAATTCTAGCTGTGAAATCCCTTCACAAACATATGGCAAAGAGTGGTGGCAAATCTATCACTGACACATCTTACAAAATAGTGACATTGGGGCATGCATGTAAAGTAAGGCTCAAATATTTAATTACTCAAACTATTGCTACTATTTTCCCATCTAATTGCACCAATCCTTGGAGATGAATTCATATTTAAGGCCCTTCGATCAGCTATTTGCTTGGGCATCATAGAACTACTTTCCCTAGAATCAATCATAAAATTGTGTACTAGTTTATCCCCAATGATCAATGAAACATAGAATGGGGGATTCAAATTTTTACCTTTCTATCCTCCAAGATTTCCCTCGGGATGAGTAGCATTTATGAGTACCTTATCTTGCATATGAGCACGATGATTTGAGGTTGACCAATTCCTCATGGTAGCTTGTAGTAGATCCCTTTATCCTAGGATAGATAGTGACTCCCACATATATATGTTCACATTGGTATTCTTCATTTGTTTAATGATGTTAAATGGGATGAACCATCTCTTTGTTTCCCTTTAGTACGCACATTATTTTCTTGTACATGGGCTACAACATTGGTATTTGAGTTGGTCTAGAAGGTGATTTGAGTTGTTCTTGCATACTTGGAATTGTGTTTTTCTTTCCAACACATTATGGAGTGATGGAAGGTTGTGAATCACTTGGATCTAATGACTTCCATTCACCAATATTCCTTTTCTTTGACCACATGTTAGCTACTATACTCGGGAAGGTGTTTGATTCATACCACAAAAATCTTCACCTTCCAATTCACAAGTGTAGTCTCATTTGGAGTTGTATCTCATTGAGATGTCCCTTGTTTTTGGTTTGTTTCTTGACTCGCTTCACTCTCTACACCAGTTGTTGTCACCATTAGAGCTTGGTTCAAAGCACCATTGAATCACATAGATTGGTTGTGAGGTCCATTGCATGGGAAACACTAATCATACTCTTGAGCTATATTATTTTTTACCGGCACTAAGGCTTTAGAGGTGGATGTAGCATTAGGGTTATAGGGGTTAAATGGTCTATTGGTAGGAGGCCTTACTTGATTTTGATTTGCAAGCTGGGTTGGGTGGCCTATTAGGCTAATATGGCTATCTATTAGGCTAAGTTTGAGGCTAATAAGAAGGCCTAAAACTTTGACCTTGCTTCATCTTGAGCGTAACTAGCTCATTGCTAAAATTTTGCAATTGTTTCATAATTTCTTGAAGCTCATTTGAGGCACTAGAGGATGAAGTAGAAGCTTCATTTGAAATCTGATTTCTAGGAGTGGGAATAGGAGCTAAAGTAGGTGCTTGAATAGTACTTGGGATTTCCAACTCTTGATATAAGGGCATAGGAGGCCTAAGTGCAAGTTTACTAGCTTGGATCAAAAATTCTCAGCCCTAATGGCAATGTTGTAAGCTGCAGGTATAGTTACACCTCCATGGATTGGATCAACATAGAAATGTTAGAATTTAAAGCCTTGAGAAAGTATAAGAAAACACCTTGAGCTGTTGGCCTCACTACCAATTGGATTCTATCCTACATTCTTTGAAATCTGAAATTGAAGTACATTAGCTACTCATTGGGAGCTCTTTTGATAGTTATCAGTTTCTCTAATAGAGACAAGTTGTCCCCCTTCTCTCCAAATTGGTTATGGAGGGTTATGAACAACTAGTTCCAATTTTGATTAGATCCCACCTCAAGGCTCCTAAACCATTGCAAGGATTTCCCTTTGAATGAATATACCAACAATTTGACAACAATTTTCATCTCAACAATCTCATGGATTGCACAAACATTAGAAATGTCTTTGACATGATGACCAGGAGTGGTTTGATTTTCTCCAGTGAAGTATGGCATGTTCTTCAATGCTGCGATTAGGACCGAGTTTTGTGCATTGAGAGAAAGTGGGATCGCTAGTAAATTTGACATAAGGATTGGGTTGTGCCATTTTGATTGGCACGAGAACCCTTGTTGATTGGATGAAAGGTCTACTGGTGGAGGGTTGATAGAGTTATGTTTGGTGGATATGGAGACCTTTGAATCCTTCTTCCTCTTTCTCCTCTTTTTGGGGATAATTACGAGATAGTTAAAAATCCCTCCTCTCTGTTCCTTGACCTTGTTTGGGTTCTTCTCATGAATATTCAAGCTTTGATTGCTAAAACCAATTGATTATATCCTCTGGAGTCACCAAATGTGCAAATCAAGGCTCTTTTAAGAAAGAAACTTACAACAATTGCACATCAACTTTTGTTGTAATGAAGATGAAGACCTCTAAGGTCCCATCAGGTGTGCCAAAACTATTAGTGCAAATCTCTGAAAGACCCCTAAATGACCTTCGGATCTGTAGTCTAGAATTGGCTCATTTAGTGTGATTGCACAACATTGAGTTTGTTCTAAGGTGTGGGACCTTGCAAGGTGAGAAAACTCTCCAGAGAAAGCTGATTCTTACCCCCTTTGTTTCGGTGTATGTATGAATTTTACAGAGGTTTAATGCTAAATCCTACTCTAGATTCCAAGGAGACAGAGTTAAAAGATGCAAAAGGAAAAAAATAAGTAAAAATGGTGATACACCAAAGGAGTGATGAAATTTTTTTCTTGCAAATAAACACAGATCATATAGATGTAACACCAAAGCATGCACAAATTTCTAGAATATAATGAAAGATCATAAGACAATGGTAAACACATGAGAGGATTGGAGGATCATTCACAAAACATGCATTACCATTCCCAAGTTTAATACAATGCATTACAATGGCAGAGAGGCAAAAATGTGCCAAAATCTCCATGGAAGGTCTGAAACTCCTTGAATTCATGTGCCAAGGGGAAGAGGGGAGTCTACAAGAACAAAAATGTTCAACCCTTTACAAATGAGCCAAAACTGGCTTTTAATGGCAAAGTAGAATGAAGGAAAGGCAAAAATGCAGGAAAATTGATTTATGAGCTCAACCACCAATCAAATCCCTTCAATCTCACCTATAAAGTGATGGGCTTCATGGAAAAACCCATATGCCAAAGTACATTTCTCTGCAGATCAAAAAATGACCCATACTTCATTAATTTTGGGTTGAATGTCGATTTTGTATTTTTCCCATGCTAGGGACATTTCTTTAATTATCTCGACAAATCTCCACCAAAAATCAAAATTGAAGAATCCATCATGTGGATAATTTCAACAGATTTCCAATGATATAAAAAACACAAACATCCAAACTTTGGATCAAAAGATATGACCCTCTAAATATTTAGGGCAAAATTTAGGTTTTGCGGGCTGAAATTCAAACATTTTCCCTCCTTTTCGAATCAGAAAATTCCCAAAAATCTCTGCTATCCTAACCTCTTTGTTTCACTCGGAAATGTTTCGTTCCTTTTAGAAACAGATAAGGTTAGGGGCTAGGAGGAATACCTGTAGAATGTCGAGATGGTGTGCGCGTACCGTAGAGAAAGATCAGGCTGACTGCGAAGAACTCCTTTTTGTCTTGGAAGGACTACCTGCAAATAAGAACACAAGACCACAAGATTTTAATTAGACAATAAATGAGGGAACTGCCTTGGGCCCAGGAAATATAAAACTTCCTTTCGAAGGTGGTCAGTTCCCCTGCTAATATGAATTAACACAAAAGACTGTAAGATATCAATTAAGTTGTTTCGTTGAACTGGGTAGGGGAAAGGCTGGTTTTCTGGTTTTGATCAGAGGAACCGATGCCGGTTACTGATAACCGATGCCGGTTACTGATAACCGATACCGGTGGGTTCTAGGATCTTCTTGGTAGCTATGGTGTTTGTAAGGCTGGTTTATGGATGATATTAGGAAATGAGATGATGAGGGGTAAAGGAATGACAGTTAGATGCAATGGCACGTTGGGTAGTGGATTCAGAAATGGATTTAGGAGGACTGAGATTCAAGAAGCATAAGAAATGTTATAACAGAGGACATGCAAGATGTGACTTCTTGGTTTTGACCAAGATGCAAGCTGATCTCCTTTGTTGTAAACACTTCTGGTATTTCCACTCGTCTCTGCTCGGTCAAGTGAAGATCTGGACTCTGTTTCTCGCTCCCAATGCTCTCTGTTGATCCAGAAATCCTTCGACTGATCCCAAAATGAAATTCCGATCCGTTGTTTTGGTTTGGGGAGCCCATTTACAGGGAACCGATGGCGGTTGCGTAACCACGGTGGTCAGTAAGGAACCGGCATCAGTAAGGAAAAAGTAGGCTATTTTTAGTAAAATAGCCCACCTTCCCTGCTTTTCTCCCGAGAGATCAGTTGCGGGCTCGGTCAAGTGACTAGAAGGTCAGTTTTGGGTGCGAGAAAGGGGTCATTAGTTATGGGTGTAGGTGTGGACCAAGTTATGGGTCTTAATTAGGTTAGTTTTAGGGTTAGGGCTAGGTCATGATGAAGTGGCAAAGTGAGGTGGTAGGTAGGGTGATGTGGATTTATCAATTAGAAGGCAATTAATAAATAATTGTGTAAGGTTTAGGTGATGAGGTTATATTGCGAGATGAGATGCGGGTCACAAGGGGTCGTAAGACATGAATTTGGTGTCTACATTAGCCCCTTATTGTCGTGTAGCTTGTTTTGTAAAGCTGCGCGGACAATAATATGAAGTGGTTTCTCCTGTTAAGGATATAGGTAATCCCCCTCAAATCTATCATAGATTGAGTGAACGGGAAATCAGGGATAGGGTTGATAAAGGGTGAATGTTGTAGAGAGGATGGTAAGGTGGTGGGGTAGGTCCAAGGAAGCAGACGCATGTTGAAATGCAATAGTACGACTAGGGTACATGATTTGACGAGCAAACCAGCAATGTATAGGCAAAGGTCGATAGTTTATCCAAACAAGGGTGATATAATCCTGGTATCCAAGGCATAGGAAGTAGCTCCAGGGTATATAACAGGTAAGGTACAGGAACGTTTAGGCATGTTCGGCAGTGAAGGTACGAATGGTTGGTTTGGTTGAGATAAATGTCACGGTCTAGGTCTAGGCAAAGTTGGTCGACAGATCAAGTCAAGGACCCTAATCATGCTAAAACATGAACAGGTGAGCTCGATTGAACAAAAGGTACATGATGGATGGATAAAATAAAACGTTGATTGTGGGTATGGTATTGAAGTGATACGGCCTTGGGTCGGGCCAAGTTGTTGGGTTGTGGCCTTGGGTCAGGCCATAAGGGTAGAGTGAGGCCTTGGGTCGGGCCAAATTGTTAGGGCGAGGCCTTGGGTGGGGCCGGATAGGTAGGTTGAGGCCTTGGGTCGGGCCAAATGGTTAGGGTGAGGCCTTGGGTCGGGCCAGTAGGGTAGGGTGAGGCCTTGGGTCGGGCCAAATGGTTAGGGCGAGGCCTTGGGTTGGGCCAGTAGGGTAGGGTGAGGCCTTGGGTCGGGCCAAATGGTTAGGGTGAGGCCTTGGGTCGGGCCAGTAGGGTAGGGTGAGGCCTTGGGTCGGGCCAAATGGTTAGGGCGAGGCCTTGGGTCGGGCCAGTAGGGTAGGGTGAGGCCTTGGGTCGGGCCAGTTGGTTAGGGTGAGGCCTTGGGTTGGGCCAAATGGTTAGGGCGAGGCCTTGGGTCGGGCCAGTAGGGTAGGGTGAGGCCTTGGGTCGGGCCGAATGGTTAGGGTGAGGCCTTGGGTCGGGCCAGTAGGGTAGGGTGAGGCCTTGGGTCGGGCCAAATGGTTAGGGCGAGGCCTTGGGTCGGGCTAGTAGGGTAGGGTGAGGCCTTGGGTCGGGCCAAATGGTAGGTTGAGGCCTTGGGTCGGGCCGAATAGGTAGGTTGAGGCCTTGGGTCGGGCCAAATGGTTAGGGTGAGGCCTTGGGTCGGGCCGAATAGGTAGGTTGAGGCCTTGGGTCGGGCCAAATAGGTAGGTTGAGGCCTTGGGTCGGGCCAAATGGGTAAACAAATGGTGTTCAGCAAAGGTGGATATAGGTGATATGTGGTTAAAAAGGGGCAAATGGTAAATAGGGGCAAAAAATATTGGGGGAAAGTTGGCAGAAAAACCGATGTCGATTCTACATGACCGATATCGGTCAAGGGACCGATACCGGTTCATTAGGGCAAAATGAAACCGATATCGGTTATGGGCGAAAAACCTATAAAAAGAAAAATACGGCTTGTCATTGTCACTTTGTTATTTTGAAAACCAAATTGACTTGTCTGACATGGAGAGTTGAGATTGGAGGTTTATTGAGTGAGGTGGAGCTATTTTGGTGGAGGAGTGAGTTGTTTGCGGGCCCGAGTGAGGAGGAGGCAGCAGTTGATTGGCCGGGGACCCAGCAGATCAGAATTGGAGCTATGGCACAGGCAGGAGGAGCAGGAGGGGCTGGACCAGCTGGACCACCACCACCTATCCCACCACGATGACATGTCGTCATACGGGTAAGTTCGAAACTCCTCATTTTGTGCATTTTATTGCATTATGTTGGTTTTGGGATTTGGGTAGGAATATAATGTTTTGTAGAAAATAATGAATAAATGGAAATGATTTGAAAAAGGGAGAGGGTAGATAGGTGAAATAGGCCAAGGCGGCAGGGTGGGTAGGTTTTTAGGGTGTTTGGGTGGGTAGAGAGGTAGAAATAGGGAAAAAGAAGAAAGGGGTAGCCGCGTCGGGTTCGGCGCGGCAAATTTCCAGTGACCGATGCCGGTCACTAAGCGACCGGCATCGGTCGCGAATTTTTAGGGCAGGGTGGGTCTGTGGGTTACCGATGCCGGTTGATCGTTGACCGGCGTCGGTGGGGACCCGGGGACGAGGGAGGTCGGTTATGGGTGAGTGTGGGTTGGGTTGGGTTTGGTTGAGTGTGGGTTGGGTTGGGTTTTGTTGAGTGTGGGTTGGGTTGGGTTGATTTTGTTTTGTTTTGGGGTTGGGTGGGTTTGGATTTGTTTTGTTTTGGGGTTGTGAGTTTGGTTTTGTAGGTGGTGTGAGTTTGGGTTTGGGTGTGGGGGTAGTAGACGGTTGGGGTGTGGTCGGGGGATAAAGGGGGTTTAGAGGATAAAGTAGATGTTGTGATAAAAAGTAGGTCTAAGGATGTGGGTTGGTTTTGCAGCACGTCGGCGGATTGGCGATGCGGGATAGGATGCCCCACTGTTGTAGTGCGGATGCGGCCACACATATCTACGGCTCATTGGGCGATTATGCGCAAGGTGGGACTCGGTGGAGTCCAGAGGTATAGAGCGATAGAGAGATCACGGCTGATGGTCGCCCTCATCGAGAGATGGGATCCGGCGACAATGTGTTCCATCTCCGACCAGGGGAGATGACTATCACGTTGGAGGATGTGTATCGCATCCTTCGACTACCTATCGAGGAAAGGTAGTCTTCCAGTAGATTCGAAGACTGCCATGGACACATATTACGAGAGTTTTGGAGATGCGGCGCGCTACTTACCTACCTATCACAGCGCGAGCATTAGGTATGGTGACATGTACCGTGCGCATCGACATGAGACACGGCTGGCTGTGCTGATGATGATTGGGATCACCTGCTTCGCCCTCCCGGACTCAGAGGGAGGCCGCTTTCCATGGGCATTGATGGGGGTGCTTCATGAGATGGTGGAGGAGCACACCTGTTATGCTTGGGCACCAGTATATCGTGCAGTGCGGCTTATCTGAGAGCTCTAGGTTATCGCCGGATGAGGCGGTCGGTGATCTGTTCGACATTTTTGCTACATTGTTGGGCATATGAGCACATCATATGCATCAGGCCAGTAGGGTTACCCCAGCAGCCAGGGCCATAGGTCATATACAGATATGGCTTTCAGAGGTGGTTGGGAGTCGTGGGGCAGCCACGAGTAGTTCTGCAAGGTGAGATGTGGCGTATTATAGACATTTATTAGAGGGCCTGACAGCGGTAGACATCGTATGGAGACCTTACAGAGGTCATCACCCACACATAGAGGAGGCCGAGTACAGTTACGCTAGATCCAGTACACATTACGGATAGCGGGACGGAGAGGCGAGAGAGTACGAGAGGATACCCCTAGAGAGGGCACGCAGCGAGATGGGGCTGCGGCAGACGAGCCACCTCCCTTCCCTCGGTATAGGAGGGATGATGTAGAGCCCCACCGCCCGCACCACGCAGCTCTTGGATCCAGATTGGGTTGCTTGAGAGGCCGGTAGATGACACAGATAGATGATCTTGGGTGTACAGGAGCATACGGGTGTGGTGTGGTGGGCTGGTGAGAGAAGCGGCGAGGTAAGCCATGACACCTACACAAATGAGACTTAGCCAGTGTGTGACGCAGAGAGAGATCAGCTCGGGGTCAAAGTGCAGCTATTACGAGGCGGTTAGATTGGCTGCCGCACAGCACGAATAGGTGTCCTACAAGGGTAGCTAGCCCAGTGTAGGCAGTACAGCACACACGAGCACCACCAGCCAATGGCACGGCCACAGTGCAGTGCAGCAGTAAGCAGCAGCAGCAGCAAAGAAGAAAAACCAGCACCATCACCATCACCACAGAAGAAGCCCACGGCCCAGCCGATGCACGGTGCAGAATACTACCGCCAAAGCAACACAGCACGCAGCACCACCCACTCCTTCGGTGGCACCACGATGACGATTACAGTGGGGGTACTAGGTGGTGCCGAGGGACCAGCCCAGCTCCTTGAGTGGCTCGAGGGCGCTATATGGAGGTTCGGGGAGCGGAGGCCCGATACTATCGGATATTCTTGATAGCAGGAGTTGAGTATCAGGACCTTATTTAGGGAGAGCTCATAGAGCGAGAGACCTCTCACGGATCCGAGAGATCTCGGGAGGTGCATCGGTCTGCCGAACCGGTTGTGTTGATAGAGGCCTGCGTGCCTACATTTATTCATGTATGGATTCATTTATTCATTATATACCGGCCTGCGAGTCGAGTACGGGTTGTATATTTGATACCGGCCTGCGAGCCGAGTCGAGATTTTGGATAGTTATTGCGGCCTGCGTGCCGGCTTAGTTGTATGATGAGATCACAGAGGCCCCGATGCAGGGCACATTGTATATTTGAAAATTTGTATATATATATAGAGATGATGTTTTGATCCACATGCAGTGTTCAAAAATGTGTTTAAGTATTTTGTCGATGGTTTGTGATATAGAATGTAGGATGAGTTTAGTTGACATGTTGATATATGGATGATGTTGATGTTTTTGTTTTTGCACGTATATAAGGATGACATGTTATATGATGAAATGTTGCATGTTGTGGGCTGGTTTTGTGACATTGTGATATATGTATCTGATGAGTTGGATCCAAATGTTGTATAGATAGATAGTTTTTTGTTTTGTTGTGGTATCCTTAGTTGATGACTTGTTTGTTTTTGTAAAATAGATGATGTTAACGAAATTGTAATGATATGTGTGGTGGATAGAAAAATCTGGATAATGGTGTTGTGATGCAAGAAAAGAGCGAGTAAGCGACAAAAATTTGGTAAAAAAATGAAGAAAAGACCATGTTTCAAAAGGCAGTGTAGTGTGAACCGGTATCGGTTAGGTAACCGATGGCGGTAGTAGTAGTAGGCCGATATCGGTTACATAACCGATACCGGTTATTTAGGTATGAGCTTTTCTAAAAATAAAAAAGCTAGGGTGGTAACTTAAGTTCTAATTTTGAGAGCCATGCAAGAAGTTAAATACGCGAACGCGACGCTTTTTGATGACTGAGACAGGTAATTGCATGAGAAATTTGAGTGATTAGGAGTAAAGAGACAGGGAAAGTGATTGTGATCTGAGATTCAGAAGACAGAAAGGCAGGTTTGAAAAAGGTGGTGATAATGGCAGGACGAGGAGAAACATCCAGCAGGCAGGGACAAGAGGGAAGACAAGGGCCACCTCAAGCTACTGCAACCCAAGAGGTAAACGTTTTGGTTATGATTTGACTTTTGCATGTGTTATGAATAAGAGATTAAGTGGGTAGATATGAAAAAGAAAACATGATAGCAAGGGTTATAAGTGTTACGGGGTAGGTAATCAGGGGTTTCAGGTATGTTTGTAGGTATAGAAAGGAATAGACGCTCAAATTATTGTTGTAGGTGGTTGTTTAGGCAAGGTGTATGAAACTAACAGGGACCGATATCGGTTAGGGATAACCGGTATCGGTTACTCAACCGGTATCGGTTAGCTGTAAACGATACCGGTTGCTGTAGGAATTTCCAGAATGTGAGAAAAACCCTGATGGATTGAATGGTTGTTTGTTGTTTTGATGTATGCAGGCTCAGGCAGGGTTGAGGATGAATGATAGTGTGCCAGCGCTGTTGTCACGAATCCGAGCGGATGTAACGCCAGCTGAATGGACATTGATAAATCGTTTGGGGTTAAGTGGAATCCGCTATTATTCACGAATCGCACGTAACCATGCTATGTTACAGGCATTGATTGAGAGATGGAATCCTGAGAAAAATACCTTCTATCTGCCAACAGGGAGAGATGAAAGTAACATTGGAAGATGTGTTCCGTATTTTGAGACTCCCTATTACAGAGAACCAAGATATCGTGCACTACCTAAGACGGCACGGGAGCGATAACAACGAAGATTTGGTCCATACGCACGAGATTTGACACAGCGAGGTTTATCATTTACGTATGGGGTAATGTATGCAGCACACCCTGAGGAGACAAGGTTAGCAGTGATATTAATGATAGCGGTAGGGTATTATGCATTACCGAGGGCAGAAGGGGGAAGATTTCCAAAGGCATTGATGTGTGTTATCTGGGAGATGATAGAAAGGAACGTGACTTTTGCATGGGCACCTGCATATTTGGCAGAGCTATACAGGGGTTTATGGGCTTGTAGGTGAAATCACAGAACGACACTGGATTGTTCATACTTATTACACTGTTGGGCCTATGAGCACATTGTTTGTGTGCGACCAATAGGCCGATCCATCCAGGCAGGAGAGACCGGAGTACAGAGGTTGGGATTCAGACGCTGGGTCCAGACAGAACAAGAGGCAAGATCTCAGGCCGTGACGGGTGACATCGAGTATTACAGGCAGGTATGGGAGAGGGTGACGGTTGCGGATATCTGTTGGAGGCCTTACGGGAACTATATGGTAACCGAGAACATAGCTGAGGAGTTGAGAGGTGTAGAGCGATTGAGGTGGATCGCGGGGCACAGGCCAGGTGAATATGAGAGGATTCCTATAGATCGCGTGCGGCGACAATTTGGATTTGTGCAGGATATACCCCAGGCTTATAGACCATATATGAGGATCGACGCCGAGGCAGCATTCTCACCTCCCCGGCCAACACCTCCAGAAGGGCCCGAGGAGATAGCAGCCGATCGCAGTGTAATGGATGCCGGAATGACAGAGGCCTATAGGTTATGGTGGGTAGCAGAGCTGCGAGGTGTACGCGATCGCCCTGACATAGTGTGATTACAGCAGAGAGGGATCGGCTGCAGCGTTTGGTTCAGCAGCTCCAAACGCAGGTGAATGAGACAAGAGGATTGTTAGCGGTTGCGGAGTCACGAGCAGCGAGACTAGAGGCTGGAGTCCTCCACGCGAGAGGGCGTATTCATATATTACAGGAGAGATTGGCAGATCAGTGGGCGGTACCAATATCCGTGGTACCTTTGAGGACAGAGAGGCCCTGGTGAGAGGGTCGACGATCACGATCATCACCTAGTTCAAGATGAGGCGTGAGGTCTAAATAAATGTTAGCAAGGTATAAGAATAAATAAGAGTACCGACTGCGTGTGATGATAGAGAAGATGCATTGGTTTAACATCTAAATAAAACAAGATATGTATGTTGAGTTGAGTTATAATAATAAGAATGTTTGCGTTGTGATTTTTGGTGTTTTGAAAAAGGATAAAGAGGAATGTGATTAAATAGAAATACACAAAAATATTTATATTTACCACACATGATAAGTTCTGGTAGGGGATGGTCGAGCTAACCTTGGGAGACCCCATGTCTCCGAAGTGCTACCTACATAGCCCATTGCACAAAGCAAGGAGGGGCCTCAGACCGATGTAGTTCTCCCTTAGGACCAGGGAGAGGTGAATTTAGGCAATTTGGTTGTGGTTAGGCAATTTGTCGTTTGGTAAAAATTTGATGTTGGTAGGGTAATGTTGTTGGTGTTGGTAGGATAATGTTGTTGGTGTAGGTATAGGTGAAGCAAAAGTTAGCATACCCAAGTAGTAGGGAATCGTGTCCTGATTAAGATCAACACACAATCCTAGATGCGAGGCAAAGCGGAAAGAGTGCTCCGTAGGTGAAAAGAGCTAAACAAACCACACAACGTAGAACGAGCTTGAAGCCCTAGGTACCGTGCATAGACAAGAAGTCAATAGGTGAAAAGAGTTGTATGATCACAATATATCGGGTGTACGTTACGTCCCTTGAGTTGAAACAAATGGTGAGGTGAGGTGGATGATATAGCTGAGGTACAGAGAACTTGTTACAAAGTGAGTGTTCTGACGAAAGAGAACCTACCCTAAATAGACAAGTCCATGACCCAAAAAGTTCTTTTGAATGAGGCTTTTATTTGACTGAATATAGACTGATCGATGCGGGAAGTCTACAAGGGATATTGATTGTACTATTCTTGAGGTCTTCGCAAAGCTGATCCATGCGAGAAGCTTCTGAGAAAAGGCTGACTGTGTATAGCTGTCCTTCGGGGAGCGATCTATTTATAGTAGCTTGAGATATGATTTTAGTGCATAGCATTTGTCCTTCTGGGAGCAAATCTATTTATAGTAGCAAGCAATAGTTTGGCATATATTTGTCCTTGAGGAGCAGATCTATATTTAATTTAGATGACTAGATGTTCTTTTGGTGTGAAGCATCTAGTTTAGTAGGAAGTTTGACTCAAGAAAATCCTATAAGAATATGGCTTATTTTAATACTTTGAAGTCATGGACTAGACTAAAAAGGGGAAGGCATCATCAAGGGGAGGTGAGGAGTGATTTTGATTTTATTTTGAGATATAGAAAACAAAGTGTATGTAGCGGTAAATGAGCTCAAGGGACGAGCAGTAGGTAGATAAGAAGTGATATAACACTAGATTCAACAGTAGAATGGTCGAAGATGCAAGGCATTAAGGGGTTCAGGCTCAGGTTTACCGTTAAGCGAAGCTAAATGATAAGTGCCTGATCCATAGGTGTGAGTGATTATATAAGGCCCAATCCAATTGGGAGCAAATTTTCCACGTTTGCTCTTTTCTAGTTTGGTGACATGTTGATTCTCTTTGAGGAAAAGATCACCAACCTTAAAGATACGCTCATGAAGTCGCTTATCATAAGCACGCTTGATGCGTTTTTGATAGATTTGGAGGTGATCAAGAGCTGTAAGACGACGTTCGTCAAGAAGCTCCAATTGGGCTAACCGTTCTTGGCGGAAATCATCGTTGGTGAGAATATCCCCGAAGGGATATTCGAGGAGGTATTTGTATTTCGAGAGACAAGACGGCCTCGGTACCATATACCAAAGAAAAAGGTGTAGCGTTAGTAGAGGTACGAATGCTAGTACGATAAGCCCAAAGGGCAAAGGGAATGTGATCGTGCCAATTTCTTCCGGATTCATTGACAACTTTCATGAGGATTTTGGTTAGGGTTTTATTAGAAGATTGGCTCGACCATTGGCTGCGGATAGTAAGGTGATGAGAAACTAAGTTTGATACCAAAATGTCGCAAAGGTCTTGTAGAAAACTTGTTTTTAAAAGATTTACCATTATCATTATTAGGTGATGAGGAATACCAAAACGACAGATAATGTGATGGTTAATGAATTCGACAATTTTTTCTTTTTTGATTGAAATGAGT
This sequence comes from Taxus wallichiana var. yunnanensis, assembly GCA_018340775.1. Classification (NCBI taxonomy): domain Eukaryota; kingdom Viridiplantae; phylum Streptophyta; class Pinopsida; order Cupressales; family Taxaceae; genus Taxus; species Taxus wallichiana. The sequence continues at coordinate 1,066,088,474 of CM031240.1, forward strand.
GGAATGGCCTCCACCCATTTTGTGTAATATTCGGTTGCTGTGATTATCCAACGGTGACGTTGTGAAGAGGTCGGGTGAATCTCACCAATAAGGTCTAAACCCCATTGTGAGAAAGGCCAAAGATCTCGTGCGACCTGCAGTGGATGGCTAGGAGTATGTTGAAGGTTGGCATGTTGTTGACACATAACACAACGCTTAACATATTCGTAGCAGTCGTTATTGAGAGTAGGCCAATAATAACCTAGGCGAAGGATTCATTTAGCCACGGCAAGGCCACTAAAATGTCCACCACAAATCCCATCATGGACTTGTTGGATGGTATAGGTGACCTCCACGCCGGTTAGACAGCGAAGGAGGATGCCATCAAAGCCACGTTTATAGAGGAGTCCCCCCATGACAACATAACGAGAAACGCTTTTAAGAAAAGCACGTTTGCCGTTACTAGTAAGGTCAGGTGGGAGAACAGAGATTGTAAGGTAGTCGTGAAATTGGTGGTACCAGGTATCCTGCGAACTAGTAGACACAGTATTTATCATACAAACTACCGGGGTTGAATAGGATGGGGCAAAAAGTTGTTGGACCACGACGAATAATTCAGAGTCAGTTGGCGCGGCGGGAATTTGCGAGGCTAAGCAAGCCATAGTATCCGCAAATTTGTTAGTGGAGCGGGGAATGGTTTGGATAGAATAGTGAGTAAATAAGGCTAGAAGTGAATCCACGTAGTGTTTGTACTTTTGAAGTTCCTCATTTTTGCATTGGTAGACGCCCATAACTTGATTGACTACCAATTGAGAGTCGCCAAAAATATTGATAGATTTGATGCCTAAGTGTATCACAACTTGGAGACCCAGAACAAGGGCCTCGTATTCCATTTGTATTATTAGTGCAGGGAAATCAATCCGAATGAAAGAGGCATAGGTTCAGCGTCAAGAGGGATGAGAAAAATTCCGGCTCCTCCGCCGTGCTGGCATTTAGATCCATCGAAGAAGAGGGTCATTTGATACGACTCTTCCCCGAGTGAAAGAGTGGCGATGAGTTCGTCGGGGAATGTAAAATTGGTAAATTGTTCCCCAGGTAAAGGGGCCTCCGCAAGTTGGTCTGCAAGAGTTTGTCCTTTGATTGACTTCTGTTGTATAAACTCAAGGTCGAGGTCGGCGAGGAGCATGAGCCATCGAGCGATGCGTTGGTTTAGATGTGGTTTGGCGTACATATAATGAATGGGGTCCGTGTTGGTGATGACAAAAGTTTTGTGATTCAGGAGGTAATGTCGGAGTTTGGTAGCTACGAATGATAGGGCTAGGCACAATTTTTCTACATGTGTATACCTAGTCTCGTAATCCACGAGGGTACGACTTATATAATAAACGGCCTGTTCTCGACGTGCCGAGTCCCGATGTGCGAGCATAGCTCCTATAGCATGGTCAGTGGCGGAAAGATAAAGGTAGAAAGGGCGGTCGTCCTGGGGTGGGATAAGCACGGGTGGCTGCAAGAGATAAGTTTTGAGAGCTTCGAAGGCTTGGTGACACTCCTCACTCCATTGAAAGGAAATGTCTTTTTAAGAAGGTGATGAAAAGGGTGACATCGATCCGAGAGTTGGGAGATGAAACGCCGGATGGATTGAAGTTTACCCTGCAAACTACGCAATTGTTTGAGGTTTTTGGGTGGAGGCATTTCTAGGATAGCTTTTACTTTAGATGGATCGACCTCAATGCCACGCAAAGAGACGATAAAACCAAGAAGTTTCCCCGAAAGGACACCAAAGACACATTTCTTTGGTTGAAGACGAACAGAATATTGCAACAGGCGATCGAAAATAATGGTTAAAACATCGAGATGTTCACTGCGATGTTTAGACTTGCCAAGAAGATCGTCGACGTAATCTTCAAGGATAGTGTGCATAATGTCATGAAAAATGTAGGTCATAGCCCGCTGATAGGTTGCACCAGCATTCTTAAGGCCAAATGGCATTACACGATAACAGAAGGTTCCCCAAGGAGTTATGAAAGCGGTCTTATGTTGATCGGCGGGTGCGACCAAAATTTGATTGTATCCTGAAAAGCCATCCATGAGAGAAAGCATTTCATGGCCCGCAGTGAGATCAACAAGTTGATCAATACTTGGGAGGGGAAAGTCATCCTTAGGGCAAGCGAGGTTAAGATCCCAGAAATCCGTGCATATCCGAAGTCCCCCGTCGCTTTAAAGTGATGTGTACGATGTTAGAAATCCATTGAGGATAGTCAATAAGCAAGATGAAGGAAACAGAAAGAAGTCGTTTAAGCTCTTCTTTGACCAAGAGGGCAATGCGTGGATGCATTTTCTCGCTTTTGTTTGACTGGTTTGGAATCGGGATTTAGGGTGATGTTATGGACGGCAATGGTAGGATCAATTCCTGGCATGTCCGCGTAGGACCAAGCGAAAGCTTGGTTGCGGGTACGGAGGAAGGTAGTAAAGGCAGCTTGTTCTGATGTGTTAAGGGATTGTCCGATCTTCACTATGTGAGGATCCTCCTCCGTGTGGATGTTGATTTCTATAGTAGATTCGTTCAGCATGGTTTGGGTTTCAGATGGTAAGGCTCGTTGAATATAAGAATCATCCGCGCCAAGGTAAGTGAGGATGGAGTCGTCATCCTGACACTCAACAACATTAATCAAAGGCGAATCCTCTTCGATCATGTCTGGATACAGAAGGGGCAAAGAAGATGGGTCCTCATTATCGCGTTGATAAGTGAGAGGACCTATGAAGATAGCATTTATGAAAAAAAAAAGTTAGGAGGGATAGATTCAGGGTCTATAGATTCTGTGGGTGATGATGGCAAAGTGGGTGATGATGGTTTGGTAGGGGTGACGTCGTCTTCTTCCAGAATACAGCTGACACGAGGTGTCTCCTATGTAGGTGTTTCAGGAAAACCGAGACCACTGCGATCATTATGTTTGCGTGTGGTGATGGGGATGAGCGTATGTCGGCCTTGTTCATAAAGACCAAAACCAAAGCCTTTCCAAGCACAGCGAGTCAAGAAAGTGAGGGCGAAGCGACGATTTGTCAGGTATTGGAAATCGGATTGGAAGGGAACCACACCAAGAGGAGGTTCAGGGGTAATGGAAGATGCGTCAACACCCCCATATGTTAGGTTGGTGCGGCAATGGGGTGGTCCGTAAGAGATTACTTCCCCCACACGACGGTCGTAGGTGGGATGTGCATGTAATTGTCCGTACTCCTGCGGGGTAGGGAAAGAACTAACATTATATAGGCGGTACTCCCCTAGCGTAAGGCATTGAAAAACATCTACTAAGGGGTCGGAGGTTGGGATGTTAGCTGCGGGAAGGGAAGTGGTTTTTGCGACGGTGGTTTCATCAGTTGAAGGCATAGATGCAGTTGAGGTGGATGGTTGAGGTACATTTGAAGAGGATGGTTGGGTTGAATGTATGGGTGTCTTGATTGGTATAAGCACATCGTTAGGGCGGTATAACATATTGCAGGTTTTAAAGGGGGGAGGATCAGCTTTTACGGTGTAGGACTTCCCCTCGTACTCAAATTTTATGCATCTATGTAATGTTGAGGGAACGCATCCCATGGCCCGGATCCAAGGACGACCCAACAATATATTATATTGGAACTCTCCCTCAAGGACATAGAAGAGTTCGGGTAAAGTACGTGGTCCTACCCGAATGTTGAGGATCACGGTGCCTAAGGTAGAGGTAATAGCGTCATTGAATGACCGCAACATGATGGGGTTGGCACACATGTAGCTAGAAGGGATATTCATTTGTTGAAAAGCTTTTGAAGAGATGATGTTTAGGCTGGCGCCCCCGTCAATCATAACACGACGTACCCGGATATCCCAGACGTAAGCTGAGATGAAAAGGGCCGGGTCAGGATCTTCGGTACCAAAGTCGATAATTTCATCTTCGGAGAAACCGATGCATGCTTGTTTCACAGAGAGACAAAAGTGGTTGGAGCGAGCAAAGGTTGTTTGGTGAGAGAAGCAACGTGATTGGGTGTTATAATGGAGGCAACAGGTAGGGTTTCATTGGGTAAAACCTCTATCCCTTGAAGGATCTCAATGAGAGCTTGTCGATGAGATTCAGAAGTCTGAATGAGATCATACAGTGTCATTTTTACGGGTGATTGGTGAAGCTGTTTGATCATGGCTCGATGGGCAGCTCCATTAGAGACGGGGTAAGCGGGTCCACGAATAACTACTTTAGGTGGTGGTGCAATCGGGATGGTTGAAGGAGAAAGAGATGCCGCAGGTGTGTTTTCTTTTGCTTTCCCATTGTTTTTCTGCCCTCGAGTAGCGACACTAATCATATTAATCTCGTAGACCTGAAATGAGGAAGATGGTTGGGATAAATCATGGTTTTCAAGAGGTGGGGTTGTAATAATGATAGATCTTGGTGAGGCGGGGACAGATGGTAGAGGAGAGGGAATTGAAGCTAAAGGTCTCTCCCTTCGTAAGTTGTCTTTCTTAACCTTTCTATCTGGGAGAGGTGACTGACGAAGGATGGTTTTTAAAGCTTTGCATCCCTCCACATCATGTCCTGGTGTGCGGTGATAGGCGCAGATTTTAGACTCATCATAACTTATCGGTCGAGGTTTAGACGGGTCATAAGGTCTAAGTGGGGGTAGGGAAATGGTCGCATTCTCCACCAACATAGCAAGAATTTTGGCGTAAGATCCTTTGAGTGGGTCAAAATCGGAGGAGGATGAGGGTATTGGTTGTGAGGGTTTTGGTAATGTTTGGGCGTGGTTGGTTCGTACGGGTGGTGGTTTAGCCGAGGGGTGTTGACACGTGGTTTTCACTAAACGTGGTTTCTTTGGCGCAGAAGCTATGTTGGATGATGAGGCCGCAGATGATGTGGTATCAGAAAACAACCACGGGGAAATAGGAGTGACCGAAAACAAATCTTTTGATGATGGAATTTGTTTAGGGTTGATAGGTGGACAGGATACGCGGAGTGACGGTGTTGTTATACCCTTTGATCTCTGTATAGGTGCGGAAGGCGTAGGTCGTTTTGAAGAAAACGCAGGAGGTATGATATATTGATGTAAGGTAGAGGGATGAGGTCCTAATATGGAAAGTGGGTATGACGATGAGGGTTTTGATTGTGATGGAGGCACAAATTGAGTTTGTCTCCTAGGTGGCGGGGCGGATTTATTTTTGGATAAATCAAGCCGCTTAGGTGGGTGTGTTAGACTGGGTATGGGCAAGGTCCCAAGCGTAGGGGAAGATTTGGCTAAGTTAATAGAAGTGGACGGGGCATTTGGTAGAGGTGAGGGGGGTGAAGGTGAGAACATGGGCATTTTAAGCTTCTGTAAGCACTTCGGGTATATGGTGGAGGCCTCAGAATCGGTCATTTGCATTTGAGTAGAATATGGCGTACTCAAACGTTCCCATAGGATTCGTCTATCTTCTGGAGAATGACAGTCTTCAGGTTTGAATTGTAAATTTGGTACGGAAGAGAGGTAGGTTGTGATTCCAGTCCACTGTGGGCGTGATACAGGGGGTAGATGAGGTACTGTATCAATAGATATTAAAAGGTCGACCGGTTGTTGAAAAGATTTAGGCGATGAAGGACTAATAGGCAGGAGGGCATGTTTGAGAGGGTCTGTCATGGTTAAAGAATTTGGTGATGTCGGTGCAAGAGATTTCTCGTCTAAGGATGTCAAAAGGAGTGGCGTACCCTCCTCTTGTGCAGCAAGAGCGGTAGAGGGAGACGTCTGGGAAATAGATAAATTAGATAACATTCGTTCGCAGTCTTGTAGGGATGTGGTATAAGAAGACTCATTGATGGGAAGAGAAGTCTGGGCAGTTAACTCCTTTATAGGTAAAGGAATGATTTCGCTTTGGCTTGATGGTGGTAAAGGAGGTTCGGGCTCCCGTGTTAGTGAAGAGGCTTGATTCAAAATTTTCTCGATAGAGGCTTTTGGCTGGGTATCGAAGACTGCATGGATCTCATGAACACTCTCCTCGGCTAAGATATCCTGGTTTGTGTTACTGTTGGGAGAGTGATTCGGGAATGGCTTGTTGAAGATTTTCAAATTTCGGTTGGCAGGGGCGTTAGGATTATCGAGGGCTATATCCCCTGCATCAACCATTTCCTGCACTATGTTTTTCAACATCTTGCAGTTTTCATGACTGTGTCCCTTCACACGGTGGAAGTTACAGAAGTCATTTTCTTTGTACCAGGAAGGTATGGCGCGAGTGGAATCAAATCCGGAATGAGGTTTAACAGGAGGTAAGGTAATGGCTCCTGCTTTGAGCAGTTTTTCCAATATCACACCATATGTCTCCCCCAAGGGAGTGTAGTTGATGGGTTCCGCTTTATACTTATAAGTGGTTTTTGGCGGGGTATTGGACGGTGGTTGGGATTTGACCGTCACCGCGTGGACAGCTCCTTTTGATTTAGAAGAAGTGGACGCGTGAGGAGTGGTGGTATTTGGTTTATTGGTGGAATCTGGAGTTCGGAAAGTGGAGTTTTTGTTGCGCAACCGCAATTTCTCTTCCTCTAAGGCTCGAATTTCTAATTTTCGAGCCATAGTAAAGGCCTCGTCGAATGTACGGAAAGTTTGAATTTGGAGGGTAGGGGAGATGTGCTTAGCGCAGGCCCGCGTAAATAGTTCGATAAGTTCGGTTTGAGGCAAGGCATACGTAAGTTGGTTGATAAGGCCCCGCCATCGTCCAACGAAATCTGCGATAGATTCGTCTTCAAATTGTCGGATGGCATAGAGGTCGGTAATAGATACTTTCTTGGCAATGTTAATGGAGAAATGATCCAAGAAAGATTGGGCTAGTTGGTTAAAAGAGAAGATTGAGTGCTGGGTTAAAGCACTGTACCACTCCAAGGCAGGTCCTGATAAGGACATGGGAAAGGTGCGGAGTAACAAGGCATCATCATGGGCAATCAAATAACAAGCATGTCTAAATGATCGAAAGTGTTGTTGAGGATCCTCTTTACTATTAAAATGAGTAAATTTTAGCAACTCCCATTGAGGAGGATATGAATGAAGGGGGACAGAAGGGTGAATGGGCTCCCGACAAACTTGCTTGTATGTCAAGGCGCTACGACTTCCTGAAACAGAAGCCTCCAGGTTTTGCATTTTGTCCATCATTTGTTTAATTAGATCAATAGTTGGATGAGATGATGGTGTGGTTGTGGTAAATCAGAGGCAAATTAGACCAAGGACCACCGCTAGACACTGGTGGGGTTAAGTGTTGATAAGGTGTGGAGGATGAATATGTTGAGGCGACCGAATAGGGATGTCCCATATAGGATGTTGAGGTCACTGGATACGTGTATGGGAATGAAAAGGTAGGCGGAGCTTGAGAAGGAAAGCTCGTGTGGATAGGTGGCAGAGAGCAAGTCATGAATGGAGCAGTCTGCAAGAGAGATGAGGTAGGGGCGGTCGGTGGTAATGATATGTGGGGTCCAAGATTAACAAAAGGAAAGCTAATCGGGGTCGTATGAACCTCTGAAGCCGTCGGATTGGGAGACGGGGCTAGAGATGCAGGAAGCAAGGCGGTATTATCAGGCGGAGTGGGAGCTAAATGAGCAGCTATACTGATAGGCATACCGACAAGGAGCTGACCATCAGGCGTACGGTCAGGGGTATGAGACAAATAGTATTGTACAGCGCTAGAATTAGCATCCAGAAACTTGGCAAAGTCCTTATCTCCCACAGGAATTTTAGGAACCTCGCTGGTATCCGTAGGATTTCCCACAGAATGTGAAGGGGGTGATTCAGGAAAAGAAACAGAGCAAGCATGTGAAACCATAGCGGCGGCTTGCTTTGAAAGTGATAACAACCATGGGCAAGTTCATGAGGGTTTCAATCGTCAGAATAGAAACAAACTCGAGGCGATCGTAAAATTGGTAGGTTCTTTGGTTTGTCGAATCGAAAGAAAAAGAATCGATATCGGTTTAGTAACCGATGTCGGTTATACTATAGCCGACGTCGGTCAGGTAACCGATGTCGGTGTAAGAAGTCTAGGCTAACAAGATATAAAAAGGCTGCTAATTTTATTTTTAACAACGTTTAGTATACTTGTCCAATTATTGATCACAGAAGACAGGGTATGAGAAAGAAAACAGAACTACAAACAAGCAAGATGCACACGCAAATCCAGAGACTAACCCTAGGGTTAATTTTAATTATCGTGGGCTTATGCCTTTAGACGTAGAATGATGTCGGAATCCTAAACAAGAGACTTAGGGGAAATGTCAAGTTGTTTTGGCTTATAAGGTTACCTCAATCGGGTGGAGGAATACCGCGGAAAAAGGGGGATGTTTGAGCTGTTGTGTTAATTGTGAAGTGATTCGGTATGTGTTGTGCAGTGAATGTAAGATTAATTTCTTGTCAATACCGTGGATATCACCCCCACGTGTATGACCTGTTACTTAATCTACGTTCACTAGAATTGAAAAACAACAAGCAGGAATGCAATGCACGTGTTTTAAACCCAAATCGAAAATTATGTTTGATGAAGCAAGAGAGATGACTTTCACTAATGCGAAACTAGGAAAGCAAGACAAATTCTTTATGAAATATATAACAAAAGCAGCAACAACAAGTATGCTTCCTAAAATGAAAATAAGCAAGAGAAAGAAACCCAAAATGGGTCCCACCGGGCGTGCCAAAATGTTTCACTCGGAAATGTTTCGTTCCTTTTAGAAACAGATAAGGTTAGGGGCTAGGAGGAATACCTGTAGAATGTCGAGATGGTGTGCGCGTACCGTAGAGAAAGATCAGGCTGATTGCGAAGAACTCCTTTTTGTCTTGGAAGGACTACCTGCAAATAAGAACACAAGACCACAAGATTTTAATTAGACAATAAATGAGGGAACTGCCTTGGGCCTAGGAAATATAAAACTTCCTTTCGAAGGTGGTCAGTTCCCCTGCTAATATGAATTAACACAAAAGACTGTAAGATATCAATTAAGTTGTTTCGTTGAACTGGATAGGGGAAAGGCTGGTTTTCTGGTTTTGATCAGAGGAACCGATGCCGTTCGATCGATAACCGATGCCGTTAATCGATAACCGATACCGGTGGGTTCTAGGATCTTCTTGGTAGCTATGGTGTTTGTAAGGCTAGTTTATGGATGATATTAGGAAATGAGATGATGAGGGGTAAAGGAATGACAGTTAGATGCAATGGCACGTTGGGTAGTGGATTCAGAAATGGATTTAGGAGGACTGAGATTCAAGAAGCATAAGAAATGTTATAACAGAGGACATGCAAGATGTGACTTACTGGTTTTGACCAAGATGCAAGCTGATCTCCTTTGCTGTAAACACTTCTGGTATTTCCACTCGTCTCTGCTCGGTCAAGTGAAGATCTGGACTCTGTTTCTCGCTCCCAATGCTCTCTGTTGATCCAGAAATCCTTCGACTGATCCCAAAATGAAATTCCGATCCGTTGTTTTGGTTTGGGGAGCCCATTTACAGGGAACCGATGGCGGTTGCGTAACCGACGGCGGTCGAGTAGGAACCGGCATCGGTAAGGAAAAAGTAGGCTATTTTTAGTAAAATAGCCCACCTTCCCTGCTTTTCTCCCGAGAGATCAGTTGCGGGCTCGGTCAAGTGACTAGAAGGTCGGTTTTGGGTGCGAGAAAGGGGTCATTAGTTATGGGTGTAGGTGTGGACCAAGTTATGGGTCTTAATTAGGTTAGTTTTAGGGTTAGGGCTAGGTCATGATGAAGTGGCAAAGTGAGGTGGTAGGTAGGGTGATGTGGATTTATCAATTAGAAGGCAATTAATAAATAATTGTGTAAGGTTTAGGTGATGAGGTTATATTGCGAGATGAGATGCGGGTCACAAGGGGTCGTAAGACATGAATTTGGTGTCTACACCTACACTTCCACGTGGCATCCTCTCATTAATCCATAGGTTCAAACAATCATTCTGCCCCTTTTGTGAATTTGGAAAATTTTCCAAACAAACTCCACGCCTCCGCCACTCCGGGACACGTGGCACCATCTCATTGCTCAACGGGCTTGCGCTTGTATTTTTCCTTTGACACACTTTGACCAAACACTAAAAACTTGAATTCCTTGCACCATGCCACTCGACCTGCCACATGGCACCCTCTCATCTCCTTGTAGGCTTTCAGGTTAAAATTTTCCCTTTGACCCTTTGACCCCAAGAGGCCAAGTGCCAAATGTTTTCCCATGGGCCCGCCTTAGGAAAATTTCCCCTCCAAACTCCACCGAGCCATAACTTGCAAAATAAAAGAAGTTAGGAGGACTTCTTTACCTTTCTGGAAATGGGAGAAAATTATCTATCTGATGACGTAATACCCAAAAAAATTTAGTACCTAAAATGTGTAAAAAATTGACTAAGGCATAAGGAGGGAAAGAATGAAGACAAGTTAGCCAAAATAAGCAGGGGACTTATTTTGGAAAAAAATCACACAAGGATTCCACATGGGATAGAAGGCCGGGATCAAGGGCATAGAGGGATAGGAAGGATGCGCGTGCAGAAGGCAAGTTCAACTTGCAGGACTTAGCCGATTTTGAGCATGAAGACCTATTTTTAAAAGATGGTGCGTAGAACACACCAACGATGCGAGACATGCACACCATGAATTTTCTATCTTTAGAGGACTGGATCGAAGCATTTTGTATGGAGATAAGCTAAGAATAGGATTGACACTTCAGCTTAAAGCTGCAAGGGTCTATAGATAAAACACTTGCATGTGTGGCTATGACTATAAATGGCACATGGCTATTAATAGCATGTGGCCTATTTCTGGAATAGATAAGTGGTGAATGGCAAGTCCCCACCCTATATATATGATGTTAGGTACATAATAAAGAGAGGTATGAGTGTGTGTGAGCATGATGGATGTGAGACATTTTTATATATGATGATGATATACTATTTTGACATGGACATATTATAGATGTTGATTTGGACATGTGACATTGGATATTTTGAGTAGACCTAGTATGGAAGATTATTGATGATGATATAGTTGATTAATTAATTTAAAATGATAATGTTGAATTCTTGATATTGTTGTGATTCATGTGTTTAGATGATCTTGAGATGTTGTTTATATCATTTTGGATGTTCTGATATGGCCACGAGGCTGAAGGAGGTATTTGTGTTTTGTAGGTTAAAATATCACAACAATGTCGGGGGACTAGAGACTAACCATATTGAAATTTTGGGTGAATTCAACAAGGTCACCATGGCAACTGTGTGTGTGTGTGTGTGTGTGTGTGTGTTGTATGTTGTTAGGGATTTCCATGGGGGAATTTCCATTATATGTGACCATGGGTTTGTGTAATTTATTAATGTGGTTTCTTTATTAATGTTGCATGTGTTTATTTTGTGATGTGTTACCCTTTTCTTTAGTATTTATATGTTGTGTTAATGTTGTAAATAATCATGTGTTAAAATAAATAAATCAATATGTCATAAGAATGTAATAAATGAAGTTGTTGATTTTAAATGTTAATGTTGTAAGAGTGTGTAAGAAATGTAAGAAGGTGTAAGGGATATGTAAGAGTATGTAAGATAGATTTTGGAATGTTAAACACTTCATCCTCTTAGGAATTCGAATTTGTCCTTGGAGGCTAAATTTGGAGGCTTGTGGGACAAGTTAAGCTTGTCCCACACCTCTTAAAATGATTCACCAACCATACCTATGGTTTGGAGGTTAAATTTAGGCCTTTTAAATGCATTTTGAAATGACTATTTGTAAGTTTTTTTAATTGCACTTCTCTTACATGGTTTTAATTCAGTCCTTTTGGAGTATGGGTTATTTTGGAGTGTGTAAGTGAATTTGTCATTTTTATTTATTGTGTTTAGGTGCATGATGTTGACTTTCCTCTTGGGGTTGAGGAAGAATGATGTGGCATCCCACATGGATCCACATCATCCTCTTCTCTTCCCTCTCCTTTAAATTCAAAACTCCTTGCTTGTTTGTGGTTGTTGAAACTTTGTTTATTCCTCTTGGGGGCATTTTTGCTTGTTGTTTTGGGAGCTTGTTGTGGAAGGAGTTGGAGCCTTTTTGCATGCTTGGACATTGCTGATTTTGGACTGCACTTTGACATTTGGAAAGCTTGTGGATCTTGGAACAAACTCCATTATGGAGAGGTAGGAACTTGAGCCTTTTAGAATGTTTTCTTTCTCTTGCATGCATGTATGAAATGGTGAATGTGTTATGTGTTCTTGGCTGGTTGGGTAGATTGCTTAAGACATGGTGTAGGAGAAGGCTATGGGGATTTCAAATGGGGGCATAAGGGAATGCCAATGGCATCTATTTTATTGTGGAGGGAGATTTGGTTTGGGATCCACCTGGAAAATAAATAGCTTGCATTTCTTACTCTTGGGGGCATAAGGGAGAAACTTTGGGGGGCATAAGGAGGGGTTGGGAGGCATAAGGTTTATGGGTTTGATATGTGATATTGGTGGTATGATTGTAGGTGGATGCCCAATTCCAAATAGGGAGGCATAAGTAGTTTCCCCATAGTTCCTTTCTCTTGTTGGCTTGCTTGATCAAGCCTAAGTTTTGTGTGAATGGTTTCAAATGCAGTTGTGAACTTGTTGTTTTTGCTTGGACTATGTTTCTTATTAAATTATGCATGTGAAAGAATGTTGCTTGTTTGTTGTGGAAGCCATTGTTGCCATGTGTTGATTTTCATCTCCTATTTCAATATGGTTGGGGCTCGGGGGCCAATGAGGAAGGATGGCTTCTCCCTTCTCATTGGATGTCTTGGTTGGGTGGAGAGTGTTTGCCTTTCCCCCTTCCTTGTTGTGATCAAAGATGAAAAGATGGAGAACTAGCATGCTATTATTTTGGAGCAAGAAGAATATACAGTTTGACAAAGTCCCATTCTTTTGAGCAAGTTCATTGTAACCCTTCCCACCTTGAGTGGATGAGTTGTATAATATTTGTAATGTGAAACCATGTGTATTGATAGAGGAAAGATTGAACTTAAATGGTGAAATGTAAAGAACTATCTTCCATTTTCTGTTTTGGAAAGGAACAAGAAATAGTGTTGTATATTTTATATACTGTATTGAAATCAAATGGAAAAGTGATAAGTTGTAAAGTTGTATTGGAATATGAATAAAGGATTGCATTAGTTTTCAAAATTGTATTGTGTATTGGAATTGATTTATTGTCAAAGAATGAGATTGTTGTTTGAAAAAAAGAAGAATGTGTATGAAGAAAGGACAATGTTGTGATTTCTCTTAAAATGTATATTAGGATTGAAATCAGAACTGCACTTTAACTTAGAATTGAATGGTTGATTTAACAAGAAAATGTATTGGACTAATTTAGAAGCTATACACACATTTAAATGACAAAATTGATATACAAATTTAAAAGAAGTAGTTCATTGTTATAAACTTCATTCTGGAAATTCATATTTTAATAAAAATGAGTAGTTCAAACTTGCACCAAGCAACAAGATATGAAACATTGAAATTCAGACTTGGTAAGTCCTAAGGAACTCAAATTTACCATAACATTTAAGAAAGAACTTTCAAACTTTATAAAAATCCAATTTTGAACTTGCATGGTCATTTTTTTTCTATCTATTGTGGAAAAATACAACCTTGATTAAATTAAAAAATATACTTCCTAAAACACTCTAAACCCTCCCTAGATCAATACTCCATGTCTGTTTGACATGTTGAGTGAAGGAGGAAACCTAATTTGATCAAATTGAAAAGTTGAAAATTGCCAGTTCACTAATTAAAACCCTGCAGATTGGTTTCTCAAAATTTACCACTTAAACTTCATCAAATTTAAAATTTATGACTCTTGTGTAAAGAGGGCATCGAGATTTCTGAAAAGTCCTCGTTTTCCCAAAACTGAGCTTTCTAGCTCAAGTTATGGCCATTTGAAGTTTTACTTCAAATTGGCATTCAAAAAAAAAAATAAAAAAATAAATCTAACTATTAGAAAAATTTAAATTTTAACTTTGGAAAAATTTCCCTAAAAAATTCCATGCCCCCACCATCCCTCACCAATGGGATCTTCCATGTGGCACCTCGGAGGGGTGGACCAAACTAAAACTTATCTTTTTGAAAATTTTACCTTGGGAAAATTTTCCCATTTTCCCGCAACCCCCGCCGGCCTGTGACCAATCACATGTTGCCACGTGGCACGGTGGAAGGAATGGACTCTTTTATTTTAAACTTATCCCTTTTAAAAAAATTTTGATTTTTGGAAAATTTTCACTTTTTCCTCCGCCGGCCCACAACCAATCAGAGGGCACCACGTGTCCTCTAGGGGCTAGGGCTATGGGTGGAGGTGCGGTTCTTTTTGAACTTAACCTTTTTGAAAATTTTGGGAAAATTTTCATTTTGCCCCCACGGCCCGTAGCCAATGAGAAGGTGCCACATGGCACCTTTGGGGGTGGTAGTGGGGGAGGGAGAACCCCTTGTTATTTTGATTTTTGGCCTTTGGGAAAATTTTTAAATTCTCCCCATGCCCGCAACTCCCCACCTTCTCTCCCTCGATTCTCTCTTCTTCAGGCATGCGGGCTGCGATCCCTTTTCTTTTCTTTCCTTTTTCCTCCCCCTGGGAAAATGGGCACTAATTTCTTCCACCACCCCATTTTCCCTTTTCTCAACTAGCGTGTGACACATGGTGACCTCATGGTGCATTGGTGGAGGCATAGACCAATTGGTCCCTTGTGAATTTTGGCAAAGAGACTTAAAGTCTCAACCCGCTCCGTCGGCCCGTCACTTCTCCCAACCAATCGGGGAGGTGACACGTGTCCCTAGAGGACCCATGGAGGGCATGGGATGTTTTGTGACTTTGAGCCCATGCAATGGGAAAAATTCCTAAGCCACCCCACGACCCGCCAACCCATTCAAGGTGCTTTCTCCTCCTCTTGACACGTGTCCCCCTAGGGAAAATTTGACCCTAGAACTCCACCCACCATATCTTGAGTTCTACAAGGAGTTAGGAGGACTTCTTTATATCACCGGAAAGGTGAGAAAATTTCCTATCCATTGGGAATGGTTTAGGGAAATTTTGGAAGCATTAAGTAGGAGAAAAATCTAGTTGAATCTTTGAGCCTGTTAGAGAGCAGGCATGGGGGTAAATTACTCCCTGAACCTAACTAAAACATATAACCCTAAAATTTGAACCTTGTGAACTTGAAATTGTTAATGAAGGAAACATAGGTTGTAGTAGTTTGGTCTTGTTCTAGAACTGTTAGTGAAAACTGATGTCTTGCAACCTGGATTGTAGACACTTCAAATAAAAAAAAATTATCCCCTAATTTTTCTAGCTAACCCTAGGTTGTTTCTTGGGTCTCAAGTGGTTGTTTAAATGGGCATTACAGTTTGGTATCAGAGTAGTGGTTCAAAGGCTTGGACCATTGGGCACACTAGAAAACTTGAGACATGAAAACTTAAACCTAGTACACTTGTAAATCTAGAAAACAACTTAGCAAGAAATTGTATATTTTAGTAAACATGGAAGTTGTGTAAACTTAGCAAAATGAACTAACTCTCACTTTGGTCTATGTAGGAGGCTCAGACGGAGTGAGAGGAACTTTCACAGGGACTCAGACTCACCACCACCACCACCACCACCACTAGATCAGGGTGTAGTAGCCATTCTACCTCAGATTCTACAAGACCCTTTAGGATGTTAATGCCACTCTACATGGAGGATTAGGTGGAGGACAGGTAGCTAGTCATGATAGAGCTCCTTCTATCGAGGGTTAGGTATCTCCTCAACTCAGTGAGGAGCATAGAGGAGAGAAATCCCATGTGGAGTCAGTTAGAGTAGAGTCACCACCTAGGAGATAGGGTGATAGAGTTCAGAGCATAGAGAGAGGTCTTGAGCCCTAGGCTTAGGGATGAGTGTGTCAGAGAGACCTAGAGGCCGATCAGACCACAACAGCGGATCACATCAAGGAGATCCTAAAGCTTTGGCCCTCACATTACTCAGGTGATATGGGTGGATTTAGGTAGAGGCTTGGCTAGTGAGCTTGAGTGGTTGCTTCAAGCTTTGTCCTTGTTCTAGCAACACAAAAGCTCATGTTGTGATCCATCTACTGAGGGATGGAGTAGGAGTATGGTGGAGGACAGAGGAGCAGAAGCTCCATGTAGATTCAGAGATAGTGACCTAGGAGCTATTTGAGGAGAGATTAGGAGTAGGTATCTATCATGGAGGTTCATCTAGTAGAGGATCGATGAGTTCCATGACCTCGACAGGCTTCTCTTTTAGTAGTAGAGTATGAGAGTAGATTTCTAGATCTACTCTAGTATGTAGAGTATATGTAGGATGAGCAGGTGTGGATTCACAAGTTCATCGGGGCCTGAATTTGGATATTGGAGGTGTAGTGTGGATTCACTATCCATAGACTTTAGCAGAGGCCATCGAGAAGGCCTATATTGCAGAGGAGACTCGGGGTAAAACCCAGCAGGCTAGAGACCGAGTCAGGAGCCACATTCAGTAGATGTAGGATGGTAGATCGAGAGGTTTAGTACCTCCTCCTCCTTGTGGTGGTCAGCATTCCTCATAGTCATCCTTTAGGCCATGCACACAATAGCAAGCAAATAGTCCCCACCCACCTTATAGACCTCCAGAGAGTTGATGCACAGAGAGGTGGAGCATGGGGCCTCCTCCTAGGGGTCCCATCAAGACATAGGGTGGACCTAGAGCTCTCAGTCAGTGGGAGCTCACTAGTAGAGGCCATAGTAGACCACAGCTAGATCATTAGGATCCACCATATACTTCTAGAGCACCTACTGGAGGTGCTACTCCTTGGAGAGGATCAGGTGGTTGCTTTAGATGTGGAGTTACTGGACATTTTGGAGAGATTTCCCTCATAACCCTAACAAGGGTAAGGCAGGTTTTAGAGCCGATAGTTGGTGACATGGGACATAGTCATAGGATTTATGTAGTGGTTGAGAACCACTAGGTAGAGCACCAGAGCATAGTCATTGAGACCACAGGTAGCATTGGTGGTATTCCTACCTCTGTATTGTTTGATTCTGGTTCTTCTGATTCTTTCATTGCACCATCTTTAGTAGAGCGATGTAGGCTGGTGGCAGTTAGGAAAGGTCTTAGTTGGGATGTCGAGATGGCTTTTGGAGCCAAGATCTCTATGGACTCCTTAGTTAAGGAGTGTGTAGTGGATTTGGGACCTTCACCACTACCTCAGATCTCGTATTCTTCCTTTGGGCTCATATGGAGTCATCTTAGGTATGGATTGGTTATCTGCACACAAGGCTAGGATGGATTGTTATCACAAGACTATAGCTTGTGTAGATGATTTAGGAGTTGAGTTGGTGATCTCGGGGTTAGGAGACCCATTTCTATTCACACCATCTCCACTATGCAGCTTAAGTAGTGTGTGTGTGATGGGGTTGTAGATGTATGTTGTTACAGTTAGTGATAGATTAGAGGATGGATCTAGTGGACCATCGCTTAGATGATCATCCCATTTTGAGAGATTTTTTGATGTTTTCTAGGGGAGCTACTAGGAGGATACCACCCCCACGTGAGATTGATTTTCATATAGATCTGGTTCCAAGAGCAGTAGAGCCTATCTCACGAGCACCTTATCGGATGACCACCCAGAGCTCTGTGAGCTCAAGTTGCAGCTTGAGGGCCTTTTGGAGAAGGGCCTTATCCATCCTAGTGTATCCCCTTGGGGTGCACGGTGATCTTTGTGAAGAAGAAGGATGGATCCTTGTGGTTGTGTATTGATTACCACTAGTTGAACAAGGTAACGATCAAGAATCATTATCCTCTTCCTCGTATTGATGACTTGTTTGATCAGATGAAGGGAGCCATGGTGTTCTCTAAGATTGATCTCAAGTCAGGGTACCATCAGTTGAGGATTTTGGAGGTGGACATTCATAAGACCACCTTCCACATGAGATATGGGCACTATGAGTTCACAGTGGTGCCTTTTGGTTTGATGAATGCCCCCCTATAGTGTTTATGAGTTTGATGAATGGGGTATTTAGGACCTTTTAGATCACTTTGTGCTCATCTTCCTAGATGACATTTTGATATACTCACGTACATGTGAGGAGCATGAGGGGCACCTTTTCTAGGTTCTTTAGTGTCTTCGTGAGCAACAGCTTTATGGGAACTTGGAGAAGTGTGCTTTCTTTCAGATTCAGAGGTGTAATATTTGGGTCATATATTTTTAGGGAAGGTATCATAGTCAATCCTTCCAAGATTAGAGCCATTATGGATTGGCCAGCACCCACTATAGTGACCGAGGTGCGCAGCTTCATGGGATTAGTAGGTTACTAGGAGATTTGTTTAGGACTTCTCTCAGATTGTGCACCCCATCACTTCCCTTTAGAGGAAAGGGAAGAAGTTTGTTTGGTCAAATAGATGTGAGTAGGCCTTTAGACACTGAAGGAGTGCCTCACTACAACACCCATTCTTGTAGTGTCAGATCCACAGGGTGAGTTCTTTGTTTGCACAGATGCTTCTTTAGCAGGACTTGGAGGTGTGTTGATGCAGGATGGAAGAGTAGTGGCTTTTGAGTCTCGCAAACTCAAAGATCATGAGCTTAATTATCCTACCCATGATCTTGAGCTTGTGGTAGTTGTGCATGCTTTGGTTAGATGGAGACATTTTCTTCTTGGATGGAGATTCACACTTAGGATAGATCATTTGAGTCTTCGCCACCTCTTCACGCAGCCCAATCTCAATGCTCATCAGTGGCGTTGGATGGAGTTGCTTTGTGAGTATGACATGGAGATCAAGCATGTGAAGGGAAGGAGAATGTGGTAGTAGACACTCTCAGTAGATGGAGACATGTGGCTATGGCCACTACAGTGAGCACAAATTTGTGGAGCAAGATTCTTTAGCAACTTCCTCTTGACAACTTCTACATCTCTAGTATGAGTAGAGATAGAGTCACAGAGACCCCTTGAGGGGAAGTTTGATGGTTTTTCCTTAGAGGTAGATGGTCTTCTTAGGCACAGAGGTAGGATATATGTTCCTAGAGAGGGAGGCTTGAGGTAGGACATCTTGGTAGAGGCACATCATGCACCCTATTCAGCCCATCCGGGGTGAAGAAGATGCATGCTACCTTGAGACAGTTATACCACATTGGAGAGGACTTCATCGAGACATGGCTAGTTTGTGTCATGGTGTTTGGAGTGCCAGAGGGTTAGGTGAGCATCAACATCCAGCAGGCCTTCTTTATCCTCATGCCATACCGGAATGGAAGTGGGACACCATTTCCATGGATTTCATTGTTGGGCTACCGATGTCGAGATATCACCATGATGCCATTATGGTCATGGTTGATAAATTGACAAAAGTGGCTCACTTTTCTCTAGTGAAGACCACTTATATAGCTAGAGCAGTGGCATGAGTATATTTGGATGAGATTTTTAGGTTGCATAGGATTCCATGAGAAGATCATTTGTGACCACGATCCTTTGTACACTTCACACTTTTGGACTACCATGCAAGTATGTCCTCGGGATGAGGATCAACTTCAGCACAACATATCACCCTGAGATAGATGGACAGACCGAGTGAGTGAATCATATTTTGGAGGATATGCTTAGGATGTATGTGATGGATCAGTAGTCTAAGTGGGAGGAGTACATGTACTTAGTGGAGTTTTCCTACAATAATAGTTTTCAGAGTTCTATAGGCATGGCTCCTTTTCTAGGATTTGTATGGTAGAGTGTAGGACACCTCTTAGTTGGGATAGGTTAGAGGATAGAGTATCTCTTGGACCAGCTCTTTTGTAGGACATGGAGAGCAGTAAGTAGTGTTGATCAGGAAGAGATTGCAGGAGGCACATGATAGTAGAAGAAATATGTGGATCAACATAGGATTGATCATAGTTTTGATGTGGGCATGAAGGTGTTCCTTCGTGTCAGGCCACACAAGAGCCCTATCCATTATGGAAAAGGTTCTAAGTTAGCTCCTAGATTGTTGGTCCTTTTGAGATCTTGGAGTGTATAGGCCCTTTGGCCTACCATCTAGCATTGCCACCCAGCTTGTCTCTCACGTACATGATGTGTTTCATGTTTCTGTTCTTAGGAGATATATTACAGATCCATCTCATGTACTAGATTGGACATCATTGCAGGTGCAAGGATCAGGGGTAGGTGATGGTGGAGCCCATCCATATCATAGATCATAGGACCCTGGGCCTTCGAGGTAGAGAGATTGATTAGGTATGGGTGTAGTGGGATAGATATGACGAGACTGTAGCCACTTGGGAGGATGCCATAGTATTGAGTGTAGTTTCCACATTTTTTCCAGTGACTTCAGGAGGAAGTCAAGTCTAAGGGGAGGGGGATGTAGTGCCCACTTCCCTTTGACACTTTTAGATATTGATCTTGATATTGTTGATCATATTATGGACACTATTATGTTTTTTTTAGTATGATGGTTAGATGTTAGATCATGGATTATTATTGATCTGGATTTAGTTATTATGCATGATGGTTACTAGAGACATTTTTATATGTGGATGATGATATACTGTTTGACATGGACATATTATAGATGTTGATTTGGACATGTGACATTGGATATTTTGAGTAGACCTAGTATGGAAGATTATTGATGATGATATAGTTGATTAATTAATTTAAAATGATAATGTTGAATTCTTGATATTGTTGTGATTCATGTGTTTAGATGATCTTGAGATGTTGTTTATATCATTTTGGATGTTCTGATATGGCCACGAGGCCAAAGGAGGTATTTGCATTTTGTAGGTTAAAATATCACAACAATGTCGGGGGACTAGAGACTAACCATATTGAAATTCTAGGTGAATTCAACAAGGTCACCATGCAACTGTTGTGTGTGTGTGTGTGTGTGTGTGTTGTTGTTGTTGTTAGGGATTTCCATGGGGAATTTCCATTATATGTGACCATGGGTTTGTGTAATTTATTAATGTGGTTTCTTTATTAATGTTGCATGTGTTTATTTTGTGATGTGTTACCTTTTTCTTTAGTATTATATGTTGTGTTAATGTTGTAAATAATCATGTGTTAAAATAAATAAATCAATATGTCATAAGAATGTAATAAATGAAGTTGTTGATTTTAAATGTTAATGTTGTAAGAGTGTGTAAGAAATGTGTAAGAAGGTGTAAGGGATATGTAAGAGTATGTAAGATAGATTTTGGAATGTTAAACACTTCATCCTCTTAGGAATTCGAATTTGTCCTTGGAGGCTAAATTTGGAGGCTTGTGGGACAAGTTAAGCTTGTCCCACACCTCTTAAAATGATTCACCAACCATACCTATGGTTTGGAGGTTAAATTTAGGCCTTTTAAATGCATTTTGAAATGACTATTTGTAAGTTTTAATTGCACTTCTCTTACATGTTTTTAATTCATCCTTTTGGAGTATGGGTTATTTTGGAGTGTGTAAGTGAATTTGTCATTTTTATTTATTGTGTTTAGGTGCATGATGTTGACTTTCCTCTTGGGGTTGAGGAAGAATGATGTGGCATCCCACATGGATCCACATCATCCTCTTCTCTTCCCTCTCCTTTAAATTCAAAACTCCTTGCTTGTTTGTGGTTGTTGAAACTTTGTTTATTCCTCTTGGGGTGCATTTTTTTTGCTTGTTGTTTTGGGAGCTTGTTGTGGAAGGAGTTGGAGCCTTTTTGCATGCTTGGACATTGCTGATCTTGGACTACACTTTGACATTTGGAAAGCTTGTGGATCTTGGAACAAACTCCATTATGGAGAGGTAGGAACTTGAGCCTTTTTAGAATGTTTTCTTTCTCTTGCATGCATGTATGAAATGGTGAATGTGTTATGTGTTCTTGGCTGGTTGGGTAGATTGCTTAAGACATGGTGTAGGAGAAGGCTATGGGGATTTCAAATGGGGGCATAAGGGAATGCCAATGGCATCTATTTTATTGTGGAGGAGATTTGGTTTGGGATCCACTTGGAAAAGAAATAGCTTGCATTTCTTACTCTTGGGGGGGGGCATAAGGGAGAAACTTTGGGGGGCATAAGGAGGGGTTGGGAGGCATAAGGTTTATGGGTTTGATATGTGATATTGGTGGTATGATTGTAGGTGGATGCCCAATTCCAAATAGGGAGGCATAAGTAGTTTCCCCATAGTTCCTTGCTCTTGTTGGCTTGCTTGATCAAGCCTAAGTTTTTGTGTGAATGGTTTCAAATGCAGTTGTGAACTGTTGTTTTTGCTTGGACTGTGTTTTCTTATTGTTTATGCATGTGAAAGAATGTTGCTTGGTTGTTGTGGAAGCCATTGTTTGCCATGTGTTGATTTCATCTCTCTATTTCAATATGGTTGGGGCTCGGGGGCCAATGAGGAAGGATGGCTTCTCCCTTCTCATTGGATGTCTTGGTTGGGTGGAGAGCGTTGCCTTTCCCCCTTCCTTGTTGTGATCAAAGATGAAAAGATGGAGAACTAGCATGTTGTTGTTTTGGAGCAAGAAGAATATATAGTTTGATAGTCCCATTCTTTTTTGAGAAAGTTCATTATAACCCTTCCCACTTTGAGTGGATGAGTTGTATAATATTTGTAATGTGAAACCATGTGTATTGATAAAGGAAAGATTGAACTTAAATGGTGAAATGTAAAGAACTATCTTCCATTTTTCTATTTTGGAAAGGAACAAGAAATAGTGTTGTATATTTTATATATTGTATTTGAAATCAAATGGAAAAGTGATAAGTTGTAAAGTTGTATTGGAATATGAATAAAGGATTGCATTAGTTTTCAAAATTGTATTGTGTATTGGAATTGATTTGTTGTCAAAGAATGAGATTGTTGTTTGAAAAAGAAGAATGTGTATGAAGAAAGGACAATGTTGTGATTTCTCTTAAAATGTATATTAGAATTGAAATCAAAACTGCACTTTAACTTAGAATTGAATGGTTGATTTAACAAGAAAATGTATTGGACTAATTTAGAAGCTATACACACATTTAAATGACAAAATTGATATACAAATTTAAAAGAAGTAGTTCACTGTTATAAACTTCATTCTGGCAATTCATATTTTAATAAAAATGAGTAGTTCAAACTTGCACAAGCAAACAAGATATGAAACATTGAAATTCAGACTTGGTAAGTCCTAAGGAACTCAAATTTACCATAACATTTAAGAAAGAACTTTCAAACTTTATAAAAATCCAATTTTGAACTTGCACAGTCATTTTTTCTGTCTATTGTTGGAAAAATACAACCTTGATTAAATTAAACAAATCTACTTCCCTAAAACACTCTAAACCCTCCCTAGATCAATACTCCATGTCTGTTTGACATGTTGAGTGAAGGAGGGATCTAATTTATCAAATTGAAGAAGTTGAAAATTGCCGAGTTCACTCAAATTAAAACCCTGCAGATTGGTTTCTCAAAATTGACCACTTAAACTTCATCAAATTTCAAAATTGATGACTTTGTAAAGAGGGCATCAAGATATTTCTGAAAAGTCCTCGTTTTCCCAAAACGAGCTTTCTAGCTCAAGTTATGGCCATTTGAAGTTTTACTTCAATTTGGCATTCAAAAAGTAAAAAATTTAATCTAACTATTAAAAATTTAAATTTTAACTTTGGAAAAATTTCCCTAAAAATTCTGCGGCCCCACCATCCCTCAACCAATTGGGATCTGCCACATGGCACCTCGAGTGGGGTGGACCAAATTAAAACTTATCTTTTTGAAAATTTTACTTGGGAAAATTTTCCATTTTTCCCCTTTTTCCCCGCCTGCCCCTGACCAAATCAATCACCACGTGTCCTCCTATGGTGGAAGGGGAGGCACTTTTGTTTTTAACTTATCCCTTTTGAAAATTTTTTTGGAAAATTTTCACTTTTTCCTCTCACTACCCCATGTAACCAATCGAGGGTGCCATGTGTCCTCTAGGGGCTACGATGAGGCGGATTTCTTTTTTTAAACTTAACCTTTTTGAAAATTTTGGGGAAAATTTTCCATTTTGGCCCCACGGCCCATGCCCATGAGCTATGAGAAGGTGCCATGTGGCACCTTGGGGTGGTAGGGTGGGTAGGGTAGAACCCCTTGTTATTTTATTTTGGCCCTTTGGAAAATTTCTTAAATTCTCCCCATCCCGCAACTCCACCTTCTCCCTCGGATTCTCCTCTTCCGCTTGGGGTGCACGCGGACCGGCGTCCTTTCTTTTTTTTTTTCCCCCCTGGGGCATGGTGCTAAATTTCCCACCACCCCATTTTCCCTTTTCAACTGGAGTTGTGACACATTGACCTCATGGTGTTGGCGAGAGGGTGGACCAATTCGGTCCCTTGTGAATTTTGGCAAAGAGACTTAAAGTCTCAACCCGCTCCGTTGGCCCGTCACTTCTCCCAACCAATCAAGAGGTGACACGTGTTCCCTAGAGGACCCTGGAGGGCCCAGGATGTTTTTGACTTTGAGCCCATGAAATGGGAAAAATTCCCTAAGCCACCCTGTGACCCGCCAACCCGTTCAAGGTGCTTTCTCCTCCTCTTGACACGTGTCCCCCTAAGGGAAAATTTGACCCTAGAACTCTGCCCTGGCCATATCTTGAGATCTACAAGGAGTTAGGAGGACTTATTTATATCACCAGAAAGGTGAGAAAATTTCCTATCCATTGGGAATGGTTTAGGAAATTTTGGAAGCATTAAGTAGGAGAAAAATCTAGTTGAATCTTTGATCTGTTAGAGAGTGGGCATGGGGGTAAATTACTCCCTGAACCTAACTAAAACACATAACCCTAAAATTTGAACCTTGTGAACTTGAAATTGTTAATGAAGGAAACATAGGTTGTAGTAGTTTGGTAAATGCCTGCGAGAGGAAAAAGCAAGCTCGAGAAAAAAAGGGACATCTAGGACGGAAAAAAGTAAGTCCAGTCCAGGCGGGGACATTTGGGGACAAAAAGGCGAACGGTTCGCCGAAGTAAGCACAAATAGCCCGCAAAGCAATAGGGACATCTAGGACAAAAGTAGGGCAAATGCGCGAAATGCCGGTTCGAATTTGAGAAAAATTGGCTAAGCGAGAGGGACAAATGGGGACAAGGCCAAAAGGCGCGGCCGGCCGAAGCCGGGTGAAAAA
Organism: Taxus wallichiana var. yunnanensis; assembly: GCA_018340775.1. Taxonomy (NCBI): domain Eukaryota; kingdom Viridiplantae; phylum Streptophyta; class Pinopsida; order Cupressales; family Taxaceae; genus Taxus; species Taxus wallichiana. The sequence goes on from CM031240.1 coordinate 1,066,113,488, forward strand.
GGGCCGAGCAGTCAAGGCAAAATGGGACAAGCGGGACAAATGGACGTGAACCGGTCGGTTCACTCGAAATCAGTACAAATAGCACTATGCAAAATGGGACAAAGGGACGCGCGGGACGCGGATCGCCGAAGGAGCCGAAAGCCAATAAAATTGCGCCACGTCATCGGTCAAATGAGGGACAAGGAAGCCCATTTCGGGCAGATCGGAGGTTTTTGTCCCAAACGGTTTAGGACATCCAGAGACAAAAAAGACGCGAAGGGCGCGAATGGTGGCAAGAGCCCACGAACTAATCGAAGCCGCCACGTGTCTCAAGGAGAAAAGTTAAAAAGTCAAAGAGCGAGTTTTCGGAGCACCGATCCAAATCAATGAAATAATGCCACGTGTCCTAGCTAGGGCCCACAAGGAGATTTCAAAGGAAGGTCCGCGTAAAAGCGAGAGAGAGAGAGAATCATTCAGCAAATCGAGCTTGCCACGTGTCATCCAGGTGGCAGAGCGCGGAAGAAATTCAAAAATCCGTTTTCACCTATTAGTGCCCTAAATCTTCGGATCGACATAACTTTCGATCCAGAGCTCGGTTTTACACGTTCTTTATATCAGTGGAAAGCTTGTGAGATTGTCTACACGTTTCGTGGTCAATCTTGCATTTTGGTTCAGTTTGAGGAGAGAAAATCAGAAGATGCCTCGGCACGAAATAATAAGCGAAGTGATGCTCAACTAATAACTTTAACGCAGCGACAGTCCGCCCTTCTCGCTAGGCAGCCCGCCGTTTGCCAAGATCTGCCACTTCCATCATTATGAAATGAGTTAAGTGCATTCTGGAGGTGGTTGGGGCAGATTTCGAATTCCTCTCTCTTTTCTCTCTCATTCTTCCTATAAATTGTAAGGAGGGGCTTCTTCCTAATGTTGGACATTTCTGTTTTGCAACCCCTCCCTTCTCTCCTGCTTGTAAGAGAATTCGTGGAGTTTTAAGCCTCCCACATAGACTGTAATGCCATTGTGCCTCTTGGCCATTGCAATGTATTGAATTGATCCCTTGAGCAATATATATGTCTGTGATTGAATTTAAATCCTCTCATGTATTCATTGTTGTCATTCTGATCTCTCATTGCATTTCGGTTACCTGTGCATGGTGTGGTATTGCATCTATATGGTCTGTGTTTATGTTGTAAAGCTTATGTTCTTCATTCCTCGATGCATCACCTCCTTAACTTAGGTTTATTTATATGCATTTCTCTCTCCCTGTCTCCTTGGTAGTTAGTTTAGTTTTTGGTGAACCTCTGCGTTTCATTGGTGCATCTGAACAGAGGAATAGGAACCAGCCTTTCTCTGGAGAATCCTTTCTCATTTTCAAGTCCCACACTTGGAGGAAGGATTCAATGTTATGCAATCACACTGGATGCCTGAACATCAACCTAGAAGCCTGATGTGCGTCCAGGGGTGCTGTGATTTTGCATCAACAGTTTTGGCACGCCCGGTGGGACCTTAGAGGTCTTTCACTTCATCTTTTGCAGGTTGGTGTGTTCCTGTGAAGATTTCAGCCTTTGGAGGCACTTGTAAACACATCTGGCGACTCCATCTGATCAGCAACCCATTTCTCTGAGCTTGCAGGCCCGTTTCCATACATTTTCATCCATCTTTCTTTCCATCCCTTTCATTCTTTTCCATTCCATGAAGTCGTGCAATCATGACTTCATTTCCATCATGGATTTCATATCAACAACAGCAGTATATTCCACCTCCAACACGTTTTACAAATCCTCCAGATCAGCATGCATATTCATATGAACAGCAGTGCCAAAGTCAGTTTGGCTATGGAGCTTTCCAAGAGCAAGAGTATGCATACAATGAAGACAATCAGATCCAAGATGCTGGTCTGTTGGAGAAAATCCAAAAGATGGAGGTGGGGATGGTGCAGTCCAGGGCTCAGGCACAGATGAGAGCATTTGGAATCGGTTGTGGAGCACCCTGTCCATGGGTGGGACCTTTTCCAAGGCATTACAGCCCTCAGGAGAAACTTGACTTCATGATTGCAACGCTGCCTTTGCTTGCAAAGTGGATTGAAGAAATAGAGGTGTATGAGAGAAGTATTCAGCAACCTTGTCAACGGGTAAGCACATCATCTCATACCTTTTCTTTTCCTCTTTCCCAATCTGTATCATTTCAGCAGTGTCAAGTTTCAAAACCTCCATCTGCTATCCCAAATGTTGAATCCATGTCTCCACCTCTCAGTCTTCCATCTCATCTGGATTCTTCTTTCCTTTTCCCTTCCAAACAGTCATTCCCTCCACAAGAGCCAACAGAAACACCCCCTCCTCCAAAGAAACAAGAGGTTTCACCGCCTCCACCACCACACAAAATTGTCAAATCAGTTGAGTTTCAACCTATCCCTCCTCTTGCATCCCCAATTCCATGTGGGAAAGAAGAAATTGAAAAAATCAGTCATCAAGGACAACAAGAGGAAGAGCCAAAAAGAAAAGAAATGACAGACAGCTTGAAGGTTTGGGCTGCCAAATTTGGGATAACAAAGATTCCCTTGATGGTTAATCCTACAGAAGAGGCCAAGGTTGAACAAATGGTGGTTAGGACTGATTTTGTTGAAGAAGAAGATCTTGCAGCCCCAACTTGCCCTCTAGAGCAGCAGATTGAAGAGTTTGACTTGACAAACTTCATGCTGGAGGAAGAGTTCAACCAAGAGCAAGATTGCCTTCAAACATTGGAGGAAGGAGAAGCTGCTCCAAATCCAAAAGAAGAGGAGCACAATCTAGCTGTGAAGGAGAAAAGTGCAGATCCAAAGGGTTTGAGCATAAAGCAGGTTACAGGAGAACCTTCAGTTCTTCTTTCTACTTCACTTCTCTCAAGTTCCAGTGCTGAAAAGGAGTTTGATCTCTCAAACTCAATATTGGAGAGTGAAGGAAACCATGGTGGTCAAGTTGCAGATCAAGAGGACACCATGGAGGAAGTTGAAAAAGAACAGCGGGACAACAATGAGGCAGTTTACCTGTCAGTTTTGGAGGACTATTTTGATGAAGAAGAGCCGGTTGAGTTTTCACCATTCTCTCTTTCATCATCCACATTCCAAACACAAGAGTCTGCTGTCATGAAGAAGAGCATTCATTTGCAGCAGCCTGCATCTTATAGCAGCCCTTTGGAACCAAAATTGGAAGATTTAAATCTTCCATGTTCTTCATTGGAGGAAGAGAAAGGACAGAAGAATTTCACCATTTCTTCCACATCATCCATTCAAGAGGGTCTACAAGAAGACTCCATTCTCGGAGTTGAAAATCACAGCAATGGGCATATCAAACGGATCAGACCTTGCCCAATCAGGTATTTGGCTTCATTGGAGCCAAAGGAGAAGCCACAACCAGTCATGCTTGCTTCTGAGCATGAGGATGAGCTAAAAAGTACCAAGGATCAGCTGCCATACCTCTCCAATCCAAATGCAGAGCAACTAAAAGAGGTATTGGATTTATTTTCAGTTGATACCTTGATGATTTGGATAGAAGACCAGCTTCTTGTTGATTTTCCATCCATCCAAACAGCCATGATCAGTGCCAAATCAGTTGCATGGCTGCCAATTTTGAAGAAAGGGAGCTATTTTGCACAACCAGTTGCAGGGTTTGTTTAGCTTGCCTTTGCTTCCAGTTAAAGTAGAGTAGTTAGGTTTGCTTTCAGCAGAAGAAGTGCTTGTGCACACTCTGCATGTTCCATTTGGGGCATGTATGATTTTCAGTTTTGTACATAGTTTTGGTGTTGCTGGTTTTGCTCTTGCACAGTTCATTTCAGTGGCATCTTGGTGAAGACACTCCAGGTTCAATGGGTTTCCAAGTGGCTCAGAGGGAGGTTTTCAAAGTTCAGATCAGTTGCAGGTTGCAACTCATGACTCCATGCCCAATGGATGCTTCAGGCTACTGATCATTCATCTAGCAGGCAGATGACCCCGCTGAGTCGCCAAACTGTTGTCAAAATTTCACCCCCCCGGGTAATTTTGATAACATGCATCAGAATATTCAAGTCCCAGGAAAATTGATTGATTTGGGGCCAAAAATCATGTTGCTAGAGTCCCCTCAAATATTTTCTAAGTTCCCTGTCTGAGAGGAAAAGAGCAAGCTCTGAGAAAATGCAAAAAGAGGTTGCAAGAAGGCAAGTAGGTTGATCCAGGAAAAAATCATAAAAATGACTAAGTCCTAGTCCTAGGGGCAGTCGGGACATTTGGGACAAAAAGGCCCGAACCGGCCGGCTCGGCCGAAGTAAGCACAAACAGCCCGCAAAGCAACAGGGACATCTAGGACAAAAGTACGCGGCGGGCGCGAAATGCCGGTTCGACCGAGAAAAAATTGGCTAACTGCTGAGAGGGACGCAAATGGGACAAGCGGGCCAAAAAGGCGCGAACCGGCCGAACCGGGCGAAAAAGGGCCAGACAGTCCAAGGCAAAATGGGACAAGCGGGACAAATGGACGCGAACCGGCCGGTTCACCCGAAATCAGTACAAAGAGCACTATGCAAAATGGGACAAAGGGACGCGCGGGACGCGGATCGCCGAAGGAGCCGAAAGCCAATAAAATTGTGCCACGTCATCGGTCAAATGAGGGACAAGGAAGCCCATTTCGGGCGGATCGGAGGTTTTTGTCCCAAACGGTTTGGGACATCCGGGACAAAAAGACGCGAAGGGCGCGAATGAGCTGGCAGGCCCGCGGACTAATCAGAAGCCGCCACGTGTCTCAAGGAGAAAAGTTAAAAAGTCAAAGAGCGAGTTTTCGAGCACCGATCCAAATCAATGAAATAATGCCACGTGTCCTAGCTAGGGCCCACAAGGAGATTTCAAAGGAAGGCCCGCCGAAAAGCAGAGGAGAGAGAATCATTCAGCGAATCAGAGCTTGCCACGTGTCATCCAGGTGGCAGAGCGCGGGAAGAAATTCAAAAAATCCGTTTTCGCCTATTCCGTGCCCTAAATCTTCAGATCGACATAACTTTCGATCCAGAGCTCGGTTTTACACGTTCTTTATATCAGCGGAAAGCTTGTGAGATTCTCTACACGTTTCCAGGGTCAATCTTGCATTTTGGTTCAGTTTGAGGAGAGAAAATCAGAAGATGCCTCTGGCACGAAATAATAAGCAGAAGTGATGCTCAACTAATAACTTTAATGCAGCAGACAGTCCGCCGCTTCTGCTAGGCAGCCCGCCGTTTTGCCAAGATCCGCCACTTCCATCATTATGAAATGAGTTAAGTGCATTCTGGAGGTGGTTGGGGCAGATTTCGAATTCCTCTCTCTTTTCTCTCTCATTCTTCCTATAAATTGTAAGGAGGGGCTTCTTCCTAATGTTGGACATTTCTGTTTTGCAACCCCTCCCTTCTCTCCTGCTTGTAAGAGAATTCGTGGAGTTTTTAAGCCTCCCACATAGACTGTAATGCCATTGTGCCTCTTGGCCATTGCAATGTATTGAATCGATCCCTTGAGCAATATATATGTCTGTGATTGAATTTAAATCCTCTCATGTATTCATTGTTGTCATTCTGATCTCTCATTGCATTTCGGTTACCTGTGCATGGTGTGGTATTGCATCTATATGGTCTGTGTTTATGTTGCAAAGCTTATGTTCTTCATTCCTCGGTGCATCACCTCCTTAACTTAGGTTTATTTATATGCATTTCTCTCTCCCTGTCTCCTTGGTAGTTAGTTTAGTTTTTGGTGAACCTCTGCGTTTCATTGGTGCATCTGAACAGAGGAATAGGAACCAGCCTTTCTCTGGAGAATCCTTTCTCATTTTCAAGTCCCACACTTGGAGGAAGGATTCAATGTTATGCAATCACACTGGATACCTAAGTGATCAACCTAGAAATTTGATCTGCACTGTGAAGTCTTTGTGATTTTGCATCAACAAAGTACACTTGTAAATTTAGAAAATGACTTAGCAATAATTTGTATATTTTAGTAGACATGGAAGTTGTATAAAACTTAGAAAAATGAACTAACTCTCACTTTGGTCTATGTAGGAGGCTCATACGGAATGAGAGGAACTTTCACGGGGACTCGAGACTCACCACCACCACCACCATCGATCGGGGTGTAGCAACCATATTACCTTAGATTCTACAAACCCTTCGGGATGTTAATGCCACTCTATACGAGAGGATTGGGTGGAGGACATGCGGCTAGTCATGTGAGCTCCTTCTATCAAGGGTCGGAGTATCTCCTCGACTCATCAAGGAGAATAGAGGAGAGAACTCCCATGCGAGAGTCACCACTTAAGAGATAGGGTGATAGAGTTCCGAGCATAGAGAGAGGTCTCGAAGAACTAGGCTTAGGGATGAGCGTGCGGGGAGACCTATAGATTGTGAGACCATAGTAGCGGATCACATCGGGGAGATTCTAAAGCTTCCCTCACATTACTCGGGTGACATGGGTTGATTTCAAGAAGAGGCTGGCTAGTGAGCTTGAGTAGTTTCTTCAAGCTTTGTCCTTGTTCTAGCAACACAAAAGCTCATGTTGCGATCCATCTACCGAGGATGGAGCGGGAGTATGGTGGAGGACGAGAGGAGCGAAGCTCCATATAGACTCGAGAGCAGTGACACGGGAGCTATTTGAGGAGAGATTTAGGAGCAAGTATGTATCACGAAGGTTCATATAGCGAGAGGATCGATGACTTCCATGACCTCGATAGGCTTCTCTTTCATGAAGCAGAGTATGAGAGTAGATTTCTAGATCTACTTAAGTATGTAGAGTATATGTAGGATGAGCAGTGTGGATTCTGGAGTTCATTCGGGGCCTGAATTTGGATATTGGAGGTGTAGTATGGATTCACTTGTCCACGAGACTTTAGGAGAGACCGTCGAGAAAGCCTATATTATAGAGGAGACTCGGGATAAAACCCAAAGCGGAGTTAGAGGCGATTCGGGAGCCACATTCAGCGAGATGTAGGATAGTAGATCGAGAGGTTTAGTACCTCCTCCTCATGGTGGTCAACATTCCTCATAGTCATCCTTTAGGCCATAGTAGTAGCGAGTAAGCGATAGTGAGTAGCCCCACCCACCTCATGGTGTTGGTGAAGGTGTAGACCAATTCGGTCCCTTATGAATTTTGGCAAAGAGACTTAAAGTCTCAACCAATCACTCCTCCTAACCAATCGGGAGGTGACACATGTTCCCTAGAGGACCCACAGAGGCACGAGATGTTTTGTGACTTTCGATGCCTCATGAAATGGAAAAATTTCCTAAGCTACCCTACGACCCGCCAACCCGTTTAAGGCACTTTCCCTCCTCTTGACACGTGTTTCCCTAACGGAAAATTTGACCCTAGAACTCCACCTGGCCATATCTAGAGATCTACGGGGAGTTAGGAGGACTACCTTATATCACCAAAAGGTGAGAAAATTTCCCATCCATTGTGAATGGTTTTGGGAAGTTTTGGAAATGTTAAGTAGGAGAAAAATCTAGTTGAAACTCGAGCCTATTTATGAGCGGGCATGGGGTAAATTACTTCGAACCTAAATAAAACACATAACCCTAAAATTTGAACCATGTGAACTTGAAATTGTTAATGAAGGGAAACATAGGTTGTAGTATTTTGGTCTTGTTGGAACTTTGTTAGTGAAAAAATGATGTGTTGCTGAACTTGATTGTAGACACTTCAAATTAAAAAAATTTATCCTCTAATTTTTCTAGCTAACCCTAGGTTGTTTCTTGGGTCTCAAGTGGTTTTTAAATGGGCACTAGAGCATCTCAACGGAATTGGAGGTATCGTGCACTTTTCTAGACATAGGATCAATTTCAAGCCCTTTATGAAGTTGATCGATCGGACTCGCACTATGGATACATGGTTTTATGGTGTTCTAAATAGTTATATTATGGAATATTCAATTTTGACATATTCTTTCCCCAGTAGTTGAATTCCAATTTTGACGGTATCCTAGAGTAGCATATTTGTAAGGTATTCCATTAGTGATCAAGATATTGATGGTAACTTTGAACCTAGAGAGTAAACAGATGGATAACTAAAATTCACCACGCGCAATGGGAAGGAACATGTTTGGTGAGAGATGGTAGACCTAGCAACGAGAGAGGCGGCGAGAGGAAAGGTGCCTTAAGTATAATGAGGCACATGAGAGGAAGATAGGGAAACAACATTCCATTATAGAAAGTATGGAATTGAGGAGAGAGATGGATCACGAAGGATTTACAGCTCACATAGAAGACATGGAGCTAAAGCATCAGGAACTCCCCCATCTTAGAAATCATGATAGAGATCCCCCTCGGCCTCACATAGAAGTGCACCAAGCGGAGACTACCTAGACCACGAGTGCACATCTTAATCCACCTAGTGCCCTAGCCCTTGTGCTTGGTTTTTCAATATCTAGTACGAAAAGTAACCAACAAGCTAACTTGGGAAGTAGGAGAGTAGGAGTAAGTCAGGGATTAAGTACATCAATGGTAGGACAAATGACTTCAATGTTATTTGGAGGAACATTCTTAGGCACATCATCCACACAGAATGTTGGATTCACCTCTAGAAGTGGAACTACCTCACAAACTATAGGGGTTCAAGTATATTACTATTGTCGAGCACAAGGGAGTACATCTATAGGTCCCATTGCAACTATATATGGAGGATCAAGAGGCATAGGTGGTTCTAGTTTTGTTGGATCTGTTGGTTCTGGAGGTAGAGGGAACACATGAGGTTCTAGATTAGATGTTCAAGGTCTGCAGTAACCACAAAATATCTATATTGAGATGTCTCTTCATCTCCCAGAATATAGAGGTACATAGGATGCTTCTAAACATGTGCATATGTGTGAAATATTATGGTACACTAAAGGGATCATTGTTCTGCCGAGCGTACAACAAGTCAATTTGCTACTACATTATAGGGACAGGCACACAACTGGTATAGGAAGTTTGACCCTAATCAAAATTATGTGGATTATGTAGGACTGAGGGATTCTTTCTTGAAAGAGTTCCATATCCTTGAGTTTGAGTAAAAGAGTGTACTTGAGTGTGATGCTCATTTTAAGACACTTCTAACTAAGCTATCTTATGATATCCACACTAGCCAATATATACAATGGTTTGTTGGAGGATTGATTACACCATTTAGAAAGGAACTATCACATAAGACATACACCGATCTATGTGAAGAACTAGAAGCAGACTTTACGTGTTGATGTAGTTGGGAGCATTGACACTAGCATTAGTCCCTTCTTAGAGGCACAAATTGTAGCTATGGAATATAATTTAGACAAGCTATCGAGAAAATTTAGCCCATGAAACATGCTCAGGAATTTGGTGTACAAATTTTGAAGTGGAAGGTCACACCAAGGATAGTTTCCCTCACAAATCTATACACTCATTACTATTGGATTGTGAGATCGTCATTTGAATCATGATGCTAGTCACTATCCTTTGTTACAGCGTGTGATAAGGAAGAATGTATCTTGATTTTGCAAGATTTACAGGTCCATGACCCATGATATTGAGGATTGTTGGTTGATTGGTCAGATCCAAGATGCTATAGACATTGGGGTATGACAGACAAGTGTAACAGATAATTCTAAGGGTAAGAATGAGCACAAAGATCAGGATCATAATCAAATGCACTATAGCGGGGAATGAGGGCGTTTTGAAGGAGTTCGGGGAAGGGGACGTGGATATCATGGTGGATATGGAGGATGAGGCCATGGTGGAGGAAGAGGTGAGTTCCCTCATGAAACATGTTATACATGTGGATCTCCTGACCACTATAGGCAAAAATGTCCTCAAAATATTACATGTTCTTTTTGTAGAAAGAACCATGTCTATGAAGAGTTCTCGAACTTATATGGGCATCCGAGTAAGAAACATAAGAATGAAAAAAGGCATTGAGATGGTTAGACTCCAAAGTGTGTGGTAGAAGATCAATGGATGCCCAAGATAGCACTAGGACATAAGGCATTAACTATGAAGATTACTACATACACTCAAACAACGCACGCAATAGAGGCATTGCACCGAGAAGCCTACAATCACCAAGGAGGAGGTTTTGCATGCAAGGTACCCAGATCCTACTCATTAGAAGGAATTTTATCACGATACCATGGAAGTGCTAAGGAATCTTTAGGGTGAGATACGAGTACCTAAAGGAGCGAGAAAAAAGCATCGAGAGGCAGTCAAACTAATATCAATGATATACAAGAGGTGTGCAAAATGTTGCGCCAGAGAACATTATTCCACTATTAGGAAGTTGGCTAAAAGGAACACTCCGCATGTAAGTGTTGAGACCAGATTTACAGATTCTATATGTAAATATTCAAGTTAGGAGGACTTCCTTCTATCACCAAAAGGTGAGAAAATTTCCCATCCATTGTGAATGGTTTTGGGAAGTTTTGGAAATGTTAAGTAGGAGAAAATCCAGTTGAAACTCGAGCCTATTTATGAGCAGGCATGGGGTAAATTACTTCCTGAACCTAAATAAAACACATAACCCTAAAATTTGAACCGTGTGAACTTGAAATTGTTAATGAAGGGAAACATAGGTTGTAGTATTTTGGTCTTGTTCGGAACACTGTTAGTGAAAAAATGATGTGTTGCAACTTGATTGTAGACACTTCAAATTAAAAAAATTATCCTCTAATTTTTCTAGCTAACCCTAGGTTGTTTCTTGGGTCTCAAGTGGTTTTTAAATGGGCACTAGAGCATCTCAATGGAATTGGAGGTATCGCGCACTTTTCTAGACATAGGAAGAATTTTAGGCCCTTTATGATGCTGATCTGATCTGGACTCGCACTATGGATACATGGTTTTATGGTGTTCTAAATAGTTATATTATGGAATATTCAATTTTGACGTATTCTTTCCGCAGAGGTAGCTGAATTCCAATTTTTACGGTATCCTAGAGGAGCATATTTGTAAGGTATTCCATTGGTGATCAAGATCTTGATGGTAACTTTGAACCTAGAGAGTAAACAGATGGATAACTAAAATTCACCACGCGCAAGGAAGGAACATGTTTGGTGAGAGATGGTAGACCTAGCAACAGAGAGGCGGCGAGAGGAAAGGTGCCTTAAGTATAATGAGGCACATGAGAGGAAGATAGGAAACAACATTCCATTGTAGAAAGTATGGCATTGAGGAGAGAGATGGATCGCGAATGATTTACAGCTCACATAGAAGACGTGGACCTAAAGCATCAGGAACTCCCCCATCTTAGAAATCATGATAGAGATCCCCCTCGGCCTCACATAGAAGTGCACCAGCAGAGACTACCTAGACCATGGGTGCACATCTTAATCCACCTAGTGACCTAGCCCTTGCACTTGGTTTTTCAGTATCTAGTACGAAAAGTAACCAACAAGCTAACTTGGGAAGTAGGAGAGTAGGAGTAAGTCAGGGATTAAGTACATCAATGGTAGGATAGATGACTTCAATGTTATTTGGAGGAACATTCTTAGGCACATCATCCACACAGAATGTTGGATTCACCTCTAGAAGTGGAACAACCTCACAAACTATAGGGGTTCGAGTATATTACCATTGTCGAGCACAAGGAAGTACATCTATAGGTCCCATTGCAACTATATATGGAGGATCAAGAGGCATAGGTGGTTCTAGTTTTGTTGGATCTGTTGGTTACGGAGGTAGAGGGAACATATGAGGTTCTAGATTAGATGTTCAAGGTCTATAGTAACCACAAAATATCTATATTGAGATGTCTCTTCATCTCCCGAATATAGAGGTACATAGGATGCTTCTAAACATGTGCATATGTGTGAAATATTATGGTACACTAAAGGGATCATTGTTCTTTGAGCGTACAAGAAGTCAATTCGCTACTACATTATAGGGACATGCACACAATGGTATAGGAAGTTTGACCCTAATCAAAATTATGTGGATTATGTAGCAGACCGAGGGGTTCTTTTTAAAGAGTTACATATCCTTGAGTTTGAATAAAAGAGTGTACTTGAGTGTGATGCTCATTTTAAGACACTTCTAACTAAGCTATCTTATGATATCCACACTAGCCAACATATACAATGGTTTGTTGGAGGATTGATTACACCATTTAGAAGGGAACTATCACATAAGACATACACTGATCTATGTGAAGAACTAGAAGCTGACTTTACGTGTTGATGTAGTTGGGAGCATTGACACTAGCATTATTCCCTTCTTAGAGGCACAAATTGCAGCTATGGAATATAATTTAGAGAAGCTATCGAAAATTTAGCCCATGAAACATGCTCAGGTATTTGGTGTACAAATTGTGAAGTGGAAGGTCACACCAAGGATAGTTTCCCTCACAAATCTATACACTCATTACTATTGGATTGTGAGATCTGTCATTTGAATCATGATGCTAGTCACTATCCTTTGTTACAGCGTGTGATAAGGAAGAATGTATCTTGATTTGGCAAGATTTACTGAGTCCATGACCCATGATATTGAGGATTATTGGTTGATTGGTCAGATCCAAGATGCTATAGACATTGGGGTATGACAGACAAGTGTAACATATAATTCTAAGGGTAAGAATGAGCACCAAGATTAGGATCATAATCAAATGCACTATGACGGGGAATGAGGGCGTTTTGAAGGAGTTCGTGGAAGGGACGTGGATATCATGGTGGATATGGAGGATGAGGCCATGGTGGAGGAAGAGGTGAGTTCCCTCATCCAACATGTTATACATGTGGATCTCCGACCACTATAGGCAAAAATGTCCTCAAAATATTACATGTTCTTTTTGTAGAAAGAACCATGTCTATGAAGAGTTCTCGAACTTATATGGGCATCCGAGTAAGAAACATAAGAATGAAAAAAAGGCATTGAGATGGTTAGACTCCGGCATGTGGTAGAAGATCAATGGATGCCCAAGATAGCACTAGGACATAATGCATTAACTATGAAGATTACTACATACACTCAATCAACGCGCACAAGAGAGGCATTGCACGAAGCCTACAATCACCAAGGAGGAGGTTTTTCATGCAAGGTACCCAGATCCTACTCATTAGAAGGAATTTTATCACGATACCATGGAAGTGATAAGGAATCTTGAGTGGTGAGATACTGACTTACCTAAAGGAGCAGAAAAAAGCATCGAGAGGCAGTCAAACTAATATCAATGATATACAAGAGGTGTGCAAAATGTTGCGCCGAGGAGAACATTATTCCACTATTAGGAAGTTGGCTAAAAGGGAACACTCGCATGTAAGTGTTGAGACCGGACGACAGATTCTATATGTAAATATTCCCTTGATAGCATTGACTATGACAAAGAAATTACTCGAATGTCATTGTGGATGGGTGGTCACATTGCAACATATTGATTGATACATGTGCGAAGTAAATGTGCTTACATTAGATGCATGGGTAAAAATGGGGAGGCCTCCATTACAGCCATCATCTAATGTGTTATTTATGGAAAAATGGACTAAGGCCACCCCCATAGGAGTTTTGAAAGATGCATCTATAACTATACAAGAGGGCCAAGTTCATTAGGGATTTTGAGGTATTAGAACTTGCGAGAAGCGAGATAATTATCCATCCCGCTTGGATGCCCTTGGTGTTATGTGAATAGTGCTGACTTGAGAATCAATAAGGACTATATCAGCTTTGAAAACAAAGAGGAAAGGCTTGTGATACCTTTGAAATATGAGAATTTTACACCATATGTTGAGCCTCTAAGTGAGGAGGACTTAAATAGTATTTATGTACGTGTTATTCAGGACCCAGAGGTCAATGATGAACCATCAAAATAAGGCATCCTATAGTGGGAGGATTCTCATTCTATTAGTGATACTACGAGTATTTCTTATGACAATTGGGCTCATGGTACATATGAATTAGTAGGGTGCGAGGTGAAAAGCACGGTTGTGTGTAAGAATGGACTTCATTTGATTTGACGGATAGGTAGCACATTACCTTGGTATACGCGGGCAAAAAATATTCCAACATTTTTGAAGGCCATGGAAACACAGTGGACAGATCAAATTAAGAGAAGAGATATGTTAGTATATACCTTGTGTGGGATAGCAGTGCATTGGTGGGTAGTCCACAAAGATAATCTTATAAGCGGGAGGAGATTGGAGCCGCTTTATCTACTAGGTTTGTAAGGAACAATGCACCTATGCGCAGATCTACACTTATCATGGTGATCAACCTATTCAGCATCACATTTAGCAGTGTGAGAGACTCTAGACAGTAGGACAGGAAGCATTACAACCTTCACTTTGGGTGCATATATTGTATTCTATGCTACAAGGATGCACATGCACCTAGTATGTATATGCAGAACTACATCGAGAGACTGGAAACTGGCAATATTTGATGCGAGGAATGATCCACACCTTTGACTACTTCTCGACTAAACCTCCTGTAGAAGAGGCATTAAAATTTGTCAAGCACTTAACTATGGGAGATAGTGCAAAAGCAAAAGAGCATATTCAAGAATTATTTGGTGAGGAAGATTCTAGAGTACATTTTGAAAAGGAAGAAGAAATGGACTCCATACTACTTAAATGTGCTTACCTTGAGAAAGAGAAAGGAAAGATGGTTTACATGATGGATGATGAGGAAGTTGAGAACATAGATATTGAACATTCACAAGGGGTGCATAAGGTCTTAGATAGTTTAGACAAGGATATGTACACCTATCACGAACACATGAAGACAAAGAAAGTGAATATAGGTTCGGAAGATGAGCCTAAGGAGGCCATAATTGGAGACTGCGATCAAACTTGGAGGTAACAAAGATCATCAAGTTACTTAGGGATTATCAAGACTTATTCCCTTGAGGGTATCATGAATTTAAAGGTGTGCATGAATCACTTGGGGAAATGAAGATAAAACTTAAGGATGGTGTACGACCAGTTAGAAATAGACCTTATAGAATGAATCCTAATTTGTGTGAAAAGGTAAAAGAAGAAATTGACAAAATGTTGAAATTTGGGATTATCAAGCCCCTTGATGAGTCAGAATGGGTTAGCCAAATTGTGACCAGTATCAAGAAGGATGGATGAATTAGAATATGTGTGGACTACAGGGAGATGAATGTTATATGCATCACAGATCCATTCCTTACACCATTCTTCGAGGAAATATTAGAAGAAGTTACAGGCGTGAAACATATTCCTTCACGAGATGGGTTTTAAGGTATCATCAAGTTAGGATTTCTTAGGAGGATCAAGAAAAGACAACATTTACTACTGAATGGGGCATTTTTGACTATATTGTGATGCCTTTTGGATTGAAAAATGTGCCTATTGTATTCTCATGCATAGTTTTTCAGGCATTCAAATATTTTATTCACAACTTCTTACAGGTCTACCTAGATGATTCGACAGTATATGGGCTTGTGAAATATCATTGTGACAATATGTGCTTAATGTTTGAACGGTGTAGACAATTGAGTATCTCTTTGAACATCAAGAAATACATATTTGCTATGCCATTTGGGATACTATTAGGACATATAATCTACAAGGAAGGTTTGCTAGTTTGTTGGTTTATATTAATCGGTGGTGACCTTTACAAGCTAGGCAGAGATGAAGTATTACGCCATTGTGTATTAGAGTGTGAGGACAAGGATATGATGGAAGAATCCTATGGTGGTATTGCGGGGAGGCCATTTTGTAGGTGATGCGACTACTCGGAAGATCATACTTGCTTTGGATTATGGTGGGAGACATTGTATAAGGACTATAAATAATATTGTAAGGCATATGATCATCGGTGCCTATGAAAACCAGGGCAAAGAGATAAGATGCCTTTGATAGCAGTTACAAGTTTCGAACCATTTGAGAAATGGGACATTGACTTTGTAGGACCTATTTTGCCGGCCCTTGCGCAGCAGACTAGATCTAGCTATATCATTATTTGCACTGATTATCTCACATGGTGGGTAGAAGTAACACCTACAAATGACTGTACAACAACTAGTTTTCTATGGTAGAATGTTCTTACAAGATATTGTTGTCCTTTAAGCTTGACAAGTGATAGGGGTACACACTTTTGAATGAGACAATCAAGATCCTATTAGATGCATTTATGGTTACACACCATAAAAATACACCCTACCATCCTCGGAAAATGGAACTACTAAGGATTTCAATAAGATTTTGAGCTATACTTTGACAAAAATTTGTGATGCTAGAAGAAAGGATTGGGATGACAAAGTGTCGTTGTTTTTGGGAATATATAAAAAATTACAAGAGATTGAACAAAGCCACACTGTTTCAATTGGTGTTTGGCATGAAATTCATTCTCTCTATAGAATTTATGCTACCTTCTTTGTACATTATGCACATTGGAGGTCTAGCTAATGAACATGCTTTAGAAGAGCGTATCGAAAATATGATTCAACTAGATGAGTGATGAGCCATAGCACAATGGAGTCAGAAGTAGGAAAAGAATAGGTAAAAGGCATGGCATGATAGAAACATAAGGGATAAGAAGTTTGAGATTGGAAAAATGGTAGTTATTTATGACTCAAAGTTCTTGTGCCATCGAGGCAAGCTCAAAGTACATTGGTTGGGGCCATATGTCACCACTTATATACTTGAATCAGTGCTTTCCAATTAGAAGCACTTTATTGAACATGGCTACCCGATTACTTTAATAGGAGTAGGTGAAGCCCCCTACTATAAATAAGTCTTCTTGGTGTTTTTAATAAGGTAGTATTACCATTTAGATTAGGTTTCCGATTCTATATTTCCTTAATGTGTTTCGTTCATTATTGATATGCTTTGTCAATTTAGTTGTTATTTTTATGTAATAAGCGCGCTTGCATGCATGAAGATAATTACTATGTGAAGAATGTCTATGCACTGAGAGGAATGCACATACCTTTCATGTGGGGTGGTTGTAGTTATCAAAGTAAAAGACTATAGGAATTGAAAGGTGAAAGGAATAAGATGCTACAGTGTGCTTTAAGTCAAAATAAGATTTCTTCTCAAAAGTGACAAAGGATGGAGATGAATGAAAGAACAGTATAACACGAGGTAAATGGGGGCCATGATAACTACCAAGAGAAGGTACAATGAAGAGATACTTGGGAGCAAGGGTGCGCGCTGAAGAGAAGTCTATGACTAGAGGGTAGGAAGGCATGCTAGAAGGTTATATGGGGTGTGAAGATGTCTTGCATAGAATGAATGAATTTGGTCAATGAATGAGGGGATATTTAGTAGGTGGAGTAATAAATGCATCAAAATTTGAAAAAAATTATATAAGGATGGAATGCGGATTCATTTTTACCGCTAGCAGACTAAGATTATTCGAGGAAAGATCCAAGTGTGAAGAGTTGAGTGATCGAGTTATGGTGCGAAGGGTGTGAAACCAAGCATGATAGCCAAATCTATGTGAAAAGAAGCTTGTGTCCCTAGTGGTGAAGGGTTTGAGAGAAGCATGGTGTTTCACTTGGAAATGCTTCGTTCCTTATAGAAAGCAGAGATAAGGTTAGGGTTAGGAGGAATTGTAGAATGTCGAGATGATGTGCGCGTATCGTAGAGAAAGATCAAGTGACGCAAAGAACTCCTTTTGTCTGCAGGAAGGACTACCTGCAAATAAGAACACAAGACCACAAGATTTTGATTAGATAATAAATGAGGAAACTGCCTTGGGCCCAGGAAATGTAAAACTTCCTTTCGAAGGTGGTCAGTTTCCCTGCTAACATGAGTTAACACAAAATATTGTAAAATATCAATCAAATTGCTTGGCTGAACTGGGTAGGGGAAAGGCTGTTTTCCTGGTTTTGATCAAAGGAACTGATGTCTTTGGTTACCTATAACCGATGGCGGTTACTGATAACCGATACCGGTGGGTTCTAGGATCTTCTGGGCTGGTTGTGGAGTTTGTAATGGCTAATTTTTGGATGGTATTGGGAAATGGGATGGTTAGAAGCTAAGGAATGATAGTTAGAGGCAATGGTACGTTGGATAATGGATTCAGGAACGGATTTGGGAGGACTGTAATTCCAAAAGCATAAGAAATGTTATAATGGAGGACATGCAAGATGTAACTTACTGGTTTTTGACGAAGATGCCGCTTGATCTCCTGGTCGCCAACTCTTCTGGTTTCTTCACTCGTCTCTGCTTGGTCAAGTGAAGTTCTGGACTCTGCTAATCGCTTTGGACTCTCCTTTGATTCAAAAATCCTTCGACTGATCTCCAAAATGAAATTCCGATCCGTTGTTTTGGTTTGGGAAGCCCATTTACAGGGAACCGATGGCGGTTGCGTAACCGACGGCGGTCGAGTAGGAACCGGCATCGGTTAAGAAAAAGTAGGCTATTTTTAGTAAAATAGCCCACCTTCCCTGCTTTTCTCCCGAGAGATCAGTTGCGGGCTTGGTCAAGTGGCTAGAAGGTCGGCTTTGGGTGCGAGTAAGGAGGCATTAGTTATGGATGTGAGTCTAGACCAAGTCATGGGTCTTAATTAGGTTAGTTTAGGGTTAGGGCTAGGTCATGATGAGGTGGCAAAGTGAGGTGGCGGATAAGGTGATGTGGATTTATCAATTACAAGGTAATTAATAAATAATTGTGTGAAGTTTAGGTAATGAGGTTAGGTTGCGAAATGGGATGCGGGTCACAAGGGGTCGTGAGACACGAATTTGGTGTCTACATTAGCCCCTTATTGTCGTGTAGCTTGTTCGTAAAAGTCGCATGACAATAATATGAAATGGTTTCTCATGTTAAAGATATAGGTAATCCCCTCAAATCTATCATGATTGAGTGAACGGGAAATCGTGGATAGGGTTGATAAAGGGTATATGTGGTAGAGAGGATGGTAAGGTGATGGTGTAGGTCCAAGGAAGCAGACGCATGTCAAATGCAATAAGACGACTAGGGTACATGATTGACGAGCAAACCAAAGAATGTATAGGCAAAGGTCGATAGTTTATCCAAACAAGGGTGATATAATCCCGGTATCCAAGGCATAGGAAGTAGCTCCGGTGGTATATAACATGTAAGGTACAGAACGTTTAGGCATGTTCGGCAAAGCACTCAAATGGTTGGTTTGGTTGAGATAAACGTCACGGTCTAGGTCTAGGCAAAGTTGGTCGACAGATCAAGTCAAGGACCCTAATCATGCTAAAACACGAACAAATGAGCTCGATGGAACACAAGGTACATGATGGATGGATAAAATAAAACGTTGATTGTGGGTATAGTATGGAAGTGATGCGGCTGGGTCGGGCCAAGTTGGGGTCGGGCCAAGGTTGCCAACGGGTAGGGTGAGGCCATGGGTCGGGCCAAATAAGTAGGCGAGGCCTTGGGTCGGGCCAATTAGTAGTAGGCGAGGCCTGGGTCGGGCCAATGGTAGGGCGAGGCCTCGGGTCGGGCCAACAGGTAGGCGAGGCCTGGGTCGGGCCACCTGGTAGGGCGAGGCCTGGGTCGGGCCAATAGGTAGGCGAGGCCTTGGGTCGGGCCAATTGGTAGGGCGAGGCCTGGGTCGGGCCAAATAGGTAGGCGAGGCCTTGGGTCGGGCCTGGGCGAGAGGCCTGGGCCAAATGGTAGACGAGGCCTCGGGTCGGCCAAAAGGTAGGGCGAGGCCTTGGGTCGGGCCAACAGGTAGGCCGAGGCCTGGGTCGGGCCAAATAAGTAGGCGAGGCCCTCGGTCGGGCCAAATAGGTAGGCCGAGGCCTGGGTCGGGCCAAATGGTAGGCGAGGCCTTGGGTCGGGCCAATAGGTAGGCCGAGGCCTTGGTCGGGCCAATAGGTAGGTGAGGCGAGGCCTTGGGTCGGGCCAATTCAGGTAGGGCGAGGTCGGGCCAACATAGGTAGGCCGAGGCCCGAGGCCGGGGTGGTAGGCGAGGCCTTGGGTCGGGCCAAATAGGTAGGCGAGGCCTTGGGTCGGGCCAACAGGTAGGTCGAGGCCTTGGGTCGGGCCAATGGTAGTGGGCGAGGCCTTGGTCGGGCCAAATAAGGTGAGGCCGAGGCAAGTAGGATTGAGGCCAAAGGTCGGGCCAAATAAGGAGGCGAGATAGGTCGGGCAGAATCGCGAGGTGTACGTGAGCAGAAGGATTAACAAATGTTGTGGGCACGCAGGAATGAGGATTGAGTGGTCAGGATGTGAGGGACAGAGGCAACCTCCAGGAGAGAGCGAGAGAGAGATCGGGAGATTGGTGACAAGCGGTACCAAGAGGTACCTTTGAGGACAGAGAGGCCCGGCGAGAGGGGTCGACGATCACGATCATCACCTAGTTCGGGATGAGGCGTGAGGGTCTAGTAAATGTTAGCAAGGTATAAGAATAAATAAGAGATGCCGACTGCGTGTCGATGATAGAGAAGATGTATTTGTTTAACATCTAAATAAAATTGAATATGTATGTTGATTTGAGTTATGATAATAATAAGAATGTTTTCGTTTTGACTTTCGGTGTTTTGAAAAAGGATCAAAGAGGAATGTGATTAAATAGAAATACACAAAAATATTTATATTATACCACACATGATAGATTATGGTAGGGGATGGTCGAGCTAACCTTGGGAGACCCCATGTCTCCGAAGTGCTGCCTACATAGCCCATTGCACAAAGCAAGGAAGGGCCTCAGACCGATGTAGTTCTCCCTTAGGATCAGGGAGGGGTGAATTTAGGCAATTTGGTATGGTTTAGGCAATTTGTCGTTTGGTAAAAAAATTTGATGTTGGTAGGGTAATGGTGTTGGTGCTGGTAGGATAATGTTGTTGGTGTAGGTATAGGTAAAGCAAAGGTTAGCATACCAAAGTAGTAGGGAATAGTGTCCTGATTAAGATCAACACACAATTCTAGATGCGAGGCAAAGCGGAAAGAGTGCTCCATAGGTGAAAAGAGCTAAACAAACCACACAACGTAGAACGAGCCTGAAGCCCTAAGTGCCGTGTATGTACGAGAAGTCCATAGTTGAAAAGAGTCAGATGATCACAATATATCGTGTGTACGTTACATCCCTTGAGTTGAAACAAATGGTGAGGTGATGTGGATGATATAGCTGAGGTACAAAGAACTTGTTACAACGAAAGAGAACCTACCCTAAATAGACAAGTCCATGACCCAAAAGTTCTTTTGCATGAGGCTTTTATTTTATCAAGATAGATCGATCAATGCGGGAAGTCTATAAGGGATATTGATTGTATTATTCTTGAGGTCTTCACGAAGCTGATCAATGCGAGAAGCTTCGATAAAGGTCGACTGTGTATAGCTGTCCTTGGGGAACACCTATTTATAGTAAAGCAGCGATGATTTTAGTGCATAGTCTGTCCTTGGGGAGCAACTATTTATATAAAGCAAGCAATAGTTTGGCATATAGCTGTCCTTCGAGGGAGCAGTCTATATTTAATTTTAGATAACTAGATGTTCTTTTGGCGTGAAGCATCTAGTTTAGTAGGAAGTTTGACTCAAGAAAATCCCATAAGAATACGGCTTATTTTAATACTTTGAAGTCATGGACTAGACTAAGAAGGGGAAGGCATCGTAAGGGGAGGTGAGGGGTGAGCTTGATTTTATTTCGAGATGTAAGAGACAAGTGTATGTGGTGGTATGTGAGCTCAAGGGACGAGCAGTAGGCGGATAAGAAGTGATATAACCCTAATTTCAACAAAGTAGAATGGTCGAAGATGCAAGGCATTAAGGGGTTCAGCTCAGTTTACCATTGCGAAGCTAAACGATAAGTGCCTCGATCCATAGGTGTGAGTGATTATATAAGGCCCAATCCAATTGGGAGCAAATTTTCCGCGTTTGCTCTTTTCCAGTTTGGTTACATGTTGATTCTCTTTGAGGACGAGATCACCAACCTTAAAGGTACGCTCATGAAGTCGCTTATCATAAGCACGCTTGATGCGTTTTTGATAGATTTGAAGATGATCAAGAGCTGTAAGACGACGCTCACAAGAAGCTCCAATTGGGCTAACCGCTCTTCAAGCGGAAATCATCGTTAGTGAGAATATCCCAAGAGATATTCTAAGGGAGGGTATTTGTATTTCGAGAGGCAAAACAGCCTCTGCACCGTATACCAAAGAAAAGGTGTGGCATTAGTAGAAGTACGAATGCTAGTACGATAAGCCCAAAGGGCAAAGGGAATGTGATCGTGCCAATTTCTTCCGCATTCATCGACAACTTTCATGAGGATTTTGGTTAGTGTTTTATTAGAAGACTCGGCTTGCCCATTGGCTTGTGGATAGTAAGGTGACGAGAAACTAAGTTTGATACCAAAGTTGTCACAAAGGTCTCGCAACAACTTGTTTTTGAAAGATTTTCCATTATCTCGTTATCGTGATGAGGAACACCAAAACGACATGATAATGTGGTGGTTAATGAACTCGACAATTTTTTTTTTTTTTGATTGAAATGAGTGGAATAGCCTCCACCCATTTTGTGTAATATTCGGTCGCTGTGAGTATCCAACGGTGACGTTGTGAAGAGGTTGGGTGAATCTCACCAATAAGGTCTAAACCCCATTGTGAGAAAGGCCAAAGATCTCGAGCGATCTGGAGCGGGTGGCTAGGAGTATGTTGAAGGTTGGCATGTTGCTGACACATAACACAACGCTTAACATATTCGTAGCAGTCGTTATTGAGAGTAGGCCAATAATAACCAAGGCGAAGGATTCGTTTGGCCACGGCAAGGCCGCTAAAATGTCCACCACAAATACCGTCATGGACCTGTTGGATGGTATGAGTGGCCTCCATGCTAGTTAGACAGCGAAGGAGGATACCATCAAAGCCACGTTTATAGAGGAGTCCCCCCATGACAACATAACGCGAAACACTTTTAAGAAAAGCACGTTTGCCGTTACTAGTAAGATCAGGTGGGAGGACAGAGATGTAAGGTAGTCATGAAATGGTGGTACCTGTATCCCGAGAATTAGTAGACACGTATTTATCATACAAACTACCGGGTTGAATAGATGGGGCAAAAAGTTGTTGGACCACGACGAATAATTCGAGTCAATAATGGCGCAAGGAATTTGCGAGGCTAAGCAAGCCATAGTATCCGCAAATTTGTTAGTGGAGCGGGGAATGGTTTGTATAGAATAGTGGGTAAATAAAGCTAGAAGTGAATCCACATAGTGTTTGTATTTTTGAAGTTCCTCGTTTTTGCATTGGTAGACGCCCATAACTTGATTGACTACCAATCGAGAGTCGCCAAAAATGTTGATAGATTTGATACCTAAGTGTAACGCAACTGGAGACCTAGAACAAGGGCCTCGTATTCACTGTATTATTAGTGCAAGGGAAATCAAGTCGGAATGAAAGAGGCATAGGTTCAGCGTTGAGAGGAATGAGAACAACGCCGGCTCCTCCGCCGCTACCGGCATTTAGATCCATCAAGAAGAGGGTCATTGGGTACGACTCCTCCGTGAGGGAAAGAGTAGCGATGAGTTCGTCGGGAAATGTGAAATTGGTAAATTGTTCCCCAGCACAGAGCGTCCGCTAGTTGGTCTCGCGATGGTTTGTCCTTTGATTGATTTTGGTGGATAAACTCAAGATCGAGGTTGGCGAGAAGCATGAGCCATCTAGCAATGCGTTGGTTCAGATGAGGTTTGGCGACATGTAATGGATGGGGTCTCAGATTGGTGATGACGAAAGTCTTGTGATTTAGAAGGTAGTGTCGGAGTTTGGTGGCAACGAATGATAGGGCAAGGCACAATTTTTCTACATGTGTGTATCTAGTCTCATAGTCCACCAAAGTACGACTTATATAATAAACGGCTTGTTCGTGATTCTCAGAGTCACGATGTGCAAGCATGGCTCCTACAAAGCGTGGTCGGTGGCGGAAAGGTAAAGGTAGAAAGGGCGGTTGTCTTGGGGTGGGATAAGCACGGTGGTCTGTAAGAGATAAAGATTTGAGAGCTTCAAGGCTTGGTGACATTCTTCGCTCCATTGGAATGCAATATCCTTTTAAGGAGGTGGTGGAAAGTTGACACCGATCCGAGAGTTGGGAGATGAAACGTCGGATAGATTGGAGCTTACCTTGTAAACTACGCAATTGTTTGAGATTTTTGGGTGGGGGCATTTCTAGGATAGCTTTGACTTTCGATGGGTCGACCTCAATGCCACGCAAAGAGACGATAAAGCCAAGAAGTTTTCCGAAAGAACACCAAAAACACATTTCTTCTTTGTCAAGGCGGATAGTAATATTGTAATAAAGCATCAAAAATAATGGTTAAAACATCGAGATGTTCACTACGATGTTTGGACTTGCCGAGAAGATCGTCGACATAGTCTTCAAGGATAGTGTGCATAATGTCATGAAAATGTAGGTCATAGCCCGCCGATAGGTAAAGCACCAAGATTCTTAAGGCCAAATGGCATGACACGATAACAAAAGGTTCCCAAGGAGTTATGAAGGCAAGCCTTGTGTTGATCGGCAGGGGCAACCAAAATTTGGTCAGATCCCGAAAAGCCATCCATGAGAGAAAGCATTTCATGACTCAGCAGTGAGATCAACAAGTTGATCAATACTGGGAGGGGGAAGTCATCCTTAGGGCAAGCGAGGTTAAGATCCCGAAATCGTGCATATCCGAAGTCCCCCGCCGCTTTCGTGACAGTACGATGTTGGAAATCCATGAGGATAGTCAATAGGCAGTAATGAAGGAAACAGAAAGGAGTCGTTGGAGTTCCTCTTTGACCAAGAGAGCAATGCGTGGATGCATTTTTCTCAATTTCGTTTGACTGGTTTGGAATCGGGTTTAGGTGATGTTATGGACGGCAATGGTAGGATCAATTCCCGGCATGTCGCCGTAAGACCATGCGAAAGCTTGGTCATGAGCACGGAGAAAGGTAGTAAAGGCGGCTTGTTTCGATGTGTTAAGGGATTGTCCAATCTTCACTATGTGAGGATCTTCCTCCGTGTGGATGTTGATTTCTATAGTAGATCTGCTCAAAGATAGTTTGGGTTTCAGATGGTAAGGCACGTTGAATATAAGAATCATCCGCGCCCATGTAAGTGAGGATGGAGTCGTCATCCTGGCATTCAACAACATTAATCAAAGGCGAATCCTCTTCGATCATGTCCGGATACGTAAGGGGAAGAGAAGATGGGTCCTCATTATCGCTGATAAGTGAGAGGACCTATGAAGATAGCATTTATGAAAAAAAAGTTAGGAGGGATAAATTCGTGGTCCATCGATTCTCGTGGGAGATGATGGCAAAGTGGGTGATGATGTTTTGGTAGGGGCAACGCCTTCCTCTTCCAGATACAAACTGACAGAGGTGTCTCTGTGTAGGTGTTTCGGAAAACCGAGACCACCGCGATCATTATTCATGCGTGTGGTCACGGGAATAAGTGTATGTCGGCTTGTTCAGTAAAGGCCAAAACCAAAGCCTTCCACGCACAAATGAGTCAAGAAGGTGAGGGATAAACGACGATTTGTCAAGTATTGAAAATCGGATCGAAGGGAACCACACCAAGAGGAGGTTCTGTGGGTAATGGAGGATGCGTCAACACCCCCATACGTTAGGTTAGTGCGACAATGGGGTGGTCCGTAAGAGATTACCTCCCCACGCGACGGCCGTAGGTGGGATGCGCATGTAATTGTCCGTACTCCCGCGGGTAGGGAAAGAACTAACGTTATATAGCGGTACTCCCCCAGCGTGAGGCGATGAAAACATCTACTAAGGGGCCTGAGGTTGGGATGTTAGTCATGGGAAGAGAAGTGGTTTGTGCGACGGTGGTTTCATCACCAAGGCGTAGGTGCAGCTTGAGGTGGATGGTTGAGGTACATTTGAAGAGGATGGTGGGTTGAATGTATGGGTGTCTTAATTGGTATAAGCACATCGCTTGGGCGGTATAACATATTGCAAGTTTTCAAGGGGGAGGATCAGCTTTTACAAAGTGTAGGACTTCCCTCGTACTCAAATTTTATACATCGATGTAATGTTGAGGGAACGCATCCCATGGCCCTGATCCAAGGACGACCCAAAGAATATATTATATCGAACTCTCCTTCAAGGACATAGAAGAGTTCGGGCAAAGTACGTGGGCCTACGCGAATGTTGAGGATCACGGTGCCTAAGGTAGAAGTAATAGCGTCATTGAATGATCGCAACATGATGGGGTCGGGCACACATGCAACTAGAAGGGATGTTCATTTGTTGGAAGGCTTTCAAGAGATGATGTTTAGGCTAGCGCCCGCCAATCATAACCCGACGTACTCGAATGTCCTGACGTAAGCGGAAATGAAAAGGGGTGGTCGTGGTCTTCTCGCACTCAAAGTCGATAATTTCATCTTCCGAGAAACTAACCGCAGCAATGGCTTGTTGTTTTGAGACAATGGTGGGGAGATGGATTGTTGGGTGAGAGAGGCAACGTGATTGGGTGTTAGAATGGAGGTAACGGGGTGGTTTCGTTGGGTAAAACCTCTATCCTCAAGGATCTCAACGAGAGCTTGTCGATGAGATTCGAGGTCCGAATGAGATCATATAGTGTCATTTTTACTGGTGATGATGAAGTCGTTTGATCATGGTTCGGTGGGCAACTCCATTAGAGACGGGATAGGCGGGTCCGCGAATAACCACTTTAGGTGGTGGTGTAATCGGGATGGTCAAGGAGAAAGAGATGCCGCAGTGTGTTTTTTCGCTTTCCCATTGTTTTTCTCGTCTCTCGAGTAGCGACACTAATCATATTAATCTCGTAGACCCGAGATGAAGAAGATGGTTGGGATAATTCATGGTCTTTAAGAGGTGGGGTTGTAATAATGATCGATCTTGGTGAGGCGGGACAGATGGTATAGTAGAGGGAATCGACGCTAGAGGTCTCTCCCTTCGTAAGTTGTCTTTCTTAACCTTTGTATCCGGAAGAGGTGACTCGCGAAGGATGGTTTTTAGAGCTTGCATCCTTCTACATCATGTCCAAAAAGTGTGATAGGCGCAGATTTTAGACTCATCATAATCCATGTGTCGGGGCTTAGACGGGTCATAAGGTCTAAGTGGAGGTAGGGAGATGGTCGCATTCTCCACCAACATAGCAAGGATTTTGGCGTAAGATCCTTTGAGTGGGTCAAAATCAAGAAGATGAGGGTATTGATTGTGTGGGTTGTGGTAATGTTTGGGCGTGTTTAGTTCTGTGATGGGTGGTGGTTTAGCCGAGGGGTGCCGACACATGTTTTTCACTAAACGTGGTTTCTTAGACACGTGGTTACGTTCAAACCTGGTTAGATGATGAGGCTACGCAGATGGCATGGTAGCAGGAAACAACCACGGAGAAAGGGGAGTGACAGTAAAATAAATCCTTTGATGATGGGATTGGTTTAGGGTTGATAGTGGACCGGATACGTGGGGTAACGATGTTGTGATACCCTTTTGATCTCTCAGATAGGTGTAAAGGCGAGGTCGCTTTTGCGTAAAAACAACGGAGGTATGATATATTGGTGTAATGTGGAGGGATGAGGTCCCAATATGGAAGGTGGGTGTGACGATGAGGGTTTTAATTGTGATAGAGGCCCGGATTGTTTGCATCTCCTAGGTGGCGAAACGGATTTATTTTTGGATAGATCGAGTCGCTAAAGCGGGTGTGTTAGATCGGGCATCGTGAGGTCCAAGCGTAGGGGAAGATCTCGGTTAAGTTGATAGAAGTGGACGGGCGTTTGGTAGAGGTGAGGGGGTGAAGGCGAGAACAGGGGCATTTTAAGCTTCGTAAGCACTTCGGGTAAATGGTGGAGACATCAGATCACCATTTGCATTTGAGTAGAAACAGAGTACTCAAACGCTCCCATAGGGCCCGTCTATCTTCCGTGGAATGACAATCTCTGTGTGATTTGTAATTTTGGTACAGAGGAAAAGTGAGTTGTAATTCCATCCATCATGGGTGTGACACAGAGGCGGATGAGGCATCGTATCAATAGATGTCGGAGGTCAACCGGTCGTTGAAAAGATTTAGGCGATGAGGGACTAATAGGTAGGAGGGCGTGTTCGAGGAGATCTGTCATGTTAAAAGAATGTGGTGATGTTAGTGTAAGAGATTTTCGCCTAAGGATGTCAAAAGGAGTGGTGAGCCTTCCTCTGTGTAGCAAGAGTGGTAGAAGGGGACGTTTGGGAAATAGATAAATTAGATAAAGCATCCGCCGCGCCTTGTAGGGATGTGGTGTAAGAAGACTCATTGATGGGAAGGGAAGCCCGGCGCTTAACTCTTCTATGAGTAAAGGAACGATTTCGCTTTGGCTTGATGGTGGTAAAGGAGGTTCGGGCCCCGTGTTAGTGAAGAGGCTTGATTCAAAATTTTCTCGATAGAGGCTTTTGGCCGAGAATCGAAGATCGCATGGATCTCATGAACACTCTCCTCGCCTAAGATATCTTGGTTTACGTTGTCGCTGGACGAGTGATTCGGGAATGGCTTGTTGAAAATTTTCAGATTTCAAGTTAACAGCAGGGCGTTAGGATTATCGAGTGTTATATCCCCCGATCAACCATTTCCCGCACTATGTTTTTCAACATCTTGCAGCTTTCATGACTATGTCCTTTTACGCGTGAAAGTTACAAAAGTCATTTTTTGTACCAGAAGGTATCACAGGGTGGAGTCAAACCCAGAGTGAGGTTTTACAGGGGCAAGGTGATAGCCCCACTTTGAGCAATTTCTCTAGGATGACGCTATAAGTTTCTCCCAAGGGAGTGTAATTGGTGGCTCGGCCAGATTTATAGGTGGTTTTGGTGGAGTATCGACGGTGATTGGGATTTGACCATCACCGCGTGGACAGCTCCTTTTGATTTAGAAGAGGTGGACGCGTGAGGAGTGGTGGTATTTGGTTTATTGGTAGAATCAGGAGTTCGGAAAGTGGAGTTCTTGTGCTGCGCAACCGCAGCTTTTCTCTTCCTCTAAGGCTCGAATTTCTAATTTTCGAGCCATAGTAAAGGCCTCGTCGAATGTACGGAAAGTTTGAATTTGGAGGGTAGGGGAGATGTGCTTAGCGCAGCCCGCAAAAACAGTTCGATAAGTCGGCCTGAGGCAAGGCATACGTAAGTTGGTTGATAAGGCCCCGCCATCGTCCAACGAAATCT
This sequence comes from Taxus wallichiana var. yunnanensis, assembly GCA_018340775.1. Taxonomy (NCBI): domain Eukaryota; kingdom Viridiplantae; phylum Streptophyta; class Pinopsida; order Cupressales; family Taxaceae; genus Taxus; species Taxus wallichiana. The sequence continues at coordinate 1,066,142,427 of CM031240.1, forward strand.
GCGATAGATTCGCCTTCGAATGTCGGATGGCATAGAGGTCAGTGATAGATACTTTCTTGGCAATGTTAATGGAGAAATGATCCAAGAAAGATTGGGCTAGTTGGTTAAAAGAGAAGATTGAGTGCTGGGTTAAAGCACTATACCACTCCAAGGCAGGCCCTGATAAGGACATGGGAAAGGTGCGGAGTAACAAGGCATCATCATGGGCAATCAAATAACAAGCATGTCTAAATGATCGCAGTGTGTTGAGGATCCTTTATCGTTAAAACGAGTAAACTTTGGCAACTCCCATCGAGGAGGATATGAATGAAGGGGGACAAGGGTGAATGGGCTCCCGACAAACTTGCTCGTATGTCAAGGCGCTACGACTTCTCAAACGGAAGCCTCTGTGTTTTGCATTTTGTCCATCATTCGCTTGATGAAATCGTGTGGTTGGATGAGATGATGGTGCCATGTAATAGGGATGTCCCATATAAGGTGTTGAGGTTACTCGGATACGTATATGGGAATGAAAAGGTAGGCGGAGCTTGAGAAGGAAAGCTCTGTCAATAGGTGGCAGAGAGTAAGTCATGAATGGAGTGGTCTCAAAGAGAGATGAGATAGGGGGTTGGTGGTGGCGATACATGGGGTCCAAGATTAACAAAAGGAAAGCTAATCGGGTCGATGAACCCTCGCCACTGCCGGATTGGGAGACGGGGCTAGTGATGCGGGAAGTAAGGTATTGTTATCGTGGAGGAGTAGGAGCTAAATGAGCAGCTATACTAATAGGCATGCCCATAAGGAGCCGACCATCAAAGCGTGCGACGGTCGTGGGTATGAGACAAATAGTATCAGACAATACTGGGATTAGCATCCGTAAATTTGGCAAAGTCCTTGTCTCCTACAGAATTTGGGGGATCTCACCGGTGTCCGTAGGGTTTCCTATGAATGTGAAGGGGGTGATTCGTGCAAAGAAACAGAGCAAGCGTGTGAAACCATGGCAGCGGCTCGCTTCCGAGTGATGACAACCATAGACACGTAACACACAGAAAGTTTCAATCTATCAAGAACAAAAACAACCTCGTAATGGTGAATTTGGCAAGTTGCTGGTTTGTCGTAATCGAGAGAGACAAGAATCGATATCGGTTTACTAACCGTGTCGGCCAAAGGGGAAACGACGCCGGTCCCTTAACCGATGTCGTGTCAAAAAAATCTAGGATAAGAAGATACAAAGGGGTCTGCTAATTTGATTTTTAGCAACGTTGAGTAGTTTTATCAACTTATTGATCACAAAAGACAGAGTATGACAGAGAAAACAGACACAAAGAAACAAGCAAGATGCACACGCAAATGTAGAGATTAACCTTAGGGTTAATTTTAATTATTGTGGGCTTATGCCTTTAGACGTAGAATGATGTAATCCTAAACAAGAGACTTAGGGAAATGTCAAGTTGTTTTGGCTTATAAGGTTACTCAATCGGGCAAGTGAGGAATACCGCATGGAAAAAAGGGGGATGTTTGAGTGTTGTGTTAATTGTGAAGTGATTCAAGATGTGTTGTGCAAAGTTGAAACTAAGGTTAATTTCACAATACCGTGGATATCACCCCACGTGTATGAACTGTTACTTAATCTATGTTCACTAGAATTGAAAACAACAAGTGTGAATGAATGCATGTGTTTTAAAACCCAAATCGAAAGTGATATTCGATGAAGCAAAAGAGATGACTTTTACTAATGCAAGATGCAAAAACAAAGCAAGTTCTTTTACCGTAATAATAAAATACCCCGTGAATATCTCTAGAAGAAGAAAACAGCAAGTATGCTCCCTATAATAAAAGCAAGCAAGAAATAAAGAAAAACCCAAAATGGGTCCCACCTAAGGTGCAAAATGTTTCACTTGAAATGCTTCGCTCCTTATAAACAGATAAGGTTAGGGTTAGGAGGAATACCCGTAGAATGTCGAGATGATGTGCGCGCATCGTAGAGAAAGATCAGCCGATCGCGAAGAACTCCTTTTTGTCTCTGGGAAGGACTACCCGCAAATAAGAACACAAGACCACAAGATTTTGATTAGATAATAAATGAGGAATCGCTTGGGCCTGTGAAATGTAAAACTTCCTTTCAAGGTGGTCGGCTCTCGCTAATATGAGTTAACACAAAATATCAGTAAAATATCAATCAAATTGCTTCATTGAACCGGGTAGGGAAAGGTTGTTTTTCCTGGTTTTGATCAAAGGAACCGATGCCGGTTACCTATAACCGATGGCGGTTACTGATAACCGATACCGGTGGGTTCTAGGATCTTCTGGGCTGGTTGTGGAGTTTGTAATGGCTGATTTTTGGATGGTATTGGGAAATGGGATGGTTAGAAGCTAAGGAATGATAGTTAGAGGCAATGGTACGTTGGATAATGGATTCAGGAACGGATTTGGGAGGACTGTAATTCCAAAAGCATAAGAAATGTTATAATGGAGGACATGCAAGATGTAACTTACTGGTTTTTGACGAAGATGCCAGTTGATCTCCTGGTCGCCAACTCTTCCGGGTTTCTTCACTCGCCTCTCGCTTGGTCAAGTGAAGTTCTCGACTCGCTAATCGCTGACTCTCCTTTGATTCAAAATCCTTCGACCGATCTCCAAAATGAAATTCGATCCGTTGTTTTGGTTTGGGAGCCCATTTACAGTGGAACCGATGGCGGTTGCGTAACCGACGGCGGCCGAGTAGAACCGCATCGGTTAGGAAAAAGTAGGCTATTTTTAGTAAAATAGCCCACCTTCCCCGCTTTTCTCCCGAGAGATCTGGGCCAAGGGCTTGGTCAAGTGGCTAGAAGGTCGGCTTTGGGTGCGAGTAAGGAGGCATTAGTTATGGATGTGAGTCTAGACCAAGTCATGGGTCTTAATTAGGTTAGTTTAGGTTAGGGCTAGGTCATGATGAGGTGGCAAAGTGAGGTGGGGGTAAGGTGATGTGGATTTATCAATTACAAGGTAATTAATAAATAATTGTGTGAAGTTTAGGTAATGAGGTTAGGTCATGAAATGGGATGCGGGTCACAAGGGGTCGTGAGACACGAATTTGGTGTCTACATTAGCCCCTTATTGTCGTGTAGCTTGTTTTGTAAAGTCGCATGACAATAATATGAAGTGGTTTCTCATGTTAAAGATATAGGTAATCCCCTCAAATCTATCACGATTGAGTGAACGGGAAATCGTGGATAGGGTTGATAAAGGGTATATGTGGTAGAGAGGATGGTAAGGTGGTGGGTAGGTCCAAGGAAGCAGACGATGTTGAAATGCAATAAGACGACTAGGGTACATGATTCGACGAGCAAACCAAAGAATGTATATAGGCAAAGGTCGATAGTTTATCCAAACAAGGGTGATATAATCCCGGTATCCAAGGCATAGGAAGTAGCTCCTGGTGGTATATAATGTAAGGTACAGAACGTTTAGGCATGTTCGGCAAAGCACTCAAATGGTTGTTTGGTTGAGATAAACGTCACGGCCCAGGTCAGGCAAAGTTGGTCGATTGTGATCAAGTCAAGGACCCTAATCATGCTAAAACACGAACAAAGTGAGCTCGATGGAACACAAGGTACATGATGGATGGATAAAATAAAACGTTGATGTGGGTATGGTATGGAAGTGATACGGCCTGGGTCGGGCCAAGTTGTTGTTGGTGGGTTGGTGGGTGTGGCTCGGGGGGCCAAATAGGTTATAAGTAGAGGTGAGGCCTCGGGTCGGGCCAAATGGTAGGCGAGGCCTCGGGTCCGGGCCAAATGGGTAGGCCGAGGCCTGGGTCGGGCCAAATGGGTAGGGCGAGGCCTCTGGTCGGGCCAACAGGTAGGGCGAGGCCTGGGTCGGGCCAATGGTAGGGCGAGGCCTGGGTCGGGCCAATGGTAGGCGAGGCCTGGGTCGGGCCAATGGTAGGTCGAGGTAGGCGAGGCCGAGGGGTCGGGCCAAATGGTAGGCCGAGGCCTCTTAGGGGTCGGGCCAAATGGTAGGTCGAGGCCTGGGTCGAGGCCGGGCCAAAGGTAGGCGAGGCCTGGGTCGGGCCAAACAGGTAGGCCGAGGCCTTGGGTCGGGCCAAATAGCAGTGGCCGAGGCCTTGGGTCGGGCCAAATTGGTAGGCGAGGCCTTGGGTCGGGCCAACAGTGGCCGGGCGAGGCCTCTGGTCGGGCCAACAGGTAGGCGAGGCCTGGGGCCAATTGGTAGGGGCCAAATCTGGCCGAGGTAGGCCGAGGCCTCGGTCGGGCCAAATGGTAGGTCGAGGCCTGGGTCGGGCCAATAGGTAGGTGAGGCCTCGGGTCGGGCCAAATTGGTAGGCCGAGGTCTGGGTCGAGGCCAGGTAGGTCTGGGGCCAAATATGGTCAGGCGAGGCCTTGGCTCGGTCGGGCCAAATAGGTAGGCTCGAGGTCGGTTGGGTCGGGCCAAAGGGGGTGAGGGGGTCGGGGGATGAGGAGGCCAAATGGTCAAGCAGGTAGATATTTGCGATGTCAGGCCTTGAGTCACGAGCGAGGGACCAGGAACAGATATCCTCCATGCGAGAGAGCGTATTCAATGTTACAGGAGAGATTGGCAGAGGTACCAATAGCCGATGGTACCTTCTGAGGACAGAGAGGAGGCGAGAGGGGTCGACGATCACGATCATCACCTAGTTCTGGGATGAGGCGTGAGGGTCTAAGTAAATGTTAGCAAGGTATGAGAATAAATGAGCCGACTCGCGTGTCGATGATAGAGAAGATGTATTTGTTTAACATCTAAATAAAACGAATATGTATGTTGATTTGAGTTATGATAATAATAAGAATGTTTGTGTTTTGACTTTTGGTGTTTTGAAAAAGGATAAAGAGGAATGTGATTAAATAGAAATACACCAAAATATTTATATTTACCACACATGATAGGTTATGGTAGGGGATGGTCGAGCTAACCTCGGGAGACCCCATGTCTCCGAAGTGTGCGCTACATAGCCCATCGCACAAAGCAAGGAAGGGCCTCGATCGATGTAGTTCTCCCTTAGGATCGTGGAGGGGTGAATTTAGGCAATTTGGTATGGTTTAGGCAATTTGTCGCTTGGTAAAAAAATTTGATGTTGGTAGGTAATGGTGTTGGTGCCGGTAGGATAATGTTGTTGGTGTAGGTATAGGTAAAGCAAAGGTTAGCATACCCAAAGTAGAGGGAATAGTGTCCCGATTAAGATCAACACACAATTCTAGATGCGAGGCAAAGTGGAAAGAGTGCTCCATAGGTGAAAAGAGCTAAACAAACCACACAACGTAGAACGAGCCCGAAGCCCTAAGTGCCGTGTATGACGAGAAGTCCATAGTTGAAAAGAGTCAGATGATCACAATATATCGTGTGTACGTTACGTCCCTTGAGTCAAAACAAATGGTGAGGTGATGTGGATGATATAGCTGAGGTACAAAGAACTTGTTACAACGAAAGAGAACCTACCCTAAATAGACAAGTCCATGACCCAAAAAGTTCTTTTTCAATGAGGCTTTTATTTTATCAAGATAGACCGATCAATGCGGGAAGTCTATAAGGGATATTGATTGTATTATTCTTGAGGTCTTCACGAAGCCGATCAATGCGAGAAGCTTCGATAAAGGTCGACTGTGGTATAGCTGTCCTTCGGGGAGCAAACCATTTATAGTAGCAGAGATGATTTTAGTGCATAGCTGTCCTTCAGGGGAGCACCTATTTATAGAAGAAAGAATAGTTTGGCATATAGCCGTCCTTCGAGGGAGCAACTATATTTAATTTTAGATAACTAGATGTTCTTTTGGCGCATGAAGCATCTAGTTTAGTAGGAAGTTTGACTCAAGAAAATCCCATAAGAATACGGCTTATTTTAATACTTTGAAGTCATGGACTAGACTAAGAAGGGGAAGGCATCGTAAGGGGAGGTGAGGGGTGAGCTTGATTTTATTTCGAGATGTAAGAGACAAGTGTATGTGGTGGTATGTGAGCTCAAGGGACGAGCAAGAGGTGGATAAGAAGTGATATAAACCCTAATTTCAACAAAGAGAATGGTCGAAGATGCAAGGCATTAGGGGTTCAGCTCAGTTTACCATTGCGAAGCTAAACGATAAGTGCCCGATCCATAGGTGTGAGTGATTATATAAGGCCCAATCCAATCGGGAGCAAATTTTCCACGCTTGCTCTTTTCTAGTTTGGTTACATGTTGATTCTCTTTGAGGACGAGATCACCAACCTTAAAGGTACGCTCATGAAGTCGCTTATCATAAGCACGCTTGATGCGTTTTTGATAGATTTGAAGATGATCAAGAGTCGTAAGACGACGCTCACAAGAAGCTCCACTGGGCTAACCGCCTGGCGGAAATCATCGCTAGTGAGAATATCCCAAGAGATATTCTAAGGGAGGGTATTTGTATTTCGAGAGGCAAAACAGCCTCTGCACCGTATACCAAAGAAAAGGTGTGGCATTAGTAGAAGTACGAATGCTAGTACGATAAGCCCAAAGGGCAAAGGGAATGTGATCGTGCCAATTTCTTCCGCATTCATCGACAACTTTCATGAGGATTTTGGTTAGTGTTTTATTAGAAGACTCGGCTTGCCCATTGGCTTGTGGATAGTAAGGTGACGAGAAACTAAGTTTGATACCAAAGTTGTCACAAAGGTCTCGCAACAACTTGTTTTTGAAAGATTTTCCATTATCTCGTTATCAAAGCATGAGGAACACCAAAACGATGATAATGTGGTGGTTAATGAACTCGACAATTTTTTTTTTTTGATTGAAATGAGTGGAATAGCCTCCACCCATTTTGTGTAATATTCGGTCGCTGTGAGTATCCAACGGTGACGTTGTGAAGAGGTTGGGTGAATCTCACCAATAAGGTCTAAACCCCATTGTGAGAAAGGCCAAAGATCTCGAGCGATCTGGAGCGGGTGGCTAGGAGTATGTCAAGGTTGGCATGTTGTCGACACATAACACAACGCTTAACATATTCAGTAGTACAAGTTATCGAGAGTAGGCCAATAATAACCAAGCGCGAAGGATTCGCTTTGGCCACGGCAAGGCCGCTAAAATGTCCACCACAAATACCGTCATGGACCTGTTGGATGGTATGAGTGGCCTCCATGCTAGTTAGACAGCGAAGGAGGATACCATCAAAGCCACGTTTATAGAGGAGTCCCCCCATGACAACATAACGCGAAACACTTTTAAGAAAAGCACGCTTTGCTACTAGTAAGATCGTGGGAGGACAGAGATTGTAAGGTAGTCATGAAATTGGTGGTACCTGTATCCCGTGAATTAGTAGACACAAGATTTATCATACAAACTACCGGGTTGAATAGATGGGGCAAAAAGTTGTTGGACCACGACGAATAATTCAGAGTCACACGCAAGGGCGGAATTTATGAGGCTAAGCAAGCCATAGTATCCGCAAATTTGTTAGTGGAGCGGGGAATGGTTTGTATAGAATAGTGGGTAAATAAAGCTAGAAGTGAATCCACATAGTGTTTGTATTTTTGAAGTTCCTCATTTTTGCATTGGTAGACGCCCATAACTTGATTGACTACCAATCGAGAGTCGCCAAAAATGTTGATAGATTTGATACCTAAGTGTAACGCAACTCGAGACCTAGAACAAGGGCCTCGTATTCCGCTGTATTATTAGTGCAAGGGAAATCAAGTCGGAATGAAAGAGGCATAGGTTCAGCGTTGAGAGGAATGAGAACAACGCCGGCTCCTCCGCCGCGCTGGCATTTAGATCCATCAAGAAGAGGGTCATTGGGTACGACTCTCCGTGAGGGAAAGAGTAGCGATGAGTTCGTCTGGAAATGTGAAATTGGTAAATTGTTCCCTGCAGACAGAGCGTCCGCAAGTTGGTCTCGCGATGGTTTGTCCTTTGATTGATTTCTCGTGGATAAACTCAAGATCGAGGTCGGCGAGAAGCATGAGCCATCTAGCAATGCGCTGGTTCGATGAGGTTTGGCGACATGTAATAATGGATGGGGTCTCAGATTGGTGATGACGAAAGTCTTGTGATTTAGAAGGTAGTGTCGGAGTTTGGTGGCAACGAATGATAGGGCAAGGCACAATTTTTCTACATGTGTGTACCTAGTCTCATAGTCCACCAAAGTACGACTTATATAATAAACGGCTTGTTCGTGATTCTCGTGAGTCACGATGTGCAAGCATGGCTCCTACAGCGTGGTCATGGCGGAAAGGTAAAGGTAGAAAGGGCGGTTGTCTGGGGTGGGATAAGCACGGTGGTCAGAAGAGATAAGATTTGAGAGCTTCAAGGCTTGGTGACATTCTTCGCTCCATTGGAATGCAATATCCTTTTTAAGGAGGTGGTGGAAAGGTCGACACCGATCCGAGAGTCGGGAGATGAAACGTCGGATAGATCGAGCTTACCTTGTAAACTACGCAATTGTTTGAGATTTTGGGTGGGGGCATTTCTAGGATAGCTTTGACTTTCGATGGTCGACCTCAATGCCACGCAAAGAGACGATAAAGCCAAGAAGTTTTCCGAAAGAACACCAAAACACATTTCTTCGGTCAAGGCTGATGTAATATTGTAACAAAGTATCAAAAATAATGGTTAAAACATCGAGATGTTCACTACGATGTTTAGACTTGCCGAGAAGATCGTCGACATAGTCTTCAAGGATAGTGTGCATAATGTCATGAAAATGTAGGTCATAGCCCGATGATAGGTAAAGACCAAAGATTCTTAAGGCCAAATGGCATGACACGATAACAAAAGGTTCCCAAGGAGTTATGAAGGCGCCTTGTGTTGATCGGCAGGGCAACAAAATTTGGTCAGATCCCGAAAAGCCATCCATGAGAGAAAGCATTTCATGACTCGCAGTGAGATCAACAAGTTGATCAATACTTGGGAGGGGGAAGTCATCCTTAGGGCAAGCGAGGTTAAGATCCCGAAACTGCATATCCGAAGTCCCCCGCCGCTTTCGCGATGTGTACGATGTTAGAAATCCATGAGGATAGTCAATAAAGTAATGAAGGAAACAGTAAAGGAGTCGTTGGAGTTCCTTTGACCAAGAGAGCAATGCGTGGATGCATTTTTCTCAATTTTCGCTTGACTGGTTTGGAATCGGGGTTTAGGTGATGTTATGGACGGCAATGGTAGGATCAATTCCCGGCATGTCACGTAAGACCATGCGAAAGCTTGGTCATGAGCACGAGAAAGGTAGTAAAGGCGGCTTGTTCTCGATGTGTTAAGGGATTGTCCAATCTTCACTATGTGAGGATCTTCCTCCGTGTGGATGTTGATTTCTATAGTAGATTCATTCAGCATGGTTTGAGTTTCAGATGGTAAGGCACGTTGAATATAAGAATCATCCGCGCCTAGGTAAGTGAGGATGGAGTCGTCATCCTGGCATTCAACAACATTAATCAAAGGCTAATCCTCTTCGATCATGTCCGGATACGTAAGGGGAAGAGAAGATGGGTCCTCATTATCGCGCTGATAAGTGAGAGGACCTATGAAGATAGCATTTATGAAAAAAAAAAAAAAAAGTTAGGAGGGATAAATTCAGTGGTCCATCGATTCTCGTGGGAGATGATGGCAAAGTGGGTGATGATGTTTCTGAGGGGCAACGCCTTCCTCTTCCAGATACAAATTGACAGGAGGTGTCTCTGTGTAGGTGTTTCGGAAAACCGAGACCACCGCGATCATTATGTTTGCGCGGTGGTCACGGGAATAAGTGTATGTCGGCCTTGTTCGTAAAGGCCAAAACCAAAGCCTTCCACGCACAAATGAGTCAAGAAGGTGAGGGATGGATAAACGACGATTTGTCAAGTATTGAAAATCGGATCGAAGGGAACCACACCAAGAGGAGGTTCTGTGGGTAATGGAGGATGCGTCAACACCCCCATACGTTAGGTTAGTGCGACAATGGGGTGGTCCGTAAGAGATTACCTCCCCACGCGACGGCCGAGGTGGGATGCGCATGTAATTGTCCGTACTCCCGGGTGGGTAGGGAAAGAACTAACGTTATATAAAGTGTACTCCCTCAGCCGTGAGGCGATGAAAACATCTACTAAGGGGCCTGAGGTTGGGATGTTAGTCATGGGAAGAGAAGTGGTTTGGCGACGGTGGTTTCATCACCAAGGCGTAGGTGCAAAGCTTGAGGTGGATGGTTGAGGTACATTCAAGAGGATGGTTGGGTTGAATGTATGGGTGTCTTAATTGGTATAAGCACATCGTTTGGGCGGTATAACATATGCAAGTTTTCAAGGGGGAGGATCAGCTTTTACAAAGTAGGACTTCCCTCGTACTCAAATTTTATACATCGATGTAATGTTGAGGGAACGCATCCCATGGCCCGGATCCAAGGACGACCCAAAGCAATATATTATATTGGAACTCTCCTTCAAGGACATAGAAGAGTTCGGGCAAAGTACGTGGGCCTACGCGAATGTTGAGGATCACGGTGCCTAAGGTAGAAGTAATAACATCATCAATGATCGCAACATGATGGGGTCGGGCACACATGCAACTGAAGGGATGTTCATTTGTGGAAGGCTTTTCAAGAGATGATGTTTAGGCTAGCGCCCGCCAATCATAACCCGACGTACTCGAATGTCTCGGACGTAAGCGGAAATGAAAAGGGCAGGGTCAGGGTCTTCTGCACCAAAGTCGATAATTTCATCTTCCGAGAAACTAACCGCAGCGGCTTGTTGTTTTGAGACAGAAGTGGTGGGGGAGATGGATTGTTTGGTGAGAGAGGCAACGTGATTGGGTGTTAGAATGGAGGCAACGGGCAGGGTTTCGTTGGGTAAAACCTCTATCCTCAAGGATCTCAACGAGAGCTTGTCGATGAGATTCGAGGTCCGAATGAGATCATATAGTGTCATTTTTACGGTGATGATGAAGCCGTTTGATCATGGTTCGGTGGGCAACTCCATTAGAGACGGATAGGCGGGTCCACGAATAACCACTTTAGGTGGTGGTGTAATCGGGATGGTTCAAGGAGAAAGAGATGCCGCAGTGTGTTTTCGCTTTCCCATTGTTTTTCTCGTCTCGAGTAAATGACACTAATCATATTAATCTCGTAGACCGAGATGAAGAAGATGGTGGGATAATTCATGGTCTTTAAGAGGTGGGGTCAGAATAATGATCGATCTTGGTGAGGCGGGGACAGATGGTATAGTAGAGGGAATCGACGCTAGAGGTCTCTCCCTTCGTAAGTTGTCTTTCTTAAACCTTTGTATCCGGAAGAGGTGACTCGCGAAGGATGGTTTTTAGAGCTTGCATCCTTCTACATCATGTCCAGTGTGTGTGATAGGCGCAGATTTTAGACTCATCATAATCCACAGTGTCGGGCTTAGACGGGTCATAAGGTCTAAGTGGAGGTAGGGAGATGGTCGATTCTCCACCAACATAGCAAGGATTTTGGCGTAAGATCCTTTGAGTGGGTCAAAATCAAGAAGATGAGGGTATTGATTGTGTGGGTTGTGGTAATGTTTGGGCGTGTTTAGTTCTCAGATGGGTGGTGGTTTAGCCGAGGGGTGCCGACATGTTTTTCACTAAACGTGGTTTCTGCAGACACGTGGTTACGCTCACCTGGTTAGATGATGAGGCTACTGATGGCATGGTAAAGGAAACAACCACTGAGAAAGGGGAGTGACAAGTAAAATAAATCCTTTGATGATGGGATTGGTTTAGGGTTGATAGTGGACCGGATACGTGGGGTAACGATGTTGTGATACCCTTTGATCTCTCGTGATAGGTGTAAAGGCGAGGTCGCTTTGCGTAAAAACAACGGAGGTATGATATATTGGTGTAATGTGGAGGGATGAGGTCCCAATATGGAAGGTGGGTGTGACGATGAGGGTTTTAATTGTGATAGAGGCCCGGATTGCGTGCTCGTCTCCTAGGTGGCGGAACGGATTTATTTTTGGATAGATCGAGTCGCAGCGGGTGTGTTAGACTCGGGCATCGTGAGGTCCCAAGCGTAGGGGAAGATCTCGGTTAAGTTGATAGAAGTGGACGGGGTTTGGTAGAGGTGAGGGGGTGAAGGCGAGAACAGGGGCATTTTAAGCTTCGTAAGCACTTCGGTAAATGGTGGAGACATCAGATCACCATTTGCATTTGAGTAGAAACAGAGTACTCAAACGCTCCCATAGGGCCCGTCTATCTTCTCGTGGAATGACAAGCCTGTGTGTGATTTGTAATTTTGGTACAGAGGAAAAGTGAGTTGTAATTCCACCATCATCGGGTGTGACACAGAGGCGGATGAGGCATCGTATCAATAGATGTCGGAGGTCAACCGGTCGTTGAAAAGATTTAGGCGATGAGGGACTAATAGGTAGGAGGGCGTGTTCGAGGAGATCCGTCATGTTAAAAGAATGTGGTGATGTTAGTGTAAGAGATTTCTCGCCTAAGGATGTCAAAAGGAGTGGTGAGCCTTCCTCTGTGTAGCAAGAGTGGTAGAAGGGGACGTTTGGGAAATAGATAAATTAGATAAAGCATCCGCTCCGCCCAGAGGGATGTGGTGTAAGAAGACTCATTGATGGGAAGGGAAGCCTGGGCAGTTAACTCTTCTATGAGTAAAGGAACGATTTCGCTTTGGCTTGATGGTGGTAAAGGAGGTTCGGGCTCCTGTGTTAGTGAAGAGGCTTGATTCAAAATTTTCTCGATAGAGGCTTTTGGCTGAGAATCGAAGACTGCATGGATCTCATGAACACTCTCCTCAGCTAAGATATCTTGGTTTACGTTGCTGCTGGACGAGTGATTCGGGAATGGCTTGTTGAAAATTTTCAGATTTCTAAGTTACAGGGCGTTAGGATTATCGAGTGTTATATCCCCCGATCAACCATTTCCCGCACTATGTTTTTCAACATCTTGCAGCTTTCATGACTATGTCCTTTACGCGGTGAAAGTTACAAAAGTCATTTTCTTTGTACCAGGAAGGTATTGCGGGTGGAGTCAAACCCAGAGTGAGGTTTTACAGGGGGCAAGGTGATAGCCCCAGCTTTGAGCAATTTCTCTAGGATGACGCCATAAGTTTCTCCCAAGGGAGTGTAATTGGTGGGCTCAGCTTTGTATTTATAGGTGGTTTTTGGTGGAGTATTGGACGGTGATTGGGATTTGACCATCACCGCGTGGACAGCTCCTTTTGATTTAGAAGAGGTGGACGCGTGAGGAGTGGTGGTATTTGGTTTATTGGTAGAATCAGGAGTTCGGAAAGTGGAGTTCTTGTTGCGCAACCGCAGTTTCTCTTCCTCTAAGGCTCGAATTTCTAATTTTCGAGCCATAGTAAAGGCCTCGTCGAATGTACGGAAAGTTTGAATTTGGAGGGTAGGGGAGATGTGCTTAGCGCAGGCCCGCGTAAACAGCCTCGATAAGTTCGGTTTGAGGCAAGGCATACGTAAGTTGGTCGATAAGGCCCCGCCATCGTCCAACGAAATCTCGCGATAGATTCGCCTTCGAATTGTTTCGGATGGCATAGAGGTCGTTGATAGATACTTTCTTGGCAATGTTAATGGAGAAATGATCCAAGAAAGATTGGGCTAGTTGGTTAAAAGAGAAGATTGAGGTCGGGTTAAAGCACTATACCACCAAGGCAAGGCAGCCCCGATAAGGACATGGGAAAGGTGCGGAGTAACAAGGCATCATCATGGGCAATCAAATAACAAGCATGTCTAAATGATCGCAAGTGTTGTTGAGGATCCTCTTTACTGTTAAAACGAGTAAACTTTGGCAACTCCCATTGAGGAGGATATGAATGAAGGGGGACAGAAGGGTGAATGGGCTCCCGACAAACTTGCTCGTATGTCAAGGCGCTACGACTTCCTGAAACGGAAGCCTCCAGGTTTTGCATTTTGTCCATCATTTGCTTGATGAAATCTGTGGTTGGATGAGATGATGGTGCCACAGAATAGGGATGTCCCATATAAGGTGTTGAGGTTACTGGATACGTATATGGGAATGAAAAGGTAGGCGGAGCTTGAGAAGGAAAGCTCGTTTGAATAGGTGGCAGAGAGTAAGTCATGAATGGAGTGGTCTGAAAGAGAGATGAGATAGGGGCAGTTGGTGGTGGCGATACATGGGGTCCAAGATTAACAAAAGGAAAGCTAATCGGGTCGATGAACCTCGCGCCGCCGGATCGGGAGACGGGGCTAGTGATGCGGGAAGTAAGGTATTGTTATCAGGAGGAGTAGGAGCTAAATGAGCAGCTATACTAATAGGCATGCCCATAAGGAGCTGACCATCAGGCGTACGGTCAGGGGTATGAGACAAATAGTATTGTACAGTGCTGGGATTAGCATCCAGAAATTTGGCAAAGTCCTTGTCTCCTACAGGAATTTGGGGGATCTCACTGGTGTCCGTAGGGTTTCCTATAGAATGTGAAGGGGGTGATTCAGGCAAAGAAACAGAGCAAGCGTGTGAAACCATGGCAGCGGCTCGCTTCCGAGTGATGACAACCATAGACCAGAACACACAGGAAAGTTTCAATCTATCAAGAACAAAAACAACCTCAGAATGGTGAATTTGGCAAGTTGCTGGTTTGTCAGGGGCTGAGAGAGACAGTAACCGATATCGGTTTACTAACCGGTGTCGGTCAAAGGGGAAACGACGTCGGTCCCTTAACCGATGTCGGTGTCAAAAAAATCTAGGATAAGAAGATACAAAGGGGCTGCTAATTTGATTTTTAGCAACGTTGAGTAGTTTTATCAACTTATTGATCACAAAAGACAGAGTATGACAGAGAAAACAGAACAGCAAACAAGCAAGATGCACACGCAAATGCAGAGATTAACCTTAGGGTTAATTTTAATTATTGTGGGCTTATGCCTTTAGACGTAGAATGATGTCAGAATCCTAAACAAGAGACTTAGGGGAAATGTCAAGTTGTTTTGGCTTATAAGGTTACCTCAATCAAGTGAGGAATACCGCTGAAAAAAGGGGGATGTTTGAGATGTTGTGTTAATTGTGAAGTGATTCAAGATGTGTTGTGCAAGTTGAAACTAAGGTTAATTTCCGTCAATACCGTGGATATCACCCCACGTGTACGACTGCTACTTAATCTATGTTCACTAGAATTGAAAACAACAGCAGAATGTAATGCATGTGTTTTAAAACCCAAATCGAAAGTGATATTCGATGAAGCAAAAGAGATGACTTTTACTAATGCAAGATGCAAAAACAAAGCAAGTTCTTTTACCGTAATAATAAAATACCCGTGAATATCTCTAGAAGAAGAAAACAGCAAGTATGCTCCCTATAATAAAAGCAAGCAAGAAATAAAGAAAACCCAAAATGGGTCCCACCTAAGCGTGCCAAAATGTTTCACTGAAATGCTTCGCTCCTTATAGAAACAGATAAGGTTAGGGTTAGGAGGAATACCCGTAGAATGTCGAGATGATGTGCGCGCATCGTAGAGAAAGATCAGCCGATCGCGAAGAACTCCTTTTTGTCTGGGAAGGACTACCCGCAAATAAGAACACAAGACCACAAGATTTTGATTAGATAATAAATGAGGAAACTCGCCTTGGGCCCTGTGAAATGTAAAACTTCCTTTCAAGGTGGTCGGTTTCTCGCTAACATGAGTTAACACAAAATATGTAGAAATATCAATCAAATTGCTTGGTGAACCGGGTAGGGGAAAGGTCTGTTTTTCCCGGTTTTGATCAAAGGAACCGATGTCGGTTACCTATAACCGATGGCGGTTACCGATAACCGATACCGGTGGGTTCTAGGATCTTCTCGGGCTGGTCAGGAGTTTGTAATGGCTGATTTTTGGATGGTATTGGGAAATGGGATGGTTAGAAGCTAAGGAATGATAGTTAGAGGCAATGGTACACGGATAATGGATTCAGAATGGATTTGGGAGGACCGTGTAATTCCAAAAGCATAAGAAATGTTATAATGGAGGACATGCAAGATGTAACTTACATCGGATTTGATGAAGGTGCAAGTTGATCTCCTGGTCGCCAACTCTTCCGGTTTCTTCACTCGCCTCTCGCTTGGTCAAGTGAAGTTCGACTCGCTAATCGCTGACTCTCCTTTGATTCAAAAATCCTTCGACCGATCTCCAAAATGAAATTCGATCCGTTGTTTTGGTTTGGGAGCCCATTTACAGTGGAACCGATGGCGGTTGCGTAACCGACGGCGGTCGAGTAGAACCTGCATCGGTTAGGAAAAAGTAGGCTATTTTTAGTAAAATAGCCCACCTTCCCCGCGTTTTTCTCCCGAGGATCGGGCCATGGGCTTGGTCAAGTGGCTAGAAGGTCGGCTTTAAAAGTGCGAGTAAGGAGGCATTAGTTATGGATGTGAGTCTAGACCAAGTCATGGGTCCTAATTAGGTTAGTTTAGGGTTAGGGCTGACGCTAACATGAGTTAACACAAAATATTGTAAAATATCAATCAAATTGCTTGGCTGAACTGGGTAGGGGAAAGGCTGTTTTTCCTGGTTTTGATCAAAGGAACCGATGCCGGTTACCTATAACCGATGGCGGTTACTGATAACCGATACCGGTGGGTTCTAGGATCTTCTGGGCTGGTTGTGGAGTTTGTAATGGCTGATTTTTGGATGGTATTGGGAAATGGGATGGTTAGAAGCTAAGGAATGATAGTTAGAGGCAATGGTACGTTGGATAATGGATTCAGGAACGGATTTGGGAGGACTGTAATTCCAAAAGCATAAGAAATGTTATAATGGAGGACATGCAAGATGTAACTTACTGGTTTTTGACGAAGATGCCAGTTGATCTCCTTGGCTGCCAACTCTTCTGGTTTCTTCACTCGTCTCTGCTTGGTCAAGTGAAGTTCTGGCCTCTGCTAATCGCTTTGGACTCTCCTTTGATTCAAAAATCCTTCGACTGATCTCAAAATGAAATTCCGATCCGTTGTTTTGGTTTGGGAAGCCCATTTACAGGGAACCGATGGCGGTTGCGTAACCGACGGCGGTCGAGTAGGAACCGGCATCGGTTAAGAAAAAGTAGGCTATTTTTAGTAAAATAGCCCTCCTTCCCTGTTCTCCCGAGAGATCGGGATTGCGGGCTTGGTCAAGTGGCTAGAAGGTCGGCTTTGGGTGCGAGTAAGGAGGCATTAGTTATGGATGTGAGTGCAGACCAAGTCACAGGTCTTAATTAGGTTAGTTTAGGGTTAGGGCTAGGTCATGATGAGGTGGCAAAGTGAGGTGGCGGATAAGGTGATGTGGATTTATCAATTACAAGGTAATTAATAAATAATTGTGTGAAGTTTGGGTAATGAGGTTAGGTTGCGAAATGGGATGCGGGTCACAAGGGTCGTGAGACACGAATTTGGTGAAACACATGCTCCAAATAATAGTTCAGAATGAAACCTAAGACTCCCATAAAGGTTCAGGACCACACAAAGCAACTAATGCTAGTTCAGAACAACACCAACCTTGTAAACAAGTTTTAGAATGAAATACAGAGCTCCCAATACAATTTTTGCATGCATGCCACCATTAAACTAGCACAGAGAAATTTTCCCAAAAACTATCATTACCAACAATGGATTTACATTCCAAAAACCATAGAGATTCATAAAAACATGAAAGTTATTAACCAGAAAAATCATGCAAATATTTATCTCATGAGAGTAGAGTTGTTTTAATGATTCATTTAGAAGAAATCAAGAAATCTTAATGGGTAGAGCCTATCATGCCTGATAGTGCCTCTGCCAATTCAAAGGAGACTTCCAACCAAGCTTCCAACTCTTTCTCTTCTCCATGACATTCCCTTGATTGAAAATAGACTAGAGAAACCAAAAATAGCCAAGAAGAAGAAGAAGTTGAACTGTTGGTTCAAAGAACCAGATAGCTCCATGTAGAGAAAAATTCACGAGACATGCAAAACCAAACAACCTCTCACAAATCCGTCTCCCTTGTTTCCAAGATGGTTTGCACACAAAAACCGAGATCCATTAATGCCATAACTCCCAAATTTCCCACTTATCTCTCCTTTCCACCACCTCCCAAAACTGGTGAATGCCATTTCCAAGTTAACATGCATTTCTATATTTAGTGAAGCCTCCATGTATGCCTCCACTAGAGTTAACTAGCCTTTGCCAAAACTGGCAGTACCTCATGCATTAAACCCAATCAAATCACTTAAATTCCATTGGAACCATCACCTTAGTGCCATGTGACCCTTAGGTTCCTTTTAAATAGTTTAGGCTAGATTTCCCAAGACTTAGGTTAGTCTAACAATAATTTCCTTAGGTCTTAAAACATTGCCATAGGTAATACCCACTTTAGGTTAGATTAAATTCACTTCCATATAGTATTAGGCATTAGGTTAAAATAGTCTAGTATCACCTTAGCAAACTTTCTCCCTTATTCCTTTAGCACTAGAGCTTAGGTTAGGATGCCATCCAAATGAAATAGAATAAGACACTTAGGTTAGATTATAACCCCAATTAAGTAGACGTAGCTAGGAAGTAGGTGCTCATACCTAGTTTAGGATATTGTTAGGATAGTCCTTTAGTTTTAGGATTCTGATCCCCTTCATAGTCATGAAACAAACTATTTTTTTTATGCCAATAATGTCCTACAGAGATCAATCCCAAAGACCTAAGCACAACATACAACCTACTGAAGACACTTTCACACAAGACCATAAAATTTACAAAATACAAAAGTTCAGTCCATTATGCCTCTCAAACTACTGAATGTCAATTTATCATTCAATGTAAAGAGTTTTAAAACATTCCTTGGATCACTGAAATTGATCCAAGGATGAGTCAGTAAAGGAGATAAGTTTGCAACTCTCAAAACCAGATTGCAACTTACCTATAAGAAGTGAAAATGGATTCTTGCAAGCCATATCATTCCATTCTAAAGAATCCAAGAGAATAAATAATTTATCCATAACAAGCATGATTTTCAACAATCAAGGAAACACACCTCATTCCAGAAAATCACATGCCAATGCTTGTAATGCAAAGAGAAATATAATATTTTTTCCAAGGTGTTACATGAGTACCACAGAGAAGGAAATGCCATTGGGCTGGTTCATCCAATCGATATGAGGACACCATAAGGAATGTTGATCTACAAAAATGAGGTGAAGGTAAATTTGGGTAAGTTTAGGTTTTTGCAACTATGTGAGTTTCCTATTTATGAAATCCTAAGTGGTTATACTAGTGGTTGATGTCATGCGTACACAAATACCACTTATTTTTTACATGCTAAAAATGTGCATAACCCCTCGAGATCATATGAAATTTTATCTGGTCTCGGTTTACGAAGGGGACTCTATAGATGATGACTTGGATGATAAGGAGGCCATCAAGGATACTATGAAGGCCTACAAATACAAGAAGGGTTTGTACTACTTTGATATCATAGATATCCCGACCCTATAATGAGGATTGCCACACATAGTTACATGGTTGAATGGTCAAGAAAGGTGGACACCAAGTAAACAAGCCATGGTTGAAAGTATGCTATAATATTTAAGAAGGAACCATCTACAACTTTTTTGCTTTTATTAAAGATGAAATCATTAGCACAATGCAAGAGGGGGACAAGATAATTTTTGGAATTGTTCTCATCACCATTGTATTCTTGGAGATTGGAGTTCCTGATGGGCCAGAGAAGTTTATATGGGAGTATCCAGATGAAGATCCCTCATCCACAAAAATATTTCAGAATTATACTTGTGATACCATGATGGCCACCCACAAAGCACCTAGAGAAATGGTATAAGTGAATCTATGACACATTCGGGGTAGAGTGGAGGATACCCGATAAAATACCCATTCTTGTAGATGAAGATGTTCAGTTTGTTGTATATCAACATTTCTACATTAGGAGATTCACTCGACGGATGTGACTCGAGATTCCATGGTGTGAATTTCTATTCTCTTCCACTATGTAGTATTTCTAGAAAGGGGTCAACCATTTCAAGGAGTCCAAAAGGATAAGGTTAGACACTGAGTGAGGTAGACTAATACCACCATGAGATGCCAAGAAATCTCATATACCAAAAGAAGCACATATACATGGAGAATTATGTCTCCCAAAAAGTGTGATGATGAGATGAAGCCATTGGCGTTGTCAATTTTCGAAGGACTACGGGGAGAGTATACTTGTGCATCGAGGCCAAAGTTTGAGAAGGCCGCCTACGAAGAATGATGTATCCATTCAAGAAGACCCCATATGGAGGAAGAAGGCTACTGTTTGAAGAAGAGAGATAAAGAGAGAGAGAGAGAGAGAGATAAGAAGTTCGGGATAAGAAGGCACCAAATGTATAAACAACACAATCATGGGCACCATAACAAGAAGTCCCAATTAGGAATAATACCCCAAAAGAAGATGCACCAAAACATGTAGAGCCTCCCACATGAGAAGAATCACCAAGAAAGGAGTCACCTGCTGAAGAGGAAGAGAAGGAAGAATCCCCAGCTAGGAAGAAGAAGAGGGTATCGGGAATGTAGAATCGAGAAAACGAAGAGCTTGGAGGCCTATAGGGGTGAGAAGGACAACGATGAGGATGAAGAATTTCAAAATCATCCCATGTATGATATACATGATTCATAAGAAGAAGGAAATGAAGATAAGGGGGAAAAGAGGAAGTCAAAGCTCGAGGTAGAGGGGTGGTGTGACGAGGTGAACACGAAGGATCATAGGACCCCAAGCCTAAAAAAGGAGCAAATAAGAGGCCATAGAGAGAGAAGTGACAGGAATTATCAATAAGTTAGTGGAACATGAGGTAGAGCACAACACACATGAAGTGCTCAAGGAGATAGAAAATAAAGAACATTCACATAGGAAATTAGAGCACATTAAAAGGCGCAAGAGTATCGGAGAGGATCATGCACTGAGAACATAAATAGGTTTGGGACTTATCCATTTTAATGGTGAGGATCTATTTTTGGAATTAGTAGAGTGCGGAGAACACAAACCGGTAAAAAATTGTGTGACACACACCTTTGGATAATTTTGGAGGATCAGCTACGAAGCACTTTACATGTAGACACAAAGTGTGAATAGATTTACTACATCGTTAACTAAAAGTAGTCTATTGTTAGTGAACTTGCATGTAAGGATATTTTTGTAATAGGAGTGGCTAATAATAGCATGTGACCTATTTTAGGGTTAGATAAGTAGTGAAGGGAAATTTCCCACCCATATAAATATGTATTGAACTATGTAGTAGAGAGATCATAGATATAGGTGTGAGAACTAGGTTATAGTGAGATTATGCTACTAGATCTATTATGCACATGAGTGTATACCATCTTTATTTGTAAGGAAGATTCTATGTATTTACTATAATTAATATAATGGATATTATGGACTAAAAAAGGTGTTATCATGGTTATATTTCAGTATTGCATGCTTGATTCCATTATGGTTATCTTTTAAGTCTGTTATGTTCTAGATCTAGATCTGAATATGCACTATAGAAAGATATATTAGCCATAGATTTGAATGATTTAAAGTCTTCATCATGCTAACATCCTACAATAGAAACCCTAAAGAGGGCCTAATATGTTTGTGTGCTTTGGGTGAGTGCTCAGTCTAGGTTGAGTGATGTGCCAACATGCCTAGGCTTATATTGGTGAATTCTAGGCTACATCATTAGTTTCATTTTGGGACCTCTTTTTCATTTGTTTTCAGGATGGTTCACGATGAAGACATATCGGTTGACCTTAGAAAGTTTTGAGGAGTGGATATAAGATCCAAAATAAGAATACCCACGATGGTTTAGCACTGGCTCGAGTTTAACGCACGCACGTGGGTGGAGCGTAATGTATGGCAGTTTAAATGAAATCTTCTTTGCTATCTTTCTAGTTGAATTGTATGAGTGGCTGATTGATTATACATCTAAGCGAATTGGAGGTATCGCGCACTTTTCTTAACATAGGAGTGATTTTAGGCCCTTTATGATGGTGATCGATTTGGACTCGAGTTATGGATACGTGGTTCCATGGTGTTTTCATGATTATATCTTGGAGTACTCAATTTCAACTTATTCATGCCCAGAGGTAGTGAATTCTAGTTTTTATGATATCCAAGGGGAACTTACCTGTAAGGCATTCCACTCGTGATCAAGATCATGATGGTAACTTTGAATTTGGAGATTAAACCGATGGATAACTAAACCTCACCACGTGTAAGGGTAGGAGCAATTTTGGTGAAGTATGACATACCTAGTGGTAGAAAGGTAGAGAGAGGAAAGGCGGATTAAGTTCAATGAGGTGTGCAAGAGGGAGGTAGAGAAGCAGTGGGAGGTTGCAGAGTAAATGGAGTTGTGGAGAAAGATAGTTTGGGAAGGAGTGGAAGTTCATGTCAAAGAAGTGGAACCTAAGCCTTAGGAACTCCCCCATTTGGGAAAACATGATAGGGAACCATCCTCGGCCTCATGTAAAAGCATGCCAACAGAGATGACCTTAATCAATGTAGCAACCTTGCCCTTGTGCTTGGTTTTCCAACATCTAGTACAAAAAGTAGTAAGCAAGATAATTAAAGTAGTGGGAGAGTAAGAGAGAGTCTTATAAGAGGCACAATGATGGCAACACAAACATCTTCATTGTTATATGGGAATACCTTTTCAGTGTATCATCTACACATAATTCGAGCATGCAGATTTTTAGATTGTCTTTAGGGAGTAGTAATCCATTGCAGAATGTCGGGTATAAATTATTTCTACTATTGGGACATAGTGAAGCACATCTTTGGGTCCATCCCCAGCCTATAGGTTTGGGATCAAGAGGTTTAGGTAGCTCTAGCTCGACGATGTCCGGGGTTCTAGAGGTAGGGCCAACATAGGAGGTTCTGGATCATGTGGGAAAAGTCTGCACCGATCCCAAAATACTTACATGGAGATGTCTCTTCATCTTCCAGAGTATATGGACATAGAAGATGTTTTTGAACATGTGCATATGTGTGAAATATTATGGCACATAAAAGGAATCAGTCTTCTAAGCGTAGGGACAAGCCAATTTGCTACTACATTACAAGGGCATGCACACAGCTGGTATAGAAATTTTGACCCTGATCAGACTTGTGTAGACTATACAACTTTAAAATATGCATCCCGAAAGATTTTCATATCCCCGAGTTTGAGAAGAAGAGTATAAATGCATTCAAGGATATTAAGCAAGGCATTACTAAAATTGTCGAGAGTATGATGCATAGTTTAAAATGATGTTATCTAAGATTTATTATGATATACATGCAAGCCATCATGCACACAGTGGTTCATTGGGGCCTGATTACCCTTTTAGGAGGGAATTATCACATAATACATACACTGATCTGTGCAAAGCACTTGAAGAAGCCTTAAGTGTTGAGGTAGTTGGAAGCATAGAAATTGGGGTGAGCCCATTTTTAGAAGCACGAGATCGCAAGCTATGGAAAAATAGTTGGAGAAACTATCGGAAAATTCAGTAGATGAGATGTGCACAAGGATTTGGTGTAAATAATGTGAAGTAGAAGGTCACACAAAGGATAGTTTTCCTCGTAGATTAGTACACTCATTTCTATTGGATTGTGAGATATGCCATTTAAACCATGATGCTAACCGCTGCCCATTATTACAACACACGATAAGGAATAACATTTCAAGCTACTGTAAAATATGTAGGTCCATGACTCATGACACGGAAGACTTCCAGTTGATTGGTTAGATCCATTATACTATAGATATTGGTGTATGACAGACAAGAGTTTCAGATAACTCTAAGGGCAAGAATGAGCATCGGGATCTGGGATCACAATAAGGTGTACTATGATTAGAATGAAATGAATTTTGAAGGCATTCATGGTAGTGTCAAGGATACCATGGTGGATTATGAGGATGAGGCCATGGTAGTGGAAGAAGTGAGTTCCCTTGTGGAATAGGTTATACATGCGGATCTCCGACCACTACAGCGTGAATGTCCTCAAAATATTACATATTATTTTTGGAAAGAACCATAGCTATGAGGAGTGTCTAGACTTATATGATCATCTTAGCAAGTAACATAAACAATAAAACAAAGGCACGAGGGGATGGTTAGGATACAACGTGCAGTTGGAAATCAATGGATGCCTATGTTAGAAGTAGAGTTTGAGGCATTGCAAGTGAAGATCATGACCCACATTGAGGTAGCATGTGCAAGAGAGAAGAATTAGAACAATACCCTACCATCACTAAGGAGGAGGTTCTACATGCATGGTACCCAGATCCTACCTATTAGAAAGATTTTTATTAGGAAACCATGGAAGTTCTTAGGAATCTTCAAGGTGAGATACAGTACTTAAAAAGAGAAATCATGGAAGATGGATAAAAGAAAGTATTAAAGACACTCCAAAATGATATAGATGACTTAAGAGAAGTGTGAAAAATGTTGCACCATGGAAATATCATTCCATTGTTAGGGGATTGGCTAAAGGAAAAAACTCGTGTGCAAGTATTGAGACTATATGGAAGATCCCTGCATGCGAATCTTCCCCCTCATAGACTATATTATGACAAGGAGTCAATCTTAATGTTTTTGTGGATGGGTGGCTATTGAGTAATATATACTGATTGATACAGCACATAAGTCAATGTTATTACCTTAGATGTATGGATACAAATGGGAATACCCCCATTGCATCCATTCTCTAATGTATTGTTCATGGCTAATCGGACTATGGCCACTCCCATCGAGTTTTGAAAGATGCATCCATTATAATACAAGGAGCCAAGTACACTGGAGACTTTGAGGTTTTAGCACTAATAGATTTGGATAGCTTCCCAACTCTATTGAGGTGTCCTTGGCACTATGCAAATAATGTTGATCTTTGGTTCAACAAGGGTTATATCAGTTTTGAAAACAAGGAGGAGAGAGTTATTATCCCTTTAACAGATGGAAAATTTGTGCCCTATGTTGAGCCCTTACATGAAGAAGATTTGAAGGATTTATGTATGGGACATTTAGGATCCGTATACTTGAGCCATCTAAATAAGGAATAATTTAGTGGGAGGATGCACAGTCCATTAGTGATACTACAAGTGTTGCTTGTGATAATTGGGTTCATAAAACTTTGTTGGCTCGAAAATCTGTTGCTTGGGCAGATTTATGGATAAACAAGTCAACAGTGTGCAGGGCATAGCCCCTCTTTGAGTCAGCAAAGTGAAACTGGTTTATTGTTATTCTACCAGTAGGAATTTGTGCAAGTCTCACAATATTCTGCCTTCGGGGGTTTGGGATCTCATCCCAGTAGGGGTGTTTCCAACTGCAGAAAGAAAGGAACGAAGGGGGAGATGGAGGAAAGATCAGATCCGAAGGGAGAAAAGAAATGAATTCCAAAGCAGAAGGGTCAAAGGGTCTATGGTTTGGGTTGGTAGTAAACAGAGCCGAACCTACTTGCATAGATGGATAAAGCAATACTGATGAATAAATGACAACAAAGTAGAAGCAAATCCAACAGAACAATCACACAAATCTAACATAAGAAAGATCTGATATTAAAACACATGTATTCAGCACAAAGTCTAAATATATTGTATTTAATGTTTGTTTTTATTCTGAGAGAGTTCAAAATATTCTTCTTACTTCTATTTCTCATCTGAAAAGTATTCACACCCGAATACAACAAGTATTCGAGTATTTATAGAAGAAGGAGAAGAAGGAAGGCAAAAAGGAACCAACCACCTATTTACATAATATCTACAAAATATCTCAAAGTCATGTTGACTTTTGACAACTTGATGGATGACATCATCCCATGGTGCAACATGGATGATGTCATCATTTGTGCCAACATACTTTAGACATTTACAAAAAGAAAGTCAAAGAAGAGAGAGAAATTATTCATCGTCATCATCCTGCGGCTGAAAGGGGGATCTTGCTTCTGCTGCTGCTTAGGTGACGAGATGTGGAATTGGGCACGGTATTCCATGAACTTGCTGATCATGGGCTCTAGTTGATCCTAGGAAGGATCCTTGTGTCGCTCAGTGATAGCCTCGCAAGTCTCCCGCTCATCTGTGAGCTTCTCTGGGAGTTTGGAATATTCATTCTCTGCTTCTATTAAGAACCCGATGAAGTCCCGACAGGCCAGCAGGTTATTGATGGATTCTGCGTCAAAAGTGACCTCTGGCCCCAGCCCTTGTGAAACAATCTCCTTGAAGATCTGAATGGTTTCATCAACCTTCCTTAAGGTGAAAGAAGGAGTAAGCAACCCTGGAGACATCGTTAGAACAATTTGTTCCATCTGATGCATTGTGTCCAGGGCTTCTTCCTTTACCTTATCAATCTTTTTAGGACAAATTCTAGTTGATCCATCCGGTAATCCAGAGTGGAAAGGGTCTTATTGAGGGCCCTGGGGTGACCAAAAACGCCGAACTTGACCAGATCTTCGACTGAACAGTCAAACATTCGTTGAAAGGTCTCATGTTGTAGCCTAGCATGGTCCAGCTCTTCGGATATGGGTCCTACTAACACCTGGAGCTCTTTATTCGCCTTGTTGATGTTTAGATACAAATCAGTGAACTTGGCGATCACTCGTTCACTATCCTTGAGGATCTGGCTCCTCTAGGTAGAAACTACCATATACCTTTCGCTGATCTTTGCATATTCATTAATTTTATCCTGACTCAGAGGCTCAGGAGTTTCGGCGGTAGTTGTGGGAGGTGCACTACCCATCTTCTGTAAGGCGTGGAGCAGATGTTTATTTTGCTCTTTCAGTAGCCTTTTCTCTTCTTTTGCTTCTTGAAGCTTCTTGCAGAGGGCATCAACTGCAGATAGGGCCTCTCCCTGAAGGCTTTCAGAAGACATCCCCATTGTGACTTGAGTCACTGTGTAATCTATTGAAGACAGATCCTTTTTATCTTTTAGAGGATTGGGGTATGCGATCTCCATTACCCTCTCTCCCAAAGCACTCTGAGAGAAGCATGTGATAGGCTTTTGCTTCTTGGCCCCCTTTGATTGGATAACGGAAAAGTCCATCGGTGCAATAGGAACTATCCTTTTCTGTTGACTTAGGTGCTGGGAGATCCAGGCTGAACTCAGGGGAGAAGGACCAGAAATAGAGAAGGGGGAAGCTGTAGTAGTAGAAGGGAAAAACGTGGAGACACGTGGTGGCGGCATAGAGAGAAAAGCCGAGGAAGTGCCCATGGGAGGAAGGGATATTGCAGGGGAGGAAGACATAGGAAGGGAAGGGAGCTCAGAGATGAGGGAAGAAATGGAGGGGGACAGGTCCACGAGAGAAGAGAAGATGGACGAGGAAGCAGGAGGAATGGTAGAAGAAGGGGGAGAGGACACGACCAAAGGGATGGTCACTTGGGTCACTCGAGGAGGGGAAGGAGGAGAGGGAGAAGGGACAGAAGGGACCTCAATTGTTATAGTCGTGGCCACATCCTGAGTGGATATGCCTATTGGAACATCTTCCGCCGCTTCTTCTTCTGAGCTTTTCGGGATTTCAACCCGTTCTTGTGAAGCGGAAGGAGGGCTTTCAGGAGCTTCCTCTTGGGTGGAACTAGATTCACCCTCTATTCCTTTTCCCTTGCCTTTTGGCTGCTTTGATTGAGGAGGTGCATTGCCCAACGGAGAGGTTGTGAAATTGACTCCGAGGTAGATGAGCCCGTTCATTCGGCACCAATGCTCCGTCCTGCGCAGAGTTTCCTTGACCCTTTCCTCTATTGTCTGGGGTGCTTTAGTTCTATCAATCACCGTGAAAGGCCAATCATCCCCACCTGTGTCAAGATACACTTGATCCACTTCTTGCTCAGTAGTTTGGTAGCCTTTGGGGACGATGGCCACCCCGTACTGGATGATTTTTGCTAAGGCCAAGTGAGAATGGTCCTTCCTCCTGAGCTCAACCTCATGATATATATCGATGTAGATATCTTCAACGAGGGATGTGGATTGGGTCGAGCTTGGCCCAAGTAGATAATTTCTTGGGTCGAAGGTGGGCCTTCTTTGGGAAGTTATGTTTCAGATTCAGCAGCTTCACACTCTGTAAACATGTCTTTTCCTTATGGTGAGTGAGACATGTATACCTACTCATTGTGAGGGGAAAGGAGTTCCACCCTTCTTTCTCTTGAGGCACTTCTCATGGTAGGTGATTAGCTGCCTTGACAATTCTAGCAAGATCAATTTGGGACCGGCATACCTTAGCGGTTTAGTTGGTTCCCCAAGAAGTTAGTCGGCCTTAGATAGGTGAATGTGGGGAATTGAGTGAAAAGGGCCCCCACTTCAAAAGTAGCTACTACAATACTCTTGATCGTGTGACCATGAGTCATATTCAGCCTCAAGCAGGTAGGTGATGAAATATAAGAATGCATCATTGATCTTTGTAAATTGGGGATGCTATTTTCCAGCCTTCGGCTTGATTACGGATAGTATTCATAGATTTTAACACGGGCCAAACCCCGCACCACATCAGAGTTGGATAATCTCTTTCTGAAGCTGCAGCATAGACCACGTAGGAGTTCATATAGAATCTCCCATTGTGTTAAGTTGTTGTAACTACTGAAAATGTGCCGCTTCGATTTCTCGTCCACTCGAAGCATTGATCGGGCACATTTTTGTTCATTTTTTTAGGTACCGCAACATCCACTTGTGAAAATAATGGGCATCAGAATCCCAAATACTCTACTCAAGAATGTAATGGTGTCACTAAGTTCTTCTGAAAAGTCACTACGATGAATGACTTGTGGCCACCGAGTCACCACCTTTTTATTTTTTAAATATACCTCATTCATGTTGCCTTGCAGATCTTCATTGTCGTCCTGAGGCCTTGACGCATTCTTCCGGTGGCCGACGGCCACAAAGTGCTGGTGGTGAGGGATGCCGAGCATTATTTTGAAATGGCGGGTAGTGAGGTTGATTATAACCTCGCCCTTCTCATTATGGACACATCTTGTGTCTTTATTGTAGCATCAGGCAACTACCATCATAAATTCATTGTTCACGGCGCTAACTGGGATTCCTCCAGCAAAGTGCAGGGCACTGCCTATCAATTTTTCCATCCAGGGACTTCATGTGACCTTCCTGGTTCTGGCCCAGAACTCCTCCATATCAATGTGTCCAAGCTCTGAGTCTCTGATATCTAGGTCACACTCTGCCTGGGATTCGGGCATCCTGACCCTCTGATATTTATACTTCATTTCTTCTTCTGTGAGCTTGGCCTTGCCTTTAGATTTGGTAGGTTTCTTGCTTGATGTTGACATATGTGACTCTGAACTCAGTTGCTTATCTGCAAGGAGAAGAAGTGAAACACAACGGGAAGGTCATGTTAGCAGTTTGATCTTCCATTAAAGCATTAACGAGGAGAGAGTTTAAGGATTTAAATGCTTGAGGTGCGGGCGCATGGATACTATAGGTGCAGTAGGGCTAAATAGTACGGCGCACGTAAAAGGCATTCTGAAGGGAAAAACACCGCCAAAGGGCGCATGGTGCATGGAAATTACATGGTACATTTTTTTGTTGCAATCAGAAGTGCGCCTGTGCCATATGTATACATTTTATAACGGGCGCATGGATGTAGCATGTTACATGGGTACAAGACGCGCCTAAGGGAGCGGGATTTGTGCATGTTACATCATTTTTGTGTGCCATAAAGGAACTTAGCGCGGCACATGGAAGGTCTACATGACATGCTGTTATTGTAATGAGGGATGTGCTTGCGTTTTTTACGATTACACTTGGCGTGGATAATTTCTATGTTGCAGACATGCAGGGTGCGCCAAAGGGCGTAGGTTTTAACGATGTGACAAATGAATTTGGTGCGCCATGAGGGGGTGTGAGGAAAGCATTTGCAACAAACTAAGGAAGTGCGCCATGAGGGTGCAACTTTTCATTATGTAGCAGGTGGGAATATGCGCCATTGGCGTATTTACGTTTCTTTGTGTAACGGGGGTTACTGAGATGTGCAGTGCAACTCGTTCTTCATGTTGCATAGTGCGCCAATGCGCAAAGGAGAAAAAAATACGCTTTATTTTTAAGCTTTGATTCTCTCTCAGAGGGGTTTATATGTGGTTAAGCTTCTTTTAGGGTACCTTGGGGTGATGAAGAGGCTTAAACAAAGAGTTTTAAGCAATCATTTCAGGACAGAGTTTCCTCTACCAGCAGATCTGGAAAGAGGGGGAAGAACATGTGGAAGAATGGAAAAGACAGCAAGGAAGGGAGGGGGAAGTTCATGATTTCACAGTCTTTCCAATCCAATCCATACCAACAAGCAGCCAAAAACCACAAACACAAAGTGCACAAAAGAAGAGGACCTCTTACCAGGATAAATAGTGGAGAAGTGTGCAAACGGGTCCACGAAAAGATTCGAAAGTGACAGGGCTGGTGCGAGCAGGTACAGAGAAAAATAATCACGTGATTTGTGTTTGGTGACAATGACAACACAGATGCGCCTATATATAGGTGAGGTAGTAATAAATGCGCCACCAACTTTTTAAGTGGCGCATGAAAAGCATTGTCGACACTAGAAAGCATGCGCCCTGTGGCGCACCGAAAGACTTGCCAACACAAAGTTATATGTGCCCTTGGCGCACCGAAAGTGATGTCGACAGAGGAATATGTGTGCCATTGGCGCACCAAAAAGTGGTGCAACAAATGTTTTGTTGACATGGAGGCGCATGCGCCTTGGCGCGTGCAAGGAAGACTCAACATAGTGAGGTGCACCAAAACGCCTGTTGACACAAGAAAGCATGCGCCAAAGGATTTAAAGGGGGTGCATCAAAACTTGATGTTGCATAGTCATTATGTGCACCCAACCAAAAAAGACCAAAAAGGCTAAGTTCGGAAAACTAGATTTCCCGGGAAGGGATTTTGCAACGTTCCGAACGCAAGGGGTCCCTGACGAGGGACCGGAACAAAATTTTGGTAAGGTTATCAGTAAAATTGCCCTTGCCAATTTTACGGGATAACACACTTATGAGTTGGTAGGGCGTGAAGTAAAGAGCATATTTCCTAGAGGCAACAAACCACATTATATCATCATGATAGGTAATAGCTCGTTACCTTGTTACACCAAAGAAGGAGATCCTATGATATTCTTACGTGTCATGGAGGAACAATGGATAGACCCATTGGAAAGAAGGAACATGCTATCATATACACTACATGGGACAACAACACAATGGTGGGTGGCCCATAAGGATAATCTTGTAGGATGGAATGAAATTAGGATCACTCTTGCTACTAGGTTGTTCAGGAGCAATGCACCTACTCAAATCTACACTTATCACGGTCATCAACCTGTTCACCACCACATTCGAAGTGTGAGAGACTCGAGCGAGGGGTAGGAATCTTTACCACCGTCACTATGGGTGCACAAGTTTCATTCCACTTTACAAGGTTGTGTGCATCTTGGTATATATATGCGAAATCCATAGAGGCTGAAATTGGTAGGATTTAATTGTAGGAATGGCCCATACATTTGAATTCTTCTCTACAAAGCCTCACAGTGGAAGAAGCATTGAAATTCATAAAGCTCTTAACTATGAGAGATAGTGCCAAGGTTGAAGAACACCTTTAGGATTTATTGGATTAATGAAACTCGTGGAGTGCGTCTTGTTGAGAAAATATAGGTCAATGCCACACCACTTCAATGCACTGCATTAAGAAAGAAAAGGGGAAAATTGTTAGCTTAGTGGATGATAAAGAATTAGAAAATCTAGATGTAAACCATTCAACGGGTAGGCTTAAGGTATTAGGCGGTGTAGATACGACCACGTGTTCCTATCATGAACCTGTGAAGACAAAGAAGGTGAATATTGGATTAGATGCTAAGCCAAAGGAAGCTATAATTGGGGACTATTGGTCAGACTTTGAAGTGTTAAAAATCATAGAGTTAATGAGGGATTATCGGGCTTATTCCCTAAAGGGTACCATGAACTTAAAGCCATGCATGAATCTTTAGGGGATATGAAGATAAATCTTAAAGAGGGTGCACTCCCAATTACAAATAGACCCTATAAGATGAACCCCAACTTGTGTGAAAAGTTCAAAGAAGAGATTGAAAAAATGTTGAAGTCTAGAGTTATCAAGCCCCTTCATGAGTCGAGAATGATTTAGTCCAATGGTGATTAGTATCAAGAAGGATGTAAAGATTATAATTTGCATGGACTATAGGGAGCTAAATGCTTCATGTGTGACTGATCCCTTTCCTCCATCATTCGGTGAGGAAATACTAGAAGGCATTGTAGGGCATGAGATCTATTTGTTTACTGAGATGGGTTCTCTAGGTATCACTAGGTTAGGATTGCCAGGAGGACCAAGAAAGGACTATGTTTACTACTTTGAATGGGGTAGATTTTCCTATATTGTAATGCATTTTGAT
This sequence comes from Taxus wallichiana var. yunnanensis, assembly GCA_018340775.1. Lineage (NCBI taxonomy): Eukaryota > Viridiplantae > Streptophyta > Pinopsida > Cupressales > Taxaceae > Taxus > Taxus wallichiana. The sequence continues at coordinate 1,066,174,649 of CM031240.1, forward strand.
CGAATAATGTGCTTGCTATATTTTTGCGAATAGTTGTTCAAGCATTCAAGGAATTTATTCATAACTTATTACATGACTATTTGGATGATTGGATGGTGTATGGATTAGTTAAATATCATTATGACAATGTGTGCTTGATGTTTGAAATATGTAGAAAATTAATTATTTCTTTCAACATCAAGAAGCGCATATTTGCTACATCATTTGGAATTGTTAGGACACATAATCTTCAAGGAAGGTTTTTGGTTGATATAGCCAAGGTTGTAGTCATTATATGCCTAAGAGAGCCTACCGATTACTATGAATTGTGTGGATTTTTGGGTCATATAGGATATTACAAGAATTTTATCAATTGATATGCCAAAGTTTCCACACCGTTGGAAGAGTTACTAAAAGGGAAAGTTATGTTCTCTTTGGGAGAACCACAACAACACACATTCAATACATTAAAGGAAGAACTTACTACCGTACCTATTATGTGTTTACCTTTGTGGGACCAACCATCTCATGTACATGTTGACGCCTCTGGCATGGCCATTGGAGTGGTGTTGGCTCAACATCGAGAAGGTATTGTAGACCATCCTATATGTTTTGCTAGTAGAAAGTTAACTCATGTAGAACATAATTACACAACTACAAAACATGAAGCTTTGTCAATGATATATGCGCTACATAAATCTATCAAGTACCTACTAGCTACACCATTTATATTTTATAAAGATCACATGGAATTGAAGTATTTGTAAACAATCCCATTCTACAAGGGAAAATATGTCGACAGATGCTCTTATTTCAAGAATTTTATTTCACAATTGTGGTAAAAGTAGGGAAAAGTAACTCTGGACTAGACTATCTATCCAAAATATAGTAAGGAGAAGAAGCATAGGAAATTGAAGATACCATGCCATGTGCACATTTATACGAGCTACAATGAGTGCCATCAAAACTATTGGACATTGTTTTCTTTCTATGAACAAGGATGGCACCAAACGGAATGAAATCCTTGGAGAAGAAATAACTTGTTATACGTGCAGCCCCCTATATGTTAATTAGTGGTGACCTGTAAAAATTAGGCCGGGATGAAGTATTGTCTGTTGTGTATTGGAACATTAGTGCATGGATATTATGGAAGAAGCTCATGGTGGTATTGCAAGTGGACACTATGCCAGGTGATGCCACTACATGCAATATTCTACTCACTGGATTATGGTGGGAGACCATGTATAAAGATTGTAAGGAATTTTATAAGGCATGCGATCATGCCGACTCCTTGGGAAACTAGGTCAACGAGATGAAATGCCTCTAAGACCCATTACTAGTGTCAAACCATTTGAGAAATGGTATATAAATTTTGTGGGTCGTATTTCACTAGATACATGTAGAATCTGGATCACGCTACATTATAACTTGCATAGATTATCGAAAAGGTGGGAAAAAGTAGAACCTATAAAGGATTGTACAGACAAATGTTATAGCGGAAAATTTTCTTTGGGAAAATATTATATGGTATGGATGTCCTTTAAGTCTTACCGGTGATAGGGGCACACATTTTCTTAATGAGACAATCAAAATTTATTGGATGAATTCATGATTACACACCATAAAAATACACCCTATCATTTTCGGGTGAATGGGACTGCTAAGGCTTTCAAAAAAAATTTGAGCTAGACATTGAAAAAAATATGTGATGTTGGAAGAAAGGATTGGGATGATAAAGTATCTATAATACTTTGGGCATATCGGACAACATATAAAAGGTTAAACAAAGTCACACTATTTTAGTTAGTGTTTAGTGTAGAAGTAGTTCTTCCTATGGAATTCATGTTACGTTCGGAGGTCTCGCTAATGAGTAAGCATTAGAAGAACGGGTTGAATAGTTAATAAATTTGGATGAGCGATGAGCCATATCACGCTGGAGTCAAAAATAAGAGAAGGCCATGCAGAAAGCATGGCATGACAGCACATTAGGGATAAAAAGTTGGAGATATGATAGATGGTGCTCCTTTATGATTCTAAGTTTTTGCACTATCTAGGAAAGCTCAAGGTACATTGTCAGGGCCGTATGTTATTACTCACGCAGTCGAATCAGGCACTTTTCAGCTAGAGGTGCTTGATGGAATATGGTTACTTGGTTACTTCAATGGGAGTAGGCTGAAGCCCTACTATAAAAAAGTCTTCTTGGTGTTTATAATAAGGTAGTGTTTTCATTTAGATTATATTTTCAATTATGCATTCCCTTAATGTGTTTCCTTATTTTTTTCTATTCTTTGTCAATTTAGTTGGTGTGTTTGTGTAATAAGCACATTTACGTGCTAGAAGCTAATTACTATTTGAAGAATTTTTATGCACAGAGGACTACACATACCCTTAGTGTGGGGTAGGTTTTTGATATCCAAGTATAGGACTATTGGAAATAAGTACACATGAAAGGAACTATCTATGGGTGCTACTCAAGGTTGGAGAATAAAAAAAAAAAGAGATTGCTTCTAGACACAGGGACCATAGAGAGAGATGAATGAAGAAACAAGTATAATGTGAGGTAAGCAGAGGCCCATAAGATTACCATTGGAAGGCACATCATGAGGTACTCAAGCATATGGAAACATGTTGAAGAGAAGTCTATAGCCAAAAGGTAGAAGGGCACGCTAGAAGGTTATAGCTTGGGCACAAAGATGTACCGCATGAAATAATGAAAATGGTCAATTAATGAGAGGATTGTTGGTAGGTGGAGGAGCAATAAATGTACTAAATTTTTGAAATTCTATATAAGGATGGGATGCAAGTTCATTTTTACTATTGCAATTGAGAGAATTTGAAAAGGGTTAAGTGTGAATGAGCCAAGAAATCGTGTTGAGGTGTGAAGAGTGTGAAACTAGACATGGAGAGAAGGGTTGTGCACAGGAGAAGCTTGTGTTCCCATAGGTGAAGGGTTTTAGTGAAGAAGACACATTACAAATGAGCTAGGGCATGTGATTTCCACTATGCAGTGGATATTTAAACTAGGGTTTTGACTTGCTCGATTATAGATGGAAGAAAAGAGAGATTTTATTTCAAATGGCACTAAAGAAAGCACTTGCTATAGGAGATAAAGGGAAGAAGAAGGTTGAAGTGGAAGAAGCTATTTCTCCTGAGAGTAATTTCTCAAAAATGTAGTATCCATAGGGCATGATTATGGGACAAGAATGGGATTCCCATATCCACCAATGTAAAATCAATGATTGCAACCATCGAACATCGAGATAATAAAAAGGCGTGTGATATGTCTTGAGCACGAAAACAAACAAGCGCATGAGAAAGGATATGCTAGTATACGATGACACTGGTGAGAATTTGTTGAAGTAGAATGGAGTCTACTAGTTGTATGAGCTACCATATGGGTAAGTGCAACAAGTTGGGGGACAAAAAGGGGTCATAAGTGGATGCCATATTGCAAATAAAAACATAATATCAACTTATAGGGATTATTAGCAATTCATACACTCAAAATTAGAAAAGCCTATACCTATATGAATTGTAGCATCCAAAATCTAGTTTCTAAACTACTTTTTTTTTTTAAAAATGGACATGTTTAGCTATATTAAACACTCAAAATTCAATTACTTGGTTTTTTTTAAAAATTCCTATAAGATTGTAGTTTTTTTCTCGCGATTTGGATAACCAAAAATTGATATATATATTTTCCTTTGATGAGAAGTTAGATGTCTTTATTTTACCTTGGGATAGATTTTATTTTGTATTTTTTTGAGCAATATTTTATTTTTATGATTTACTCTGTGAATGTGGTCTCGAAAACATAAAGAAAATAGAGTACTTTCCATTTTCCCACCATAACTTCATCAAAAATATTGAAATTAATTATTTTTGTGAACATGTATATAATTTCACCATGGTTGGGATGGTATAATTTTTATCACATTGTGACAAGTGAAACAAAATTTTAGGTCTTAAACATAGACATAAAAATTCACAGGAAAAAGTGCCTTAAAGACCTACTATTAGTAAAAAATGAGGAATGCTTACGATACTTTGGCCAAAGATTTCCAACATAGGACAACACAACTAGCAGCTTACGATACTTTGGCCAAATATTTCTAACATACTGGTCATGTTACTATTCCTAGATGACATATTCGTTAAAATGGAATATGTCCTTCACCTCACTCTTATGTTATCTAGAATGGTCTTTACTGACTTCTGTCAGTCCACTTGTCCTAGGTTTGACCCTAACCCAGGTTAGTGATATAATTTGGTATAGGGAACTCGATCACAATGACTTAGGGCATAGGGGCATGCTCAATCGACCTAAGTCGATCAAATGTGCCTCTTTACCCTAAGTCATAGAGAGCTACTTCCTATTCCAAATCATACTGCTAACTTGTCCTAGAGAGAAACTAAGTTCAAGTCCAGATGTGTGTAGATCTAGATGAACTAATATAGAAGGGTGTTACAACATGTCAACTACAACACTATATCCTCGTGAAGACCCTAGTCTTCATGAAGGTACAGTTCTATAGTTGGCATGTGCCAACATCCGACCGAACTGCTTCATCACGATGTACATACCTCTAGGAGGTCATTAAAACATAAATAGTTTAGGTTTAAGATTCAAATTACAGCAACCTTGTAAAACCCTAAATCCAACACTCCTTAAGTTCTTCATCCATATTTGGTTTATTTAATATTAAAGAACTTCGTTAACTCAAAATTTCTTTTATGTTTATTAACTTTGGCTTGGCAAGCAGTTATCCAAAAACAAAACAACATACATCATAAGGTTAATTTTTAAGGTAACTCAGCTGTTCCAAGAAGGTGTGTCAACCACACAGGTTCTACTAGAGTAGACTTCATAGAAAATGAAGTCTAAATGATTAACGATCATAAACACCATTCTTTTGCTTTACATTCCTTTGAGAGAGAAGAATCTTCCTCTTTTTGGTTAAGTGTTTAGGGTTCATCATACCCTTTTATCTTTCACACCTTCTATAATTTAATTGTATGTCCATTTTACATCCCATTACCTTATTATATTTGTTTAGATAAAGAATGTCATCTTATGCAACTTAGCAGTTGCATCCTAGTAAGGGAGAATGAACTAATTCCCTTCATCCAACTTATTAAATGACAACAAAAATAAGGATACAAATAGATATGAAAAATATCAACAAGATAGTATTCCAATTTCCTTCATAAAATGTACAAGAGAAATTACACAAAAATTTGTAGTAAATCTCCAAACTTTTCAATTCATCATGATAGAAATACACAATTTACAAGACCATGCATTTTAGACATACTGCATGTCAAATAGCATAAAGATCATTAAAGAATACAACTTTTCTTTTTCAATACAACTCAAGAATGAATCGGAGTTCTTCTATAAAAGAGCCATACTTTAAATCAACCAATACATCATACAAGTTATTGCCTTCCTTTATCACTACGAATTCCATCTACAAAATTGCTAGCATGGGTCAGTTCATTGAACTGAGCATGATAAGCACTAAGCATTAAAACAAAGTGCCTTCAACCAATTGTTTCATTAAAGAAACTCTACTTTTATGAAACAACAAGTGAAATCATACAAATAAATCATAAGAAATAACAACCATAAAAGAAGCACAATAATAAATCTGAATTCACTTTATAGGAAGAGATCATAATATAATCAGCAAATCTCTGCATTATATCAGATAAGTATTGACCCAAACAATTACTTATTTATATCAAATAACTGTTCCTATCAATTAATTATTTCATAATTCTTTCTGAATTTGAAATACATAATCAACTTCACTATATAAACAAAAGAGTTACTTTCATAAACAAATACCTTCTTGTTCATCTTTACAAAGTTTCAAGAAAACATGTACAATCAAGTTCATTCTAGCATAGTAACGTTTATAGGATGATTCATCCAACAAATTAAATAATTAAGAGATTCACAATTCAGATGTGGTAGCCTAATTCTAGGTCAAAATATATATAGCCTAGGTTCTTAGATTAGGCCTCTTATTAACATTAGAAAAGTATTTCCCAGCCACAATGTTTTACTTCAATTAACTGAAACAATTATTAATTTCCTTCAATACAATATAAGTGGAGAAGTAAGTAGTAACAATTACTACTCAATTACTTTAATAAAAGTAATGCAATTGATTCTATTAAACCTATAACAAGGTTTATATAAAGAAAGGAAGATCGAACTAGAGAGTAAATAGTTTACAACTTCCTCATCATTCGGTTAAACCAAATTCCCATATGCATCTTCAGAAAAGAAGAATCAACATCCTACCCTACGGTTTCCAAAAATGACAATGGAGAGCTTACCACTGAGAGTGGAAGAGAAAGGAGTTATGCTAGAAGAGGTTTCTATTGTTCATTCAAAATAAATAAGGTTGTAAAAGAATCAGTAGAGACAGTTCACCATACCCCCAATTCTTTTAAGATATAGAAATTAGGTACAGAAGATACAGAACCGATTACATACATAATCTGTATCTTCAAATAAACCTTCCAAGAGTTTCACCATTTAAAGAAACAACAACCATTAATCATTTACTTATTTCATTCCAAGAAGGATGTGAGAAACAAAAATAGTTATCAACCACATCCAAGTCCTAAAAGTGTTAAGGATGGAAAGATCAAACTTAAGAAATTTGAACAAGATAAGAATGATAATAATGGTATCAACTTGGAGAATACCATCTACCAATGTATATTCAAACAACATAACTTCAACTATCTACCGACAACTCAACTTCCAAAATTTTAAAGGAAGACTCAAACATAAATGAACTACATAGAAGACTTCATCACTATTGTTTCCATAGTTAAATTCCAAGACCATTTAAAACCCAGAAGTCCTTTCAAGAGTTTGAAAGAGAATACTAAAACCAAACAAAAAATTTAAGTCAAACTTTCCTTCTATTTCCCTCATGAGTTCGAAACTGAAGCCGTTAATCAAAATACCATAACTTACTCAGCTCCCATTGATTTTAAGGTTCAAAGTAGTGGAGATTAGTATAGAAATAGAGAAAATTATTCCTTCACATTTTTATACAAGTTTAGAGTACAAAATACAGACAATTCCATAAACCTCCTTCACCCATTAACTTTTTTTTAACACAAGTTTGAGTTCATACTGCAGATCAAAGTATACAAATATAGTCCCAAAAGGAGTATTTAAACTTCTACAAAACAAGATACGACATAGGAGAGTATTCTTCTACCTTCCAAAAACAATCAAAGACATTCAGTTTGAACAATGCAAGTTTACCCGAATAGAAGAAACAAGATATCCATTCCTTACCTTCATACAAGTTCGTGTTCAAGAAATGATTTGAAATATAAACCCATACAGACCACAAAGGAGTGATACAACTTTAATAACTCAAGGATGCATCAGAGAAGAGTATTCATTCACCTTCTAATTTCAAAGAGACTTCCAGTTTGAAGCTCAAGGCAAAAATAACTTACTTAAACCATTTTCAAGAAAACAAACCAGAATACAAATTCAATCAAAAACACTCAAGTCTCAAACAACCCCAAGTGTATTTCACCATCGACTCATTCAGAGAAAGCACCCAATGATAAAATTATCATGCAAAGGTTTCATAAACCAAGAAAACAAAGGTTCCTTCAACAAGAAAAACAAATAACTAGAATAAAAATAGAAACCCAATTATCTCATGAGAGCAGAGTTGTTTTAATGAAACATTTTGAGAAAATAAGAAATCTTAATGGATAGAGCCTATCATGCCTGATAGTGCTTCTGTCGATTCAAAGAAGACTTCCAGCCGAGCCTCCAAAACTTCTTCTTCTCCAAGAAAGATCAACAACCAAAAATTCTTTCTCAAATGTCTCATATACTTCCCTTTAATCGAAAATAGACCAAGGGAATAAAAAATAGCCACAAATTGAAAATAGAATTGTTGGTTTGAAGAACCAAATAGCTCCATGTAGAGCAAAAATCAGAAAGCATGAATGACCAAACAACCTCCAAAAATCTACCCACATGGTTTCCAAGGAAGTTTGCTTGCCAAAAACAAGGTTCATAAATGCCATTAATTCCCAAACTCCACCTATCTCTCCATGCCACCGCCATCCAAAATTGGTAAATCCTAATTCAACTTCTGCATGCATTACTAAATTTTAGTGATGAATCCACATAGACTTCCACTAATTTACATGCCTCTACCTAAACTGGCAGTACATTGTCCATTTATTTCAAAAATCAAATCAAATTAATAACTTAGGAACCATTGCCAAGCTTCCAACTTGCCATACGACCCTTAGGTCCCCTTCCAACACTTCATTAGTTTAGGATAGATACCATTAGCTTAGAATATGACCATAGGATAGTTTAGAAGTATTTACCATAGGTTTACAAACATTACAATAGGTAAATTTCCATCCTAGGATAGGTCATACTTCACAACCATTTAGTATTAGGTATTAGGTTAGTCCCCAACTTAGAACATGCAACTTAGGATAGGATGCTATCCCGAATAAAGTAGACATAGATAGAAAATAGGTACATCTACCTTAGTTTAGAATCCCATTAGGATAGATCTCATAGGTCTAGGACTTAGATTGTTCCTCAATAGTCCTAAAGTAGGCCTCGTTCCACTTAACGCCATAAATCATCTGAAGAGATCAATCAAAAATATCCAAGCACATAACATACAACAGAATGCAGGCATGATCTTTCAAGAAGATAAAAGAATTTGTAAACATACAAGAGTTCAGTCCATTATGTCTTTAAACCTCTGAATGTCAGTTTACCATTCAGATCAGGTAAGAGGATTTAAAACATACCTTGGATCAATGGAATTGGTCCAAGGATGTGATAATAAATAGAGATAAGTTTGCAACCATCATTACTAGATTACAACTTATCTATCGAAACAAAAATGGATTCTTTGCAAGCAACAACATTTCAGCCAAATGAATCCAAGAGCAAAAATGACTTATCCTTGGCAAGCATGATTTCCAACAATCAAAGGAACACACCTTATCAAGAAAAATCACATGTCAATGCTTGCAATGCAAAAGAGGAAAGATAACAATTTGTCAAAGGTGTTAGATTTATAGTGAGATTATGTTGTTAGATTAGATTACGCACATAAGCATATACCACTTTGTTATTTTTAAGGAAGCTTTTGTGTATTTACCTGTAATTAATATAATGTATATTATGGAATGAAACAAGGTGTTATCATGGTTATATTTCAGTATTACATGATTGATTCCATTATGGTTATCTTTTAAGTCTGTTATATTCTAGATCTAGATTTGAATATACAACGTATAAAGATATATTAGATATATTAGCCATAGATCAGAATGATTTAAAGTCTTCATCATGCTAACACCCTACAATAGAAACCCTAAGGAGGGTCCACGATACCTTTGCGTGCTTTGGGTGAGTGCTTAGTCTAGGTTGAGTGATGTGCCAGTGTGCACGGGATTTTATTACACCACGGTGAATGCTCAATAGTTGTCAGATGAGAAAATCTTTAATGCACTCAACAAGGTTTCAATTGAGGTTGAGGCCAAACGTTTTGAGGAATGATGGGGTGAGATTCCCATAAAGGGAAATGGAGAAGAAAGAGGAGGATCTCCTCGAGAAGAGCAAGGATCTGAAGTAAGAAGAGTTAATCAATGCACGGTTAAGGCGTGAACTAAAATAGGAAAAGTCAAGGATGCGTGAAGCATATAATAAAATTTAGATGATTATGGAAGCTATTGTCTTAAAGCATCCTAACCTAGAGCCTCTGAGAAAAATTATGAATCAACCTTGCAATGCCTAGAGGATTTGACTCACATCCTCACAATGGAAAGGTTGTCACTCACCTTAGAGTCCATGCAGAGGAGGCACTGATGCACCAAGAAAAAAAGGAGAAGATGAAGGTTGTATAGATCATCACTTGGTATACCAAACTCCTTGCCAATGTAAAGGTCACCGCATAAATTGTTGAAGCTGCTTATGATAATTGCGTTGATAGAGATAGGGTAGCAAGCATTCTAGTTGCTACACATGAAGTGGAGCTCAAGGAGTTTAGGAGAAGAATAAGGGGAATAGAGGAGATCGGTATAAGATCCTTGCTGAGGTAGGAAGAAATAAAAATCCATCAAGAACTTGTGGGGATTGATCAAAAATAAGCCGAAGGAATTATACCCCCAGATCACCCAAAGGATGGATGCATTTGATGATTTTGGAAAAAAATTGGAAGGGATTTTTATACGATGAGTGCAAAGGGAATGAGATAATTTTGAGGAGGTGAATGCCCTAGTATTTAACCTCTATATCAGAAGCAAAAAGCATGGTAGATTCTGGGAGAAGCTTGAGGCAGATATAAGGAAGGATTTCCCACTCCTCCTTCAACAATAAACAAATTCTTCTTTGTTCCCCCCATTATTTAATTCATTCATTCCTCATTCCTCATTCCTTCATTCTGTATTCCAACCTTTTAAAGTAATGCAATTATTTATTCTTTGAAGAAAAAGGTGTTCCAGAGGACAAGAGAAAAATCTTAGTTTGGGGTGATGTTGGGCCTCAGAATATTGTCTAAGTATAAGAAGGTGCATGGGCATGTGGGACCAATATGAAAAAGGTCATGCAGGGTAAAGGCACACAGGACAAGGGTTTTCGAAGGGTTTAGTGGAACCCATTACACACGCACAAGGAAAAGAAAAGGGTTTTAGGACTTATCCATATTCGGCATTTCAGGGAGCACACGAGAGAAGCGTGACCCAACTAAGCATCTTTGAGTGGACAAGGTGTCATACTGATAACTTGGTGGTTAAGAAAGGATAATTCCATACGATGGAAGGATCCTAGAAGGACATCATTGCAAAGAGTGGAGAGCTCAGATGGGAATAAGCATGCTCCATTAGAGAACCACCTTGACACTTGGAGACCGATATACTACTTTAGAAAGGCATGGCGGTGGGCAATAAAGCTATATATAGAGATGCTCGGGTAGAAGAAGGGGACACAATGACTGAAGAGACATTATCAAGGAAGAGAGTGCAAATAGAGAGAGAATGAAAGGCAAAGCTCTACTGCATAAATAGTAAGAAGGTTCCAGAGAGTTGGGGTTCTCATTTAGAGGACTGTAGGAGTAATATCTTATCTAGAGGGATGGGTCTATGAAAATATTTTTATACCATGGGAGGCATAGTTAGGACTTATGATGCATGAGTCTTATCTACATTGATACATTGGCTTGGTATGGCCTTGGTGAATGTAATATGGTTGTTGAACTATGATCAATATGAAATATATGGTTCTGTTCAAAATATTTATTGTTCTTGGGTGTACACCCTAGTGTATTTCCTTTATGATATGAATCAGACATGTTATTCGTTTAATGCTTCTCTTGTTATCAAACTAGGTATAATGATATGATAACTCATCTTAAAGCTCTAAGAATGAATGCATGGTTCTTTACCTTTTTGCATCTAATTTTCTTTCACTAAGAAATTTATTCTCACAAGGATCACATAAAGGAGGGGCTCGGTGCTGCGTGTGCCTTGAGTGAGTTCCCATCCCCACTGGGTGATAAGTGGTGCCCATGGGATTATATTGTTTTCTAAGGGCATAAACCCTGACTACAATTAACCATTCAACAATGCATTAATGTGAGAATAAAAACATGAAACAACCATTCATAATAGCATAAACCAAGAGATTACACAATAAGATAATATGTGAAGTGGGAAACCCTTAAAGGGAAGAAACCCCATTGATATGTATTTGCTAATATTACTCATAAACAATGAATTTCATGAATATGACACATCACATAAGTTTTGTTTAGTAAGTAACCAATCCCATAAGGAATAACAAGCCCTATTTATCAAGGCACTAACCCTATAAAGAGGCTACAATCCCTAAGGTGATCAAGTAGAAACTAAACCACCTAAATATGATGACAAATGATCTATTATTTCTCCTACAACACATAGTGATCACAATTTCAGCTCACACACTTCAAAACCCTCTTCAAACACACTCTCTCCTACTTCTCCCAATCTTTCTTCATATATGTTGGCCACTATGGGTTAGTTTTGTCATTGATGTCAATTCCATTAATGGAAAATTGTGTCATGGGGTCATATTAGTCTCCATTAGGTGTTCGAAAGTAGTCATTTACGAAGGTTGATTATCATTTTCAAGTTTGGTGAGTTCTATGTTGTTTTGAAACATGGTTTAGCTTACATAGTCATGGTTTGAGTCCTCCCAAGTAAGTTGAAGGGTGTTATGAGGTCAAACAAGGTTAGTGTGGCGTGTAAACGGTGTCTAAGTGTCTTTATAACCTCAACAAGGTCACTTCATGTGATGTCATGGTGTGAAGCAAATATACTACACCTTTTCAAAGTCCTAGAGAATGCAAAATGGTATGTAGGCATGATATTTGGAGTTGATTAGTATAGTTGGAGCATTGTAGCATAATGTTGGAAGTGTATATGACATGTATGGTGATTTTTAGGTAATTTATTAGAGATTTTATAGTGTTTTATTGATGTAATATCATCACTCCTTACATATAAATAAACCATGAAGACATTAATTTGGCTTGTTAGATGTGTTCATGAGTCCTAGGATTCATTAGGAGTAGTCTATGTGGTTAGTTTGGTTTTGGGCCTTTCAAATTCAAATGGAGCATTTCCCTCCAATTTGCAAAATTTGAATGTTTGGGCCATTTGTCTTGTTGTAGTTGTTTGAAATAATTCTTCAATCTTGTAATAGGGTTGGAATGAGGCAATGCGTGGTAAATTAGGACCCCTCTAAGGTCATACATCATGAAAAGAGATAGTCATGCTAAACTTAAGGTATTTTAGGTAAAGGTAATATCCTAGAGTTGAATATCACCATAATTCATGTTTGTAACCAATCTAATGAGAAAGAATATCGAGTGAGAAGTGAAAGAGAGAATATAAGAAGCATAATGTAAGTATAAGTACTCATTCTATGGAGATGAGAATTAAATTGTAAGGTTTACGGAAGAGTAGTGAAAGATAAAACTAAGTTTTTAATAGTTTATTTCATGATTTTTGTGTTTGTTATTGTGCATGTAAGGGACTCTTGATCTCGAGTTGAAGAGAGAAAGAGTGGGAATTAAAGAAGAATGGTAGAGTCCTAAATGTGGTATAAAGCATATGGATAATAAACTTTAAATATTTTTTTATGTTGTAATGGACTATGGTTGTCTATTTTCCTTCTCATCAACTTTACATTTCCTTTAGATTGATTTTTGGGTTGGTTAGATTCCTTATGGAATTATTATTAAGAAGGTTCAATAATATGGTTTGTGAATTTATCCTTGTTTGTGCTTGATAGTACTTGTATTAGTTATAAATATAGTGAGGGAAGGATGACACTTTGCCTCATAAGTTTTAATTGTCTTTATTGAGAAGTAGTGTGCCAACTTAATCCTTTTCCGGTATTTGTTAAAGATTGAAAGTGATAAATAAGTGTGAAGAATGATTCGAATCCATTAAATGGATTTCAAGATTGAATTCCTTTCTATATTTCATTACATGATGAAGGTACCGAGAAATAATTTGTTGAGATATTACAATCAATATGAGAAACATGATTTGCTAGGGATTGTGATAGAAATGGAATTTATTTTGTTTCCTTAAGATACAATATTATTTTTTCCTAGAAATATGATAAAATATTCTATAAGCGAGGTTCAAGCTTCTTGAGATGAGATATGAGGTTTTTATACTCTCATTCATGTGGATGAAACAAACCTTTACTTATGGATGTTGTAAATATTATCATTGAGCCTCACTATTAGCAAAGGACCCAAGAGAATGTTAGGACAATCAAGATGGATAATTTCAAATTTTTTTATGCAAGATCAAGAGGAGATATAAATTTTCATGGCTTCTCATGCTTTACATTCATGCCCACTAGGGTTTCACAAAGTAAATCCCTAGAACCTTTAAAATATGTAATTTCATTTTAAAACTTGGAATATATCATTATAACAAACCCTAAATAGATATTATGAAGGAATTTTGATAGGTTGTTGGTTAACTTTGGAAATCTTCTTGAAAAATTATTTTTAAAGCCTAGTTAGTTAAGGGTATGTTTTCAAAGGAATTTGTAGTTTGGATTATATTTTTATGATTAAATTTTACATGCACCTAGAACTCATTAATGAGTGCCTAGATATGTCCTCTTTTTATCTTGAATTAATTTGAGATGGAAGTAAGGATTGATAGAAAGCATCCCCAGGATAGTTGGGCATTGTGGACAAGAAAAACAAAAAGTGAGATTGAGAAAGCTATGTTGTACCTTTTGTCATGAGTCAATTTTGTTGTCATTGATGTCAAGCAGAATCAGTTGATGTCAAGTAACATTGATGGAAAAAGGAGTGAATTGGTAAAGTGAGCAAGATGAAAAGATGAAGGTTGATTGGTAGTGTTAGCTCACAGAGGCTTTAGGATAATCAAGGATAATTCCTAAGGGACTTAGTCAGTTTTTGGGAAAGCCACAGAGATAAGGGAACATCCAAAAAAGTATAGAGGATCTGCTAAAGACTTGGAGTAACTTTTGAAGTTGATAGAAAGCCACCAAACACTAGAAGAAACCATGAAAGGAGAGTGAGTATCGTGAAATAAAGGAATTTAGAAGAAAAAAAGACAAAGGTAAGGAAGTTGAAGGAAAAATCATGGAACAAAAGAAAAACCATGAATAACTAGAGGATCTGCTAAAGACGAGATGATATCCATGAAAGACTACAAAATCCACAAGAAGAAGAGATAGAGTTGTAGACATGGAACAATTCTATGGAAAGGTAGAAGTTCGGAGGAAAGCCACAAGACATTATAAAATCTGTGAGAAGTATAGAAGAGCCACAAATAATGTTTGGGTTTAACCATATAATAGTGTTGCACATATCTAAAATTAGATAAAGCATACAAGCAATGAATGTGGAAATAAACTAGAAGATAAAATAAACAAGAGAAAGATAACACCAGATTTAACGTGGTTCACCTAGTGTGGGCTACGTCCACCAAGAAATGACCAAAATTATTATTTAGTGCTTTACAAAGGAAATACAATGAAGATCTGATGTCTTCCAACACCTCATAGGATGTTCAATATTTTTCCCTCACTTAGCTACTCTTTCTTTCTCACCAAGAAAACTAACATGTAAATAATTGCTATTTTCTTCTCTCATACCCTCATACAATGCATATATATCTATTCTGAGAAACTAACTATGATTTTACAATCAAGAAATCATCTTTAAAGCAAAATATTTATTCTAATTCTCATCCAAAAACAAAGTACCATCGCATAGGTTGACCGATGTTGGTCACTTTGCTTGATAGATGTCGGTGATAAGCGGCGATGCCGGTCACTATCAAATCTAGCAACATGTAAAAACAAGCTTTTTGTGAAGCAATTAAGCTCCACACTCAACAATATCCCACTTGGAGATCAATTTCTACACTATATTGTACATCACCATCCTTGGATCCTTTTCCTTGGCCTGTTTCTTCCTCTTCAAGTCTCAAAATTGAAGACCAACGAAGTGGAGTGAAGCTCCAAATTCTCCTTTACCAATGGATTCGTTAGCATATCCACAGGGTTCTCATCCGTATGGATTTTCTCTAACTTCAGCTACCCATCCTCCAACACCTTCCATATGAAGTGATACCTCAACTGAATGTGTTTTGTTCTTGAATGAAATGCTGAATTCTTTGCCAGATGGATCGCACTCTAACTATCACTGTATAATCTACAATCCTCTTGCTCCTTTCCCAAATCTTCCATGAACCTACTCATCCATATCATCTCCTTGCTAGCTTCTATAACTACAACATACTCTACCTCTGTAGTAGACAAAGACACAACCTTCTACAATCTTGAAATCAAGCTAATTGTCGTTCCACCTACTATGAAAACATATCTAGTGGTGTTCCCCGCCATCTAAATATCCATCCATATATAAATCAATATAACCACGTAAATAAGTATTTGACCCTCCGTAGCATAACTCCATGCCAGATGTCCCTCTTAAATACCTAAGAATCCATTGGATTGCTTTCCAATGTTCTTTACCTAGATTATCCATAAACCTGCTCACAAATCCCACTTCTTGTGCAATGTCTGGTCTAGTACAAACCATGACATACATAAGACTTCCTCTCTGCTGAATCATAGAGGAACACGTGCCATGTAGTCAACCTCCTCGTGTGATGAAGGACACCGATCTTTCTCAATTTTAATTATCCATCCATAAGTGTACTAACATGTTTTGAATCTTGCATGTTAAACCTTATCGACACCTTATTGGTATAATCCTCCTAAGAAAAGTAAAACTTGTTATTTTTCTATCTCGGTGGATTTGCATGCCAAGAATTTTATTTGTAGCTCTCAAATACTTCATTGCAAATGTGTGAGCTAGCCTTTATTTAAGTTTACCAATGTCATCCACATATAGTAACAAAATAAATAACTCCCATTTTCAAGTTCCTTAAAATAAACACAATGGTCAAATTCACATCTCATATAACCATGCTCATGCATAAAATTGTCAAATCTCAAATACCATTGCCTTGGGGATTTCTTGAGCCCATATAGGATCTTTTTCAATCTACACACAAGTTTCTCCTTACCCTTGACTTCATAACCAAGCAGCTGCTACATATAAATCTCTTCCTCCAAATCACCATGAAGAAAATCTGTCTTAACATCAAGCTGTTCTAAATGCAAATATTCTATTGCAACCAAACTTAGAATAGTACAAATAGAAGTCATCTTAACTACAAGAGAAAAAATCTCATCAAAGTCAATACCTACTTTCTGTGCAAATCCCTTTACCACAAGCCTCACCTTGTATCTTTTCATTCCACCCTCTTATTTCTTAATCTT
The DNA here is from genome assembly GCA_018340775.1 of Taxus wallichiana var. yunnanensis. Taxonomy (NCBI): domain Eukaryota; kingdom Viridiplantae; phylum Streptophyta; class Pinopsida; order Cupressales; family Taxaceae; genus Taxus; species Taxus wallichiana. The sequence continues at coordinate 1,066,191,555 of CM031240.1, forward strand.
TTAAACCCATTTTTATGTAGTTCATTCTTACCTACTCGTAACTTGACCGAATCCCATGTCTAATTTTATTCCAAGGAGTCCATCTCCTCATCCATGCCATCATCCCACTTTGCACGTGGGTGGCACCTGCATTACTTCTTCAAAGATTTATGGTTCACCACTATCATTAAATACATCCTATCACCACCTTAAAAATATCAAGGACCTTTGCATCATCCATTCATCTCATAACACCAACAAGTAGGATTGTTTCCTACTCAATCTAGGAACCTCCAACAGACCAGTCTTCAAAGATAAAGAAACAAGCATCACTCTAACACCTCAAATATGACACACTACCACTCATTAGAAATCCATTGACCCAAATAACACCTTAGAAAAATTTATACCTCATGAATGAACCCAGATAGTCATCAAAACAACTTTCTCTTCAAGCAACGTAAACTTCCTAGAAACTAGTTTTGCAAACATGATCTTCTCACACATGTATTGACACTTCTAAACCTTCTCAAAGAATGTAATAGGATAAATTTTATCCTATAATAATTATCCAATGTATATTCATCATGAACCAAGACATTATATTGGACTTTAGACCAATTTCATCAAGGAATCTATACTATGATGAAACCATGTCAAGGAGGTCAACATGTGACCTCATCATTGTCAACCAGATGACTTATAGAAATTAAAAAAATCATAGATCATGTAATGAAATTAATTTTATAAATATGAATATCAGTAGCAATAGAACACCAAATAACACAATATTGTAGATAAATGATGGGAATATGCAAGTAGAATAGATTGGCCACTTCGAGGGGCAACCTCCAAACCATACAATAAGATTCAAATGCTCAATGTGATCCTTCACTAATCCTCACTATATATACCAATCTTATGCTATGGTAAACACCAAGGTTGGTCTACTAAACATATGAAAGAATAATTATATAACATCGACAAGAAGAGATATTATGTAAGCCACAAGTCGGAAATACATATCAATATAAGATATAGGACTAAGGGCGTAGCATGCCCTTCGCTTAAAAGTAATATTTTACCCAAGTGTTGGGAAGCCTTGTATGTTGTTTCACAAATGCTTCATTCTCCCATGATGCATCCTCTACATTGATAATATTCCACTTGATCGGTACTTTATAATGACTCGGTCCTCAATATTTTGGTGCATGTATGAAGAATACCTTCAAGTTCTAATAAGATCCTTCCTTATTCTTCTAGTTTAGGAGGCACTAAATGGGTGGATTTTTTTTGGAAAATAAATTTCTTCAAGCAAGAAACATGGAATACTAGATGTATTTTACTTCCTAGAGGGAGATTCATCTTATATTCCACACTACCAATTTTATGCAACACTCGATAAAGACCATAGTATTTAGGAGCACTTATTATCCTTATTTTTTGTTTTAATGAAAAATACTTATATGGTTGTAACCATACGAGCAAAATTTACCCTTTTCAAATTTTTTCTCACTACGATGTTGATCATCTTGTTTTTTCATGTAGTTTTTTCCCTTGTCAGATTATCTATAAGACTAGAGTACCTCATGTTGGTGTTGAATGCAATATTCACTTTCTCTCACCTTCAGTTGACCTTCAAGCTAGAGATAAGTGGTGGAGGATGGTACTGTAAAGTTCCGAGGGTGGAGAAATTTTGGAGGAGGTATGAAATGAAGTATTATACCACCATTCGACAAGTGGAAACTATTTCACCCAACGTTCTTATTTATATGAAGAAAAAAATTGAAGATATCCCTCCAAACATTTATTTACCACCTCAAGTTTCCCATATGATTAAGGATGATAAAATGAATTTCGGGCTAGTTGGGTACCCAAACAAGAGAAAGAATCCGTCTAAACATTTCTTGTAAATATCATATCGCGATGAATTACTATAATTTTCAGCGTGCCATGGATCTTTGAATCTTGTGTCTATAAATGAGATGGTAATCTTAACCACCATGAAAGGATGATCCATGACACAAAAATTACCATACTTGATAAGTATATCCACCATGACCATGATGACACTTTTCCCTTCGATTTATAAAATCCTCTAATGGAATCCATTGATACATCTTCCCATCTCTCGATAGGAATAAACAAGGGTTGGAGGATACCTAGTGTCTTAATGGTCTCTCCCTTATTACATTAACACACCGAACATTCTTCCAAAAAATTTTTGAATGTCTCCTTTCAACCCCTCCCAAAATAAATCCCTTTTAGTTCTATGATAATTTTTCAAAACCCATGAATGTCCAGGTAATGGAGAAGAATGGAGATCTAAAAGAACATGGTATTTAAGTGTAAATATCTTCCAAAAATAAAACCTATATTTTTACCATAATATATCCAAATATATCCTCTTTCCATATAAATTATTATGATATGGTTGGATATTTCTAGAGATTCGAATGAGAGTATGGGTTGTTGGATATTTTTACCATTTTTACTTTTCTTTATCTAAAAATCTAACTTTAATATAGATATGGCACATAACAATGCTTCTCTATGCTCATCACTCTTAGATATAGCATCAATGACCACATTTTCCTTTCCTTTTTGTTGTCATAAAAATGTACAATAGGTAAATTGATAATTTCCAAGCATGACAACGATACCCTTGTAGAAATAATTTCATGTTTATCATTACGAGACACCCCAAGTCTTCCTTTTCAGCCCAGTAACCTCCTTATTAGTGTAAATTCATTCCCCTAGGTGATTTTAGGAGTTCTTAAAAAATACTATCTTTGGGTAATGTTGGGAAGGGCTATCACTAGCCTTCCCAGGACTGGAGAAACCCCTTGAAGTGGAGCAGAGCATCTATAAAAAAACATGGAGGTGAATTTAAGGCCTATAAACATCATGGAATTGATTTTGGAAGATTCATGGAAGATTTGGGGAGTTTGGAGTAGTTTGATAAAAATTAGGGTTCATAGGCCTAGGTAGTGCACATGCCAAAATAGCTACTGAGCTTCCAAAGGTGATTTTGGGAGCTCTAGATGGAGTTAGGAGAAAAAAATCTTTAGAAAGGGAATTCAAAGATTTAAAATATGGTGAAATTATTTGTTTCACAATTGTTTCACTTGATTTTAGAGTGTTTCTTCAAATGTTGATGAAACAGAGATAAGGGTAAAGGTCTCAGGAGGAATACCTGTTAAGATGTTGGTTGTAGGTTGTTGCGTGCATATGACTTCTGGATCCACAGATGATCGTGAGAGATTCCTTTTTCTTGGAGGAACTACTTGAAATGGAAAACAAGACCACCAAATAAAAGTTAAATAATATATGCAGTGGACTACCTAGCATGTGCTAGATCCAGGAAGTGTGATACTTCCTAGATGACTGTCAATCCACTATTTTAAAACAACTTAATGCTAACAATAAAGGAAATCCTACTGTAGTTAAAATGATTTAGGTATCTCATTCACCTACAATAAGAAAATTCATTCACAACAAGCTAAGCTATGATTAAATCTGAAGGTCAAGGTCTCTATCAGGGTACAAGTATTGGTTAGGGTCAGGTTCTAGGCTATTTTGGTTATTGGGTGGAGGTTTTAAACACTTGTTCTTGGTTTTGGTCAAAAACACGAGAGACCAACATTGGTCATGGGTGTGGTGATGTCGGTTTAGATTAACCGATGGTGTTTATGGGTAACCAAAGTGTTGGTATGGTGGAGGTACACAAAACTCAATAAAAACTTGGTGGGGTGACAGATCGAGGCTAGATGGAAATGGAAGGGTAATGACCAGGTTTGTATGGGTCTCAGGTATGCACAAGAATGATTAAAATCTAGGTATGGGTAGTTCAAGGGTGTGGGTAAAAGGATGGTCAAGTTTACATGGAGGTAAATGGTGGGGAATGGAAATGGGAGTAGAAACTAATAATGAAGTAAAAGAATCTACTCAGATGATAATGAACCAGTGTTGGTTAACAAAACTTACTATTTGTACGAGCTTGATGTCTAGTTGGCAATGGAGGGTGATCAGATGGAAGGAACTTGGTGTGATGCAAAATCTTCCTCAAGAGATCCGTGAGGAAAGTGACTCTGTAGTTGATTTAGGTGTTGGCTATGGGTGCTCGATGAGTGTACAAATGCTCGTACTTCTTGCATGCAGCTTTGGTTTCATCCCTTTCTCTCAAAAGATGTGTTAATCTCTTTAAAATGTGCCAACCTCAAAATAAATTTGTTCGGGGTTTAAATGGTAACCGGCGGTTCTGGGTTACAGGTTAACCGGTGGCGGTTTAGGTAACCGGCATTGGCTAGGGTGGGATTTCTAGGTTCTCTATACTAGGTAGATCCCCTTGATTTTCACGGGACCTCATTCGTTTGGCTCCACGGATTAGAATGGAAGCTTCCTTCTAACATGTGGGAATGTGGTTAGAGGGAATGTAGGATTTGATTTTTAGGGTTTGGGTAGGTGTTAGTTAGTTATGGCAACTTACTAAGAATAGGTCTTAGGGTGAGGTAGCTACATGAGGTGCCTAGGTGAGGTGGATATGTGCCCATTATCCCAATTAGGATATTTAAATAATAATGAGTTAATTTAATTAAATTAATTAAACTAATATTAGAGTGGGATGAAAGGGGCTATGGTTAGGTAAATATGTTCAAGGTGTTTTTTTGACAAGGGACCGAGGGGAGTGTGACCCCATTTTGGTGTCTACATTTTTCCCCTTTTTGTCATGTAGCTTGTATTGGTAAGAGATGCTAACAAAAATAAGATGTGGTTGCCCCATGTGTGGGTGAAGGTGATCCCCTCAAACCAGAAACCGAAAAGGAAGAAGGTAGAATTAGTGAGTAGTGTGATAAAAGATGAATGTGATGAAGAAGAGTGGGAAATGCGGGAAAAAGGGAAAGAGGTCCACTCGGGTAATCCAGGTAATGGGTTGGGGTCAAAGAGTAGTACCAATCAAACGTACACACATGTATAAAGCGCAACACAATACTAGGTTGAAGAGTAGGAAAACTCTACATTGTCTAAGGTTGATAGGCTTATCCAAACAAGGTTGAAGTGATTTTGGTATCCAAGGTATAGGATATGGTTAGGAAACATGACGTAGGCCAAAGTGCAGGAACATGTAGGTTTTCTAAAGTACACCCAAGGTTGGGTCAGGATAAACGGTCACAACAAGAGGCAAGGTAAGGTTAGTATGTCCATCAACACAGGTAACAGTGCTGTAAGGTATAGCGAACACATGAGGTCAAAGGTCACTAGTAATGTTCCAAGTCTAAGTATCTAGGTCACGGCATGGGTAGGGCCGAGGTATGGGAAAAATAATGAGTCCTTAAATGAGGATGAGGTGAGGGGATAAATGATAAGGTCAAGAAGGTCAAGTGGGGTGAGGGTAAGATAAAAAAGGATTCAGGTCAAAAATTGGGGGTAGGAGGTAGTAGAAAGGCTAAGCAGTATAACCAATGATGGTTGGTTTTGACCGATGTTGGTCAAGATGGACCAACCATGGTAAGCTAGGGCACAAGAATGATGTCGAGTTAATGTGAAACCATCACCGGTCATGTTGGGTAGGTTATAAAAATAAAAGTAACCGTATTTTTCAAATCATTTGTCTTTTAGTGAATTGGGAAAACGACAGAGAGAGAGAGGAAAAGGTGGAAAGTGATAGAGTGAGATGGAGGACTGAGTTGGTGAGCCACATGGCTAGTGAGAGTTGGTCGATAGGTGGATCCATGAGCTAGGTTGGATTGGTTTGAGTGGATTGATTAGTTGGAGAGCGAGAGGTCATTTGGTGATGGCAGAGGTAGGAGAGGGATTGGGGGACCACCAGTGTAGTGGTTGGAGGTGCCACCACGTAGACGATAGCACGATGAGGTAGGATTCAATCCGACTTGTTGTTTTGTTTATTAAATTGAATTAGTGGGGGAAAATAGGTTTTTTTGTTTTTGGGGGGAAAAGGAATTTGGAATTGTGGGAGGGAAAATTAATTAAATTAGGAATGGGAAGGGAGGTGATTTGGTGAAGGAGTGGGGAAGGGTTTAGGGGGATTTGAGTAAGATTAGGTGGGTAGAAGGGAGAAAAAGGGGAGTTTGAATGAAAAATGGGGGTTTGGGCATCGCAGTTTTTGGACATGACAATGATGGCAGTGTCGGTTGAAGGTTAGCCAACATTAGTGTTAGGGCACCGGTATCGATCATGAAGCAGGTGACCGATGCCATTTAAAGGGGAAACGGGTTGGTTAGGGGTAACCGGTACCGATCATAATTGGGGAAAAAGGGGCCAAAAGGTGTCCAAGGTTGGGTGGGTGAGGTAGATAGGGGTGAGAAAAGTGGTTTTGGTGAAAATCATAACATAGGTAAGGGGTAAAAATAGGTAAGGGTGGAGTTGTTAGGGAAAAATGTATAGATGTGTAGGAAAAAGGTAAGGTTGGGGAGTGGGTCAAAATGGAAGTAGGTGAGGGGTTCAGGGGGTGTGGTTGAATAGGTGAGGTGATATTAGGTTGGGTAGGGTTAGGGTAGGTAGGTTGGTAGGTTAGGGTTGGGTTGGGTAAGTAGGGAGGTGTGGGTTGGTTTGGGGTGGAGGGTAGGCCATGGGATAAATGGGTAAGTAGTGAAGTAAAAGAGGTAGGGTAATGGGAATGGGTATGGGTGAATGTAGATATGGTCATGTTTAAATAATGTGATTGTTTTGTTGGATGTAGGTGAGAGATCAGCTGAGGATGCGAGACAGGGTGCCACCCCTGCTCATGATAGTTTGAGGCATGCGACAGCCAAGGAGTTGCGGCATGTTGAGGAGGTGGGCTTGATTGGGGTTTGACGCTACCGGCATGTAGTCTAATAGTTGAGTTTGATGGTCTCCCTCATTGATAGATGGGATTCGGTGACCAACATGTTCCACCTACCAATGGGTGAGATGATAGTCACCTTGGAGGACATGTACAAGATCCTATGGTTACCTATATTGGGTACGTAGGTATATTCGATCTCCTTAGAGGCATCAGAGGAGTTAATGCTGATGGTATTTGGTGAGGGGATGGTAGAGATGACATTCCATAGTGCCAATCTGAGCTATGGAGAGATGTACCTAGCCCATTCAAAGGAGACGAGGCTAGTAGTATTATTGATGGAGGAAGTTTTTGTTTTGCCTTTATCGGATGCAAGAGGGTGGGAGATTCCCATGATCATTGATGGGAGTGTTACATGACATGATGATGGAGAGGACCTGATTTTCCTAGGTACCAACATTCTTGGTATAGCTATATAGAGAGCTATGGGCATATGGGTGGCTCAAGAGGTTTAGTCTGTGTTGTACTTTTATTCTACACTGTTGGGCCTATGAGCACATTATCTATGTGCATCTAGTGGGTATGCCCCAGAGAAGATGCATTTGAGCTAGGTTTTGTGCGGGTGGGGTATAGGTGATGGGTGCCTATTATTGGAGAGTGGTGATCAGATAGGGCTACGCATGATGTAGCATACTACAATGGCTATTGGAGGGATTGTCCAGGGTAGACATTATATGGAGACCGTATGTGGGTTATCCCTCATACAGACAGATGGTTGAGGAGTTAGCTAGCCTTCAACTACTCAGATGGATAGAGGGGCATCGTGTAGGGGAGCATGAGATGATCCCCATAGACAGGGTCTGACGGTAGTTTGGATTACTACAAGATATACCACCACCCTTCCCACAGTACCAGAGGGATGATGTGGAGAGACCACTGCCACTTCCATAGCCTACAATACCTATTAGGCAGGAGGAGCATGTTATAGACCGGTGGATTGATGATGTCGAGAGCGGACGGATAGGTATAGACAGTGGTGGGCGGGCCAACTATGAGCATTACCTCCCGGGCACGGAAGCCAAATTTATCCACTATCTTGTGCGAGAGAGATGCCTGCAGGGTAGGTGGTGACTCTAATTACATAGTTGGGGATGGTATAGGGGTATCTAGCAACATCGGAGGCGAGAGGTGACCGAGTGCATGTGCAGTGGCGGTCACGAGCCTAGATAGCCCGGGTGGGGATAAAGAGGGTGATGAGGAGTAGGTAGCTGCCCCTACAGTGCAGAGTTACGGAGTTTGCAGGCGGTTGGCCACTACACAGTGTAGATTCGGGCATTACAGTGCGGTACATGCATAGGGTGTGGGGCGATGACACCTCTAAAAGCATTGGTACAAGGTCCCAGTTCACAGGCAGGGATGGGATAGGGTCTCACAGGACAGTACAGGGGCTGAGGCCTATGGGGCCACCATAGACCATACCCATATCCAGGTTATGGGATGCCTTAGGGGAGGCTAGATATTACCAGGATCAGCTGATAGTGGTGGGATAGATTTTCTATCCTATGGAGAGTACAGGGCACAATAGGCCTCAAGTGAGAGGACTAGATCCTAGACTCACAAGTGTGGAGAGCACAGGGGCCATCAAGCCCCAAGATAGGATTAGGGTGAGGCCACTAGCTCACGGAGGCCAACTCCAGGTGATGTACTAGTAGGGGCACGACCACGACCTATGGCGGGCGGTGAGAGGTTATCAGGCCACTGGCTAGGAGCTGAGGAGGAGACAAGCGAGACTGAGATGGAGGATGTCTAATAGGATGATGCCTGATGCACATCCCTTTATTTTGATGTATTTTGATTCATTTTTGATATATATTGTCTGCGTTCGAAGGGAGTGAGGATGTATGAGAGTGTTGTATATTTTTATCATATATCTTTGGCATATGTGTCAAAGATGGTGAGGTTGTATATGATATTTTTGAGAGATTTTATTAGATGTACCAGCTTGTGTGCTAAAGATATTTGAGATTATGTATATGGAGACACATTTTTGGATATTTTTATTTGTATATATAATGATGATGATGATTATGGTCATTATGTGTATACATAGTTGTGGTTATCTTTCTGTTTTTATGTGTATATGTTATGGAAAATATATGTAGCGTAGGCATGATAGAGTCAGGTCATAGGCATGGATTGAGTCAGGTTTTAGGCATGGTGGAGTTAGGTTTTAGGCATGGTTGAGTCAGGTTGTAGTCTAGGCATGGATTGAGTCAGGTTTTAGGCATGGTTGATTCGGGTTCTAGTATTGGCATGGATTGAGTCATATTGTAGTCTAGGCATGGATTGAGTCGGAGGTAGTAGTCTAGGCATGTATTCGGTTATGTTGTGGTCTAGGCATGGATTGAGTCAGGTTTTAGGCATGGTGGAGTTAGGTTGTAATTCATTAATTTGTGCAATGAATGATGATATGGGTCATGGTTAAGATGTTTTATAGTGGTAAGGAAATGGTAGACATAATGGATGTATGTTTGATGATGATAAAGGGGGAAAGTAATTTGTTGTTTGATGGGTTTAATTTCCATTTATTGATATAAAAGGAAACCAAATAGGGTAGAATGTGGTTTAGGAAAATAAAAGATGAATTGGTTAGGGTAGAGAGTGGTTAAGCTAACCTCCAAGGGCCCCATGCCCTCGGAGTGTTGCCTACATAGTCCCGGTGAAAAGGGACCTCAGGCCGATGTAGTTCTCCCATAAGCTAGGGAAGAATGTGAGGAGGTATGAGTATGAGTGGGTATGTTATAGGAATGATTGAGTCTAGGTCATGTTAGGTATGGGTGGATTGTGGGCACATTGGTATGGGTGATTTTGAGTTGATGAAAAAGGAAAAGGTATCCAAAGATAAGCATCGAGAAGCTAATCATGTATAAGGTAATCAATATGTAATGAAGTAGTTTAAAAAGATAAGAGGAGGCAAGAAAGCCACTTGATTGGTTAGAATCATAATGAGTAGGTCATACCTTAGATAGGTGGATGAACATAAGACCCTAAAGACATTACATGATTGATTATTCTAAATATGAAAATTAATCTAAGTATAGAATGATGCTTTAACAAAATATTTGTAGATAGAACTTATAAGAGACATTACTAGGGTTTGATATGCATTTAAATATCTCAAATATGTATGCACATGGATCAGATTTAACTAAGAATGTCCCCAGAAATAGTGCCACTGGTGTTGATGGGCTCAAAATAATATGAACTAGAAGCATATTAAAACAATAGTATGGATATTACATTTTCATCCCCCGACAACAACGTCACTAGTGTTGGCAGGCTCAAAAGAATATGAACTAGAAGAAGATTAACAAATTAGTCTAGATATTGCATTCTTCATCCCTGGTAATGGCACCATTGGTGTTGGTACCCAAATTTGTTCTCCTTTTCAGTCTGAGCAGCATCAAAGATATGACATGAATCTTGAAGACAGATAGATCATGATGTATGTTGTTTTGTAGAACGAGGATGTGATCTAAGCGGCACTCATTTGTGGAGAGATGGATAGCACTCAAATAGGACTTGATCTTGTCCTAACTATTTTAGGTTGTGCCTTTCAACCAAGGTAAGAGAACCTATTTTGTAACCCTCAAATGGTGAAGGAGATGAAGATATCCCTCAATTTGTGCAAATAGTATGAAAAGGGCCTTGGGAAAATATGATCAACACTCCAAATATGAATTTCACAAGTTGTCACTTCTAGATTATGGAGATACTTTCAATGCAAAGGTAAGGGTTATTGAAGACATTTTGAAATCTTGATCTATTTTGCATACTTTAGCAAATGGATTTTGATCTTCTGTGGGTATACAGGTCAAAATAGGGGTAAAACAGGGTAGGATTAGTTGTTTTGAATGATTTTTTGGGTGGGAGTTTAGACAAGACAAACCAAGGTCCGCCAAACTCTTTGAGGATTTCAACAAAATATGGAGAAAATTAACAACAGAAAGTATCAAAATGGTTAAGCATTCCTTCAACCAGGATATGTGCATCAAATGGAGGCCCAAATCTACACTTTTCCACACAATATTTGATCATCTATCACAAAATATTGAGTTAGAATGAACCAATGAAGCATTTAGCAATCACTATTTAATCATGACCTAAGGTGCACCCATAGGTTTAAAAACATTCTTTGAAATTAAGGAAAGTAAAGTGATTTTAAATTTGTTTCTCTTTATCGGATGAAAGCTCTTCCGAAAGTGAGATTGTAAATGCCACTAAACTAATCACAAGAAATGAGACCATGTATGATCAAGACAAATTTTAAACACAAGATGCAACAGAAACAAGAAAAACAAATTTGAAATGCATTACGAAATGTAAGCATTCACATATTTTCCCAAAGACAACACATAATAACTCAAAAATGATCAAATTTATTAGCGAGGCAATTTTTTGAAAAATAATCTCAAATCTTGTTAATGGCTATACATGTGCAACCAACTTAACATGATTTGAAATATGATCAAAGAGAGTTACATGAGTTTCTCAAGTGGTCACTCGAGAGAATGGGATTCTTCCCAAATTTTTCGTGAAAATTTTAGTTTTCGAGCTTTTAAAACTCTTCCAACCCTTTGCATGACAAATTCATGCAATATATAGCTTTCAATCTCCTTTGAGCCTTCTTTCCCAAGAAAAGAATATGCCAAAGGATCAAATTTGTTACAAAAATTCCTCATGATTCGCAGACAGGACGTTTAACAGAACACATCCAAAAAGTTGCCAGTTGTCTCAAAAAGAGATGAATCATTGCAAAATTTGCATCATTATCCATTGTGGAGGCACATTTTTCATCTTCAAAGCATGCAGACCCCCTTCCTTTCATTATTTCATCCATATCCCTCCAAAATTTGACTCTGTAACTTTTGGATTTGATATTTTATGTTTTTGGATGGGTTAGGGTAAAATTTCACTTCAAAAACATATCGATCCTCAAATTGATCCTCAAAACCAATTGCATTGGTCCTTGTAGGCACAAACAACATGAATTTGTCAAAAATTTGATGAAAATTGATGCAAAAATCACATCTCCAAGTTCTGCTGACTAAAATGATGGCCAAATTGAAAAATGCACAATTCTTGTTGATCTTCCTTTATCCTTTAATGTCTGAGCCCTCCACGTGTCACAATGGGATTGGGATCACTTTTTGACATTTTAACACTTTTGGAAAAATGAAAAAATCGTAGCTCAATTCTACACATTTCCACCTTTTTGGAAAAAGGACATTTTTCCAAATTATCTCTGCAAGACACTCATCTCCGATTATGTCCCTAACACGTGGCGTAAAATGACTGGATACAGAGTCGCGGCTCAATTTTAAACATTTTCCTCTTTTTGGAAAAAGGAAAAATTTCTATTTTTCCTTTGCGGCTCCGCCCTCCCACAAGACACATGTCCTCATATGATTGGTTGAGAGGCAACACTTCTCATTTCATATTTTAATCATATTCCATAAAGGAAAATTTTTAACATTTCCTCCACCATCCCACACCTCTGCCATTGACTCCTCAGATGAATCTTGACTTTTTACCTTCGGGCTCATGGGTCCATTCAATGATTTTACCCTTTTGATAACTAGAGGCTAAAAATACAACTTGCCTCCGAAGGCCCACCTCCGCCCTATGCTTTGATGCTGACACGTGTCTTCATCCCATTGGCTATGAGTTTGTGGTCCAATTTTATACTTTAACTCTTTTTCACCAAAGGCCAAAAAGTATCAAACTCCTCTGCCTTTCCATCTCCCCGCCTACCACATGTCCTCCTCTGATTGGATGTAGGCCTTAGGGGATTTTCTTCATTTCCACGCATTTTCCAAAGTTCCCTAAGGAAAAAAATGACCCACCCATCTGCCTTCACTCTGCCTATGGCACATGTAACTCCTATGGGGTGCTTGAGAGCTATAGGGAAACTTGTACATTTTTCCAAAATCACAAAACGTTAAGTTTATAAAAATGACCCATTGATCCTGACCAATTAGAACAAGCCATGTAGGAGAATATTTTTGAGCTAAAATTTGGTGGGCGAAGGACGCCCATATGACCATCGAAAAACCCAAAATTGCCAATGAATCTTGAAGAAGAAATTCATAGGAAAATGATGCCCGTCATTTGTCACAAAAATAGAAAACTCTAGGGATTCCTTAGAATTCAATTTTTCACTAAGGACAACAAATTTCTCGAAATTGAACCAACGAAACATGTTTTTAAAGCATTTTTATCATGGAATTAGATTTCAATGGCATACAAGTGTAAATCGATCAATTTTAAGCGCCATGATCAAGCAAAAAGGAAAAATGGTAGAGTCCATAGATTTTGGAAACAATATGGCACAAAACAGGGCACACATGTAGATTTCTTTCAAATTGGGAAAAACAACAAGTTTGTGAGCATTTCAAGGCATTTGACTCAAGGGAAAAGTTGAGACCACCAATTTTGAGAGAAAAATGTTCCAAAGCACACGAGAAATAATTTTTGAATATTTTTTAAATTCCCACTGCAGCTTTCTTCCTGCTTCCAATAGTTAACTCTCCCATGCACATGGTTTCAGTAACTCCCTCTACAACTTCTCACCAACACTCTACCATTGCATAATCTCAAACTAGATTCTCTCTTGAAAGGATCTCCTCTAATCCATGATAAAATTTAGGTCAGAAAAATATTGACTAAACAAAGAAGAAAAACAAAGAATGGAGAAGAAGAATAGTGGAAATCCCCATTGCCGTGAAATCAAATTTTGAAGAAATATTGTAAACAAATGTAAGGATTAAAGAACCTTCTTTTGATGTTCATTCATCTATCAAAAACCATAAAAAAATGGCTTCACACCTGATCTCCCTCATGCCATTAAATATTCACAATGAAGAAATCTTCTTTCGCCCAACGGAGAAAGAAAGTTGGATTTCCCGTTAAACCGACAGTCGGATGAAACGAGATTTCACAAGAAGCACAAGAAGAAAAAACCCATATAAAAAATTTAAATTTCATCAAAATGGAGGAGAAAACTAGACCTGCAATTTTTGAGGTCCATTAATGGTTGCCATGTCCAAGAAGCACTACCAGGTAAAAAATTAAAACTTTAAAATCTCCCAAACTATTGAGCGGATAGGTCCAAGATTTCAGAGGGGCGATATTGGGAAAAACCCATATTAGAAAACTTTGTTTCATAGTGATCCAACCATATGAAGGTTCACTTTCAAAAATAGTAGGTCTTCTACATGGAGGACTACCATTTTGGGAAAGTCATCAATTAAAGAAACTATGAAAGAGGCATTAAACATGAAATATGTATTACAAGGAGAGATTTCCAAAATGGTCATCTTGGTCCAAAATTGACACTTACTAAAAATAGTAAGTGGTCCCACAAACACCTACCAAAAATAGAAAATTGATCCAAAAGGTGAGAGGAATGCAGGGAGATAGGGAAATATGAGTTGCAACATCCAGTTGAGGTTTGAGGCAAGCTGATTTTTCATACTTACTAAAAATAGTAAGTTGTTTTTTTGAAGAAATCATGAAGCATAAATGGATAGGGTAGAAATGGTGCAGCCTTTCACTTTCGAGTAAGAGATAGAAAAAGTGTAGTCTCTATCATCATATTATGCAGAGTAGGTGATAAGTGAGGATGTCAACAATGTCTTTCAACACTCATTTCATGCTTCAATTGGTATGCGGGAGGTGGAATTCACAATCAACACCATTAGATCATTCATAAGATGCTTCATAGGATCATGTTTAAATCAGCCAAGTAGTGTGACAACATTGAAGGGAGTTAGGACAAGATTTGTTCAGAGTGGATCTCCATGAGTGATGCCCATGGTCACCGAATGAGTCATGTGATAGTGTATTTAAACATGGTGTTCACACATCATCCAAAGGAAGTTCTTCAGTGTGTGCAAGAGTTCAGAGATTCAGAGTTCATCACATTAGAGTGTTTCATCGAGTCATCTAGAAGGATCAATGGGCTTTATCAGAGGTAGAATCTATCATCATGACATCATCCTTCCTTCTTCTCTTTCTCTCTCTCTCTCTCTCTCTCTCTCTTCTCCCCCAACTTCCTCTCTCCTCAATGTTCTAATTTGACATTGGGGGTTACACTTTTTCAATGTAATAAGTCACCCTTAAGTTATAAAAGGGGACTTAATGTTCTCCTAAGAATGTGAAAAGTTATCATGACATATGAAGGGTCAATGGGGGTAGGCGAAAGAGAATTCAAAGCACTATAAATTATAATGAGCTCCTCATTCCAAAGGGTTCTAATTCTGAAATTCTTCTAGCTGGTTGTATTCTTGTAAGTTCATGAGAGATATTTTGCTCACTTGTGAGTGAAAAGAGTTAGCCACTTTTCCCTATTCTCAATGTCTTCCATTCTCATACTATGTACAATTTTTCTTGAGCATCAATACAAGAAGGAGTTTTGAGCCTTTTTGACTAAGGGTTTATTGATACTTTGTGTTCATTAAATTCTAATTGGTCTTGTTGTTGTTTGTAGTATTGTTTCTTCCTAATTTTAGTGCATGTGATGAAATTTCTAACTAGTGTGTGTAGGAATCTGATTTTCTACCTGCAACATTAGTTCTCCTACCTCTTTTCTCACTCCCCTCCCACTCTTCAGATAAATTCTTCCCTAACAAGATATTTCTAGCTTTTCCACAAGGTAAGTGGAGTGCCCCTATTGGATCCCGACCACAAGGCCACTAAGAAAATCCACCTTTACTCATGCATGCATATATGACAACCACCTACTGGTTAAGTAGAGGGACTTAGATTCCCAAAGCATTGGCAAGAAATCCACAAGTTTTTCCACTTGACAAATTTTCTCACAATAGTTTTTGGCACCCACCGTGGGGTAGATTTAGCAAGCATTCTGCACCCAAAATATGACCGCAAGGTCCCAAAATTCAAAAAAATCAAATATTGAAAAATGAAAAAAAAAAAAAATGGAAATCCATTATTGAAAGATACACTGTCAATTCATGCATGTGACCTTTCATATTCCATAGTGTCTTTTCATGTTCCCATTGCAAGATTTTCCAAAAGTTGGCTGAAGGAAGATATACCAGGTTGAGAAGGTCGAGAGGTGTTATTGATACCAATTTGAGGATTTGTAAAATCAACAAGAATGAATTAGAGATAATCCATACTTCTTCTCTCAAGCCTCCTCCCCATCTGGGTCTTCAAGTAATTCACCTAAAAATCCTATCCAAACTCCTATTGATACTCCCCTTCAAATTCTCCCATTTTTCAACCACCATTGAGCATTGATTCCCGAGGAAGAAGAAGAATTTTAGAATTTGAAGAAAATTTTAGAAGCAAGAGTTAAAGTAAAAAAATGACAATGGAAGATGAAGTAGAAAGACCTCAACCCATTGTCCATGGGGAAGAAATACTTGGCCCACTTGCTCTTGAACCCCCTCTTCATGATCTACCAATAGGTTCCCACAAGAAATTTCCAAAGTTCAAAGGTGATGGCACACAACCATCTTGAAGAACACATCACTGCTTTCATGACATCATGTGGATTCTTGGTGTCCAACATGAAGATGTCATTGTAAGACTATTCATGGAATCTCTCCAAGAAAATCAACATAATGGTTCTATCTCCGCCTTCCCGATCCATCACTTGTTGGAATGAACATCAAGACTTCCTTCGAGGAAATATTTAAATCAATGAAGACAAGATTGTCAAGACCTCTTGGTGCAGTTGGCTCAAATGAAGAAAGGAGAAGGTGAAACTATGAGAGACTTCATGGCTCATTTCAAATGGTTTCTTCATAGATACCGGAAGAGGATTCATCATCTGAAAACAATGTCAAGAGATTCTTCATCAATGCTCAATCACCGGAGGTAGGATTTTCCTACGAAGAGTTCAACCAAGGAACATTGTAGAAGCAAAAAGGATGGCCATTGAACTTGATGATGATCTCATCCTCTCTGGAAAGATCAAGAATCCATCAAAGGGAAAGGCCCAACATCCTAGAGATGAGAGAACAAATTCATTGCTGCAAAAATTGGTGAATGAGATGGCATCGTTGAAGAGGGAATTTTTGAATGAGTATCTTCTCAACAAAACCATAGAAATCAAATTGTAAGGAGCACCCCGAAGGCTTGCCTTGGAGGCCCCACCCGTGAATGCAAATTGCAGGATTCAGGAAAGTGAAGAAGATCTTGAACAAGAAAGTGAAGGTGATGATCTCCTAGAAGTTGATGAGCTTGAAAATGATACACAAATAAGATTTTGTGAGTATTTGGAGGTGATGAAGAAGACAAAGAAGATGCACCTAGTTTCTCATGTGCGGTATTCACTCATTCTCATTCTGAGAAAGGAACACCTCCTCCACTATTGCAAAGAAAAAGAAGGCTGATGATTCTCCATGTGGTGACTCCACAAAACAAAATAATCAGTCGAGGATCTCTGCTCCCACCCTCCATGGAGTCCGCATTGTTGAATCTTGATCCTGTAGCAAATAAGAAGTCTCCAACAATTCCAAGTAAGTCTTCGATGCCTCTTCTAATTCTAAATCTAAATCTTCTCCTATAAAATCTAGTACTTTGAAAGCTCCTAGTGTACCTTTCAAGATCCCCTATTCCCCAAAATCTACTCTTGCTTCCAAACCTGTCCTAAATCCAAAAGTAGTCCCTTCATCACCCTCACCACATCTACTCCTTTTGACTTCATAGAATACGTGAACAAAGCCAAAGTGTAGATTACTAAAACTAAATATTTCATGGACTCATCCCGAACAATTTGAGAGATTTGTTCAATACATTAGGAGTGGTAGTTTGACACCCAATGTTGTAACACCTATTCTAAAGGATTACTACCAAACCCACCTATGCCTCCCTCATAGAACATGCTTTCCTTGAGTGCATCCAAGATTGACAAGGTTGATCCTTTCTACGTCTCCCTCCTTCTTGTTGAGAATATGTATTGAACAATTGCATAATAGATTTTGGTGCCTTCGACAATGTAATGCCTATAAAGGTCACCAAGGCTCTCAAACTCACCATGACTCCACCCGGTGGCTCTTGTTACTCTTTGGAGTCAAAAGAGGTCCCACTTGTAGGGAAGGTCAAAGATGCATGGTGGCTCTCGCCAAATTTCCAGACAAGAAAGTTTTGTGATGATTTTGGTAGTAGACATTCCAAACTTCATTTGGAATGTTACTAAGTCAAAGCTTTTTCCGAGACTTGGGAGGGAAAATTTAGATGAATTGGTCTTCCACAACCATACCAGTGAAGGGAGACATGGAGAAATTTCTTCCAGAGAAGAAGATGAGGTACACAGTGTGAAAGTTATGGAAGTCCAGAACCAACATCTTGTATCAAGATATCAAAGTGGATGAATCACTTTGTGACAACCAAGGAGGAAGAGGATATTCCCATCTTGATAGGGCCAAACATGCCTTCCCAGAGAGGCATGGACCTTGAAGAAGCATTGAGGAGATTTGAGTTACAAGAGGGCAGCCCCAAATTTCCGGATGATGCAAACCATGAAGAAGAGGAAATGGTTCTTGATGATTTTCAAACAGAAAAATAAGCTTATGTGCTTATCCATGATGAAGAGATATTCTCATTCCCATTTGAAGATGAGGACTCCCTTGATCATGTCACCCAGGAAGAGACAAGACCATTCTGTGATGAGCCCTCAAACAATGGGAAAGAACCATCTATACAAGAACTACTAAGAGCCGTGGAAGAAAAAAGAAGACCTGAGCTCAGCCTTGAACTCTTGATGCAAGCCATGAATCTACAAGACAAGTGTGAATCTGATTTGAAAGCCTTAACCAGTGTGAAGATGGCCATGTTGAAATAAAGCAAGATGAGAAATATGATGCCCTTGAGCCAATGATTGATGGATGCAATGATGAAATGGAGGTATTTTCTTTCCCATTTGAAGAGGAAGAATCTTTCCATGATGAAGAAATTAAAGAAAGGAGTTTTGAGGCCTTTGAAGCTGAAGCTCCTCTTGAAAAAGGAGTGATAGAATGCAGCGATTCCCAAGATGATGAAGTAATCCCTCCTGGATAGTTTCCTTGAGCTGCAAAATAAAGATTCTTCAAAGGCATACAAAGATGAGCTACAGAAGTAACAAAGGAGATCTCTGTGCAAGAACTATTGGATGTAGTGGAAGTTGTGGAAGACCCCGAGCTGATTCTTGATCTCTTAACTTGTGCCATGGCCATACAAGACAAGTATGAGGTTTTCTCGATCCTCCCCATCGTACTCAAACACCTCACAGTGGAGTAGAGATAAAGGATGAATCTAAGGTTTCTCATGGAGAAGATATCAATGAGCATAGATTGGGAAAGAAAGTAACTCAGAATATTCAAGAAATTTGAATGAAAATCAGCTTTGGGCAGCGATGAGATGCTCAATGAAGAATCAACTATGTGGATAAACATGGAAGGAAAATGCACTATGAAACCAATTTCAAAGAACATGAAGGAAGTGGAATTTCCAAGCGAAGACCGAGCATCAAGAAGCTCACATGGACTCACTCCTACAAAAAAAATATGGTCATGAAAGCACCCAACTTTCATAAACAATTAAGGAGAGGAGGCTACTTTCTGGAACTAGTCAATGGCTTTGCAGAACAACATCACTTAGTGTTGCCCACTTAGGGGTAACTTTTAAGGAATGAAAAGTGCTTCAATGAAAGTGGGTTTTCCCCCACCTTGTACCATAGGTGATTGCTAGGTGTGTTTCCTTTTTTTTTGTGTGTGTGTTTCCTTTCCATGTGTGTTTGTGTGTTTCCTTTCATTGTTCTTGGTGTTTGTGTGTTTCCTTCTTCTCTCTTCTCTCTCTTGTTGTAAGTTGTACATGACTCGCAGGGCCCAATGGATAAGGCACTAGTCAATGGATCATATGGTCTAAAGTTGAGATTCTATGGATTCTCCATGTCATGTCTTCACTGTACTCAGTCCATGTCATGTCCCCAAGCTAGAGCCAAGTTGTTGTCATGCAAATGTGCAACAAGGAAATTAACAATTTCCAAGCATGAAACTATACCCGTGTTAATTTTTTCATTTTTATCATTCCAAGCACCCCAGTAGTCCATGTCAATCCAAGTGACCTCCCAATTAATGTTAATCTCATTCCCCTAGGTGATTTAGGAAAGTCCAATTCCCCTAGGTGATTTTAGGAGTTCTTAAAATGCTATCTCTAAGCAATTGTGGGAAGGGCTATCACTGCCTAAGATGGAGAAACCCCATAGAGTGGAATAGAGGAAAAAAAAACATGGAGGTGAATTCAAAGGCCTAGAAACATCATGGAAGTGATTCAGAAGATTGAGGGAAATTTGAGAGAGTTTGGAGTAGTTTGATCAAAATTAGGGTTCATAGGCCTAGGTAGTGCACAAGCCAAAACAATTACTGAGCTTCCAAAGGTGATTCTGGGAGCTCGGATGGAGTTAGGAGAAAAAAATCATTGGAAAAATAATTAAAATATCTACAATATGGTGAAATTATTTTTTCACAACACTTTGGCGCAATGGTTTTGTAAGTAGTTTTTCTCATGCACAAGTGGAGTACCAAGATCAAAAATATGATTTTTTAGGGATCAAATGGATGAATCAAGACCTGATACCCCACCATTGGATTAAAAGGACATTTCAAGTCAAGATCATATAAAATTTCATCAAAAATTCCATCGGGAGCTCAAGATATTGTCGTTGTCAAGTTGTCCTCAAGGTTCGGGAGTTAGTCAAATTTTTAGCTCCAAGAGCATGGTGGGATTTTGTGTCCCTAACATCCCTCAAGGTTAGGGACATCAAGGTTGGGAAAATTCTCCCAGCCCCCATGAATCCCTCTAAACCCACATATGACCTTTAAGATTCTTTTTCAACCCCCTGTGTGTGCTTGGGAGCTCAAAGCCTCAACCGTCCGATTGTTACCACGTGTCATCTCTAGGAGCACCATGGAATTTGATGTCCCTCATGTCCCTCATAGGTTAGGGACATCGACTTGGAAAAATGCACCCAACCCTAAGGAGACTCTTGGTCACCCATGTGACCTCTTCAAGACCAATTTTTCAGCGTGAGCTAGTGGAGCCTTCATTCCCTACCGTCGGATCATCGCCACATGTCGTCATCTTTCTCACCATGGAAATTGATGTCCCTCATGTCCCTTTGAGGTGAGGGACATCAAGGAAAAAATGTGCCCATCCCTCTCTATGCATAATTTTTGAATATTTTTTAAATCCCCACATGCCGCTTTCTTCCCGCTTCTAACATCTAACTCTCCGTGCACATGCTCTGTAACTCCCTCTGCAACTTCTCACCACCACTCCACCATTTCCAAAGCTCAAACCAATTTTACAAAGAAAGGAACTCCTCTACTCCATGATAATATGCAGGTCTCAAAAGAAATATTGACTAAACCAAGAAGAAAATGAAGAATGAAGAAGAAGAACAATGGAAATCCCCATTGTCATGAAATCAAATTTTGAAGAAATCTTGCAATGGATGCATGCATGATTGAAAAACCATATTTTTTGATTGTTATTCATTCTATCAAAAACCATAAAAACATGCCTTCAGACCCTCCTCTCGTGCCATTAAACATTCACAGTGAAGAAATCTTTCTTTCCGCCCAACGGAGAAAGAAGTTGGATTTCCCATCAAACTAAATCGGATTGAAATGAGATTTCACCGAAGCACAAGAAGAAAAACCCATATCAAAAATGTAAATTTCATCATGAATGGAGGAGAAAAACAAGACCTGCAATTTTCAAGGTCCATTAATGGTGTTTGTGTGTAGAAGCACTGCTAGGTCAAAAATTAAAACTTTAAAATCTCCCAAACTATTGAGCGGATAGGTCCAAGATTTTAGGGGTGATATTGGGAAAAACCCATATATATAAAACTTTTTTTCACAAGTGATCCGACCACTAGAGGTTCACTTTTAAAAATAAGTAGGTCTTCTACATGGAGGACTCCATTTGGGAAAGTCGTCAATTAAAGAAACTATAAAAGAGGCATTAAACATGAAAGATGTATATAAGGAGAGATCGCCAAATGGTCATCTTGGTCCAAAATTGACACTTACTAAAAATAGTAAGTGGTCCCATGAGCACTTGCCAAAAATAGAAAATTGATCCAAAAGGTGAGAGGAATGCACAAGGAGATAGGGAAATTTGAGTTGCAACATCCAGTTGAGGTTCGAGGTAGAAACTGATTTTTCATACTTACTAAAAATAGTAAGTTGTTTTTTTGAAGAAATCATGAAGCATAAATGGATAGGGAAGAATCCAGTGCAACCTTTTCACTTCGAGTAAGAGATAGAAAAAGTGTAGTCTCTATCATCATACTATGTAGAGTAGGTGACAGTGAGGATGTCAACAAGTGTCTTTTGACACTCATTTCATGCTTCAATTGGTATGTGGGAGGTGGAATTTGCAATCGACACCTTAGATCATTCATAAGATGCTTCATCAAGATCATGTCCGAATCAGTCGAGCAGTGTGACAACATTGAAGGGAGTTAGGACAAGATTTTTAGAGTGGATCTCCATGAGTGATGCCCATGGTCACCGAATGAGTCATGTGATATGTATTTAAACACGTGATTTTCACACATCATCCAAAGGAAGTTCTTCAAGTGTGCAAGAGTTCAGAGATTCAGAGTTCATCACATTGGAGTGTTTCATCGAGTCATCTGGAAGGATCAATGGGATTTATCAGAGGAAGAATCTATCATCATTGACATCATCCTTCCTTCTTTCTCTCTCTCTCTCCTCTCTCTCTCTCTCCCCAACTTCCTCTCTCCTCAATGTTCTAATTTGATTGGGGGTTACACTTTTTCAATGTAATAAGTCACCCTTAAGTTATAAAAGGGGACTTAATGTTCTCCTAAGAATATGAAAAGTCTCATGACATATGAAGGGTCAATGGGGGTAGGGAAGAGAATTCCAAAGCACTATAAATTGTAATGAGCTCCTCATTCCAAGGGGTTCTAATTCTGAAATTCTTCTAGCTAGTTGTATTCTTGTAAGTTCATGAGAGATATTTTGCTCACTTGTGAGTGAAAAGAGTTAGCCACTTTTCCCCTATTCTCAATGTCTTCCATTCTCATACTATGTACAATTTCTGCTTGAGCATCAATACAAGAAGAAGGAGTTTCAAGCCTTTTTTGACTAAGGGGTTTATTGATACTTTGTGTTCATTAAATTCTAATTGGTCTTATTATTGTTTGCAAGTATTGTTTCTTCCTAATTTTAGTGCATGTGATGAAATTTCTAACTACTCATGCATACATATATGAAGATGCACCGCTTAAGTAGAGGGACTTAGATTCCAAGAGTGTCAACAATAAATCCACAAGTTTGTGTACCCAAAAATTTTCTCACCAATACTTTCTTATAAATAATCTCAAATTCATACCTAACATCTTTTTTTAAAAATTATTGGTAAATAGTTTTTTGAAAGGGAATATATTCTTGTACAACAAGGCTCAAAAGCGAGAATAGAAATAATAAGCACAAAAAAGGGATCGACATCCGAGATATAACAATAAGGACCAACTATAGAAAGTCAGTCTGCAAAGAAGAAACAACAACCATCAACTCAACGAGAAAATAAACAAGCTCTTTGAACAACGAACAAATAGAAATGGTACAACAACACCATTGGAAAGAAAACATGCTTTGTGATCGACCACCAAAAAATGATAACAATGTACTCCGGCCGAACACTAATAGAGAAAATCATCCAGACGAATAGCTCTCCTTTAGGGTGAATTTTTTTCTTTTGCTAACCGTAACCCAACCTGATGGAGTCTCCACTGTTGGAGGAGAAGACAAAGGAGGGGTATTCTCCTTAGTCACATTTGTCCCAATTGGGACAGCCACAAACTTATTATTTTCCATGTTGCCCTCAACAACTTGAGCATTTTCATCTTGCTGGCTAACAATTTGATTTTTGGATAGAGGGGTTTCCAGGGAAGATTTGGATTCAGCCACTATTTCTACTTTTGATTCAAGATCCCTTTTAGCATAAAAAATTAGGTGTTCTGGGAGTGCATCTTTCCACCAATTTTACTTTTCATGTTGACGTTTTCCATACCCTGGCGGTAGAGGTGTGTCTAAGCCAAAACATCTTCTACATCGTAAAGGTAGACCTTCATAATTAAAATTTTATGACCGAGTTCTATTTTTCACTCATAGATCTATAGTAGCGGGGAAGATTTTTATCGGTGTCAAGTTCCACCAAGATCCGGGCATAGGTAGTATGGGTGTAATTAGTGGTTTGAGAATCTATAAAGAGTGTAATTCCCAAGGTGTTTCTAATGGCTGTAAGATAGTTATGAATCTAGAATTGAGAGGTAAGTGGGGTAGCTTTGATCCAAACAAGTTTCCAAGAGAAAGATTTTGTGTGCGGGTTAAAGGTGGGAACCCGGGTTTCATGACCAAATATTTAGATTGAAAGGTCTAGATTTTGTAAGCATTGTTGTCTTTATTAGCTATTGAGAGAAAGTCACAATGAAAATACCCTTAGCACACAGGATGTAAGTATATCTTACCAGTTAAAGTTGGAGTCCAATGCTTAGAGATCCACGCATGAAGAATAGGAAGGCTGGGCCATAGTCCCCCGAATCTACAAATCAAAGCATGCTCTTTGTAGTAAATCTCAGATGAAATGACATCTTCCCCAAATGTAATACATGGGGTAATGTCTACAGGTTTCATGGAGGATTCCTTTCGCTATAGAATGTCTTTGAAGGAGGATCCGCGTTTATTCTCTCTATCTAATGGTGGAATAATGAGATAAAGTACCTTGTTCCGGCCCACCACAAGAAGAGCCTTCCGTGAGGGTTTCGAGAGGGCCATTTCTCGGCATATTCACAGGAGCATCCCAGCTGGAGTTTGAAAATGGAAAGGGTTTGTGCAGCCATCCATGGAGCTCACTGTATTAGTGAAGGCAAGATCAATCCACGAACAGGGAAAATCCACAACAATCGTGCCTTCTCCATCCCATTCTACTGGCTGATCCTTGCGTGGTTCTGTCCGGGGGCTCATGAGACCTACATGGATCTAAGGCATTTTCACTAGAAGCCTCCTGGAGTTTTCCGCCTCCATGGAAAGCATATTCCATTCCCATTTAGGGTTAAGTGGGGAGTCTCGTTAGAACACACGGATTTCATAACAAAAAGGGTGTGGTAGAAATCATCGGAAGACGTTATTTATCATATAGAATGAGGATGATAATAGAATTATTCCATACCCCAACATCTTAGTGACCCATTTTTGTTTCTCTTTTGAAGATAGTCTTAGTTCTAAGAATTATTTCAAAATATAATCATAAGTTTTTACCTTGAAGTATCTTCCCATCAAGTATGGTCTCCATTGATTGACTACATGTAATTTTTCCATCATTTCCTTCTCATAGGTGGGATTCAAAAAATTATTTCCTTTTAGTTCTCGGATCTCAAATTCTATGGGATTTCCTTCTTGCATGATTACTTCTCAGTCCCAATTCCTGAAGTATCGCATTCAACTATAAAGGTCTTAGAAATCTAGGGTTGCCAATCTTTGGAGTAGTGCACATTATCACCTTCAATTTTTCATATTCCCTTTAATCTTCCTCATTCCAATGAAAGGAATATTTCTTCAATAATTTTTTGAGTGGTTCTTCTATACTATCATAGTTTTTTAAAAATCTGTGATAATATCTGTGAGACCTAAGAAACTTCATAAATTATTGAGGGTTCTTGGAACTTCCCATTCTACCATGGAATGGATCTTATGAGGGTCTGTATTAAAACCTTCATTAGTGATAATATGGCCCAATTATTCCACTTCATAACCCAAAAATAAAACTTCAAAGGATTGGCATATAGCTGATGTTTCTCTAGGGATTCAATATTGTATGGAAATGTTGTAAATGTTTCTCCTAGGATTTGTTGTAGATGAGGATATCATTAAAAATAACAAGAAAAAATTTCTTTGGAATGATATAAATACTAAATTCATCAAACTTTGAAATGTGGATGGTGCATTAGTAAGACCAAAAGGCATCACTAGAATTTATCATTTGCTTGATGAGTTTTGAAGGTTGTTTAATGAATATATTCTTTCTTTACTCTAATTTGGTGATACCCAAAATACAGATCTAGTTTTGTAAAATAAAATGCACCATGAAACTCATCTAATAAATCATAAATGAAAGGAATAGGAAACTTATCTTTGATAGTCTACTTGTTAAGTTCTATGTAGTTTGGACACACGTGCCATCTTCCATCATTCGTCACACCATCACCATGGGAGTATAATAAGCACTCGACTATGATGAATAATACACATTTCCAACATTTCCTACACCATCTTCTCAGTCTCACTTTTTTTCACATATATGGGTACTTATAATGCCTGATGTTGGGAAGTTAAATTCATGGAATTAAGCTGAATGCCATGATCATGATATCTTTCAAGTAAAAATCCTCTCATATCCTCAAAGAAAACTATATGTTGATCAATAACCTTTTGAAGATCGGGATGCAATACCATTGTTGGTGGTTTAACTTCCATGAAGAACAATCATGCTACAAATCCTTTAGAACCCTTTTTAAGAATATTTCTCATTTGGTGAGAACCAACCACCCAAGGATTTTTTTCCTATAGTCCTCAAAGTTCAAACTATTTACCCTAAGATTCAAAGCTCATGAACAATTCCTACAAATTTAGCTCTATGGTGCCCAAAGTTGTGAGCCATTGAACATCTAAGACAATATCAGCTCACGCCCATATGAATATCAAAATCATAGATTCTAATGTGTAGTCACCCATCATAAGTATGATTTTATGGTATTTACCTAAACATTGGACTTTACCACCATCCTGATCATTACCTAAAATTCAATTGTTGGGTAGATGAAATAATTTAACCTTACTACTAGCTTATGATTGATGAAATTATTTGTGCTTCCCGAATCAATCAATATTTTCACTTTTTACTTCTTAATATACCCACAACTTAAAGGGTTTGAGTGTAAATACTGATAGAGCATGGCATGAAATAGTGGGTTGGGGGTCTAGATACTTCCTCTTATTTTTCTAATTCCTCTCTTGATTTTTCCTCATATAAATCCTCATCACCAGTCCCTTCAATGCAAAAAAATATTTTCAACAAATTTATGACCTTGTCCATATTTGTTTTCACAATTAAAACATAACTATTTTTCTCTTTTTTCTTCAACTTTTTGGGGTGTTAGTCAAATTAGATGAGGGTCTGATGAAAAGGTGCTCCAATATTTTATGTTAGTGAAGGTTTACTATTTGGAAATAAAATTTTCCTCTACCCTACTTTCCATGATAATAAAATCATAAAAATTGAGGGGATTGACACACATGCACCTCATGCTCAATGTGGTCCTTAATACCCCTAATAAATAGGTCATTTAGATACTCTTACGTAATATCCTCTACATGCAAGGAAATATTTTGGAATTTATGAGCGTAATCCTTTACTGAACTTGTTTTTCATAACTTTGCTAATTGGTTGAAGTAATTCTCGACACACTAAAACTATAGTGTAATTAAATATCTTAGGTGAAAATTTTCTATGTGACACTTAGACCATTATTCTTCCTTTAAGCACATAACCAATGATACCGAATGAAATGGTTCGTTATAGATATAAGGATTTCATGGTCACCATTTTTCAAATGTGATTTCATGGAGATCAAAGAATTTATCCATTTGGGTAATGCACCATTGAGTGGATCCTTACCATCCAATTTATGTATTTCCAATTTTGTAATAATTCTCCACCATTGGTGAGGAGATCCACTTAAATGTCACAAAAGATCGTCATTGATTGGAGTGATTTAGACCTATGTGAGTATTGTTATAGGAACCCATATAACTAGAAGTGCGATTGGTTTGTGAAAGAGTGAGAAACAAATCCTAATTCATTGATTGAAAATTCATTTGAATTTCACCCAAAGGATACCTTCCAGATGAAGAAGATCATTATTGAGGTCATCCTTACTCACCATATTATTTACCCTTTCTTGAAGTTGGATGACTACCTCGGATACTAGAGAACCCTAAGATTATAAATCAACATATTCCTTATTTTGGGTCATTCCTAGAGTTTCTTTATCCTACCCTTGACCTCGAATTGATCTATCGGTCATGATGTAGGGTTTGAGACTCGGGAGTAGACAAAATAGGGAAAAATATAGGGTTTGGGGTTTTGTAAGAATTTATTGGCCGAATAGAATAGAGGAAATCATAAAGAAGAAAACCTAGTTAATTTTTGGAAATATTTTCAAAAATATAAGAAACTTAGAAAAATTCCAAAATTAGAAATAACATAAAGCCCTATAAATTTTGCAAAATAATTCCAAAATGTTTGAAATTGGGAGAGGAGCTTACTTAATTGATTTCACCACACCAAAAAAGAATTTGCAGAAAAATGTATTACCGATTCTAAGATACATCCAGTAGCCTTCAAAACTAGGGATTACGTAATGTGGTGAGATCATACTTTGATACCACTTGTAATGAAATTACTTGTATAAATATGAATATCAACAACAATAGAACACCAAAGAACACAATATTGTAGAAAAATATAGCAATATACAAGTAGAATATCTTATCCACTTTGATGGGGAAACCTCCAAACCATCTGATAAGACTCGAATGATCAATATGATCCTTAGGTAATCCTCCTTACCACTGTATTTACCAATACTATGTTATGGCCAACACGAGGCTGACCTACTAAACATATGAAAGCATAAATGAATAACATATGACAAGAAGAGAGATTATATAAGCCACAGAGTTAGCATTACATATCTTATATAAGCTATAGGAGTAAGGGTGTAGCACATCATGTCATATTAGATGTGTAAAACACCTCAATATTCATTAGAATCATACACATAGGCCCAAAAATATGAAGTACCTTCTTTCACCATATTGCTAAAAATTGTATTCTAGACCACAAAAACTAGTCTTTATATTTGGACCGTGGAGACCACCAAATGGATTCACCAAGCTCTGAAATCACTTGAACATACCACGGTAGCTCCCCATATATTCTGAAAATAAATTTAGATTTTTATTCAAATGGTAAACCTAAGATGAATTTTTTTTTCCTAGAAACAAGAAAATGTGAGTGGGTTCCACCTCCCGGTCGAGACCCCAAACCACCACCTTATGAAAGCTAGAATATTCCATTCCATCTTAAAATCATCAAATTTTATGATCCCATGCATTTGAGCTCACACCTCTGATATTTACTCCATTTCTCATGGACTAGGGTTTAACTAGGTTTTTTTGACTTCCTTTGCTTCTTAGAAATCATTCATAGCCCAAAGCATAGAGCCCTATTTAACTTCATTCAAGCTTGTGAGTTCTTATTAGGTCCATGCCTCAAATTAGATAAAGGTTAATGTCCCCATGTAGAATTCTCACATTCCAGCCTAAGATTATTTCTCTCATATCTAGATAAGAAACATGCCTTCTAAATCTCGATAAGACCAAAAACATCATAGCTTGTAAAATTAGCATCATACATTACGAAATGTTTCTGTAGCTTCGATAAAACCTCTATCAACTTCTAAAATGACCACTTGATCATTTTTGGCTACTGGATATTCTCAACCACCAAGACTTACCTAGCTTAGTCATAGGAATAAGTCATGTTTGAATAAAAATAGAGTAGGAAAACAACATATCTTTTCTTCAAAGTCTAGAGATCAATTAAGTTGATCATGAGAATAACATGAAATTATTACTCACACAATAATATATTTCATTCTCTATTTTTTTTCAATTACATATGTATACATATATATAGGAGAGGTATTCCTATTATTAAGGAATCTCACGAAAACTACTTAAACCTATAATATATCATAATATTTTATATTTGTGAGTTGGTTAACATGACTCTTCTCACGCACGTCTTATATACTTAACAATATTTATGCAAATAATTCATGTTTGATTAAAAACGAGTAGGAAAACACCATATCTTTGCTTGAAGTCTAGAGATCGATTGATTGATCATGAGGAATAACACAATTATTACTCACACGTGATAATATATTTCATTCTCTGATTTTTTTTAATTACATATGTGTACATATATATAGGGAGAGGCATTTATTATTAAGTAATCTCCTAAAACTACTCAAACCTATAATATATCAAATTATTATTATATATTCTGAGTTAGTTCAACAACTCTAATCATGTACTTATATAACTTGATCATTTATACGATATTATATTGTTATTTACTATCAATATAATATTAGCGATCTTACCATATTAACCCATATGGTTAATCGAATAACTGATTAATATTTACCTTTTGGTAGATACCAAACTTACTATATACCATACGAAAATCACCCACTATCATGTGAACCTTAGTTTTCCTAACATTCCCCCTTAAATTTTACATGGTAGTAAAAAAGAACTTTCAAAATTCCTTTTAGCTTGCTTTTTGATCATTCATGATCTTAAGTACTGACACTCAAACCTGAAGGTAAGAAGAGAACACATCAACTACTTATCCAACCATGTACTTTTAGGAACACATATGATTGTTGACGTGAGGATGGGAACACACTCGAGAATTATCTCACACTTATCTGACCACTCTCACTCTAGGGAGCACATCTAACCTAATGTAGTGTGGGAACTCAGTAAGAACACATCTTAATAGCCTTGATGGTTTTCCAGGAGGCTAACCACAAACCTAGAGTATGAGCAGAACACATATGACTATTCAACTTCAACCTCTTTAAGTATCATGATGCTACTTTTATTTGTCTTTATGTTTTCTTCACTATGTTATTACACACACAAATTATGTAGGAATGGACACATATATTAGCTTGACAAAGAATGAACCTCTGCTCTTTTTCTCACACCACACTAAAATCTGCACCAAACTGAAATGTTGAAACCAAACATATTACATGCTAAAATAAATAACACCTCTAAAGCAAAAGCACACACGTGCCACCAAATCGATGAAGCTGACCTTATCGTTTGGAAACTAAAAGAAGTTATTTATTGATCTCTAACCTCTTGTGCCTCCATCCTCTAGTAGCATGATGATATATCAACTGGATTTGACTTGGAGACTCAATAGTTTCAACATTGGGTATTTTACAAGGATAGAAAAATAAGAACTTTTGTAAAAATTACACTCGATTTGAGAGTAAGGAATAATTTATTAAAGTTTTAATTTCGTAGAAGGCCCGATTCTAATTAAAATTGTATCAACAATTAAAAAAATTCTCCAAATGGAGAGAAAAATTATAGTGTGACCACTCGTTTGGAACTTGGTTATTCGAGAAATGTGAAGCAAAAAAACCTAGTGTCGGAAAAATATTAATTTTCTTAAAAATGTAATAATTGCCCTTAAAATGAAATTATTAAACAAAAATTATAATAAAATATTTTTCAAACTATAATCTTTGCTAAAATTAAAAAATAGCCAATAAAAATAGTTTGTAAAAAACTCATAGCTTTATTGAAATGACAAAATGATTTTATCGATAATTCGAACAAATCCTTCTTGTGAGGGCAGGTACATTTATGAACGAAAATGTGTTGGAAAGAGTGCTTTCAGAGATCTACTATAATCGTATTCATAAAATTTTGATTTCATCACCTAAACCTAAAATTTATTCATGACTAAGTTGGACATTAATTTGACACTTTATTCTTTGTTCCACGAATCTCCAAAAAGGTCCCTGATCTACATATTCTACCCCAAATTTGGATTTAATTATTTGTGATTTTTATTCACCGCTTCTTTACTGAGACTTTTCTCAATGTTGAAAATATTATCCCGATATACGAGGTTCCCATTGGAAAATACTTTCAGCTATGTGGGTGAATATTTGAGACAAATCTCATTACAAGACTCTATATAACCTGATGAATTGAGATAGTTCTGGGATTTTTACAACAAGAAATATTAGTTAAAAACACTTTCCACACTTATACAAAATCCTTATTCCACCATCGTAATTTATGTATTGATTTTTTAGTTTGTGAGCTCAGAGTGACCAATGCTTGAAATTTTTCAATCTTCGAGCAAAGCAATACGTAACTGAAGCATAAC